>CM021109.1:95448974-95689741 GCA_007115665.2 Sequoiadendron giganteum
GAGGTGAGATAGAGAGAAGTAGAAAGGGAAGGAGAGAGAGAGGGAGATAGAGAAAATTAGAGAGGGAGGGAGGGAAGGAGAGAGAAGTGAGATAAAGAGAACTAGAGAGGGAAGGAGAGAGAGAATGGCAAGATAGAGAGTAGAGAGGGGAGGAGAGAGCAAGGGAAGCAAAGAGAGAGAAAGATAGGAGAGGGAGGGAGGGAGGGATAGGTAGGTATAGAGAGTAGAGAGATATATATAGAGAGATAAAAGGAGAGGATGAGAGATAGAAAAATGTAGAGAGGGAAGGAGGGAGGGAGATAGATATTGGAGAGGGAAGGAGAGAGATGGACATGTAGAGACATAGTTCTTGAGCTCAAGGAAGATATTGTTAGATAAAGGGATGGAGATAGTGAGAGAGAGGTCTAGAGAATAAGAGATGAAAATGAGTGAGATAGAGAGAGAAAGATGAAATTTGACATCCTGAGTACTAAAATTTGACCTCCTGATTACTGAAATTTGACATGCTGATTACTGAATTTTGACTAAGTCTGAAATTTTTAAGATCTTCCAAAAACTAGAATTTTCATTATAACTCTTAGAGATCTGAAACCACTCTCAAACATCATGCCTATATATACATGAAATATAACTTAAAGTATAAGAAAGTAAATGTCCATATGTAAATGTTTCATGTATATAGTTTCCCTGATAGAGAAAGTAAAAATCTAATTTTGTGCAAAGCAGGCCATTTGGTGCTCGCCAAATGACTCATCACATTTGGTGCATGCCAAATGGCCTACTTTGGACATGTTAATTAATAAGATTTTCCAAATTATCTCATATTTTTGTCTATGCTCCCCGTCTCATTTGCACATCTTTCAATGCAAGTTTATAAAAAAAACTGTGATAGTGTTAACCTCTGTCTCAACTATCTAAATATAAAATTATTTTTTCATTTTGATTTAGTTAAGGTTTTGATCCATGGCTTCTATTGTAAATGCCTTCATTTTGTTCAAATACCAACATGTTCTAGGTTTAGGATAGATTTTTACACGTTCATCGAAACATGAAACAAATTACGTTTTTTGAAACTAGACTCCATTCTACACATGATGAAAAAAAAATCAATTTTCGATTAGTTTGCAAAAAATTTGGGGGGGAGCATGCTCAAATTTTAGCTTTTCAAGATGTGTCCACTTTGAAAATTCATAGAATATTATATATTCATTAAAAAAATTATCCGAAAGAAGGAGGATAAACTACATGGTGTTAGCTAATTTCTAACTGTTGGGGTTTTTGAAATTCTAAAAAAAAGTTAACCAAAAAGGGGGCAGCTCTCAGGGGCTATGCTATTGTTTTTGATAAAAATAGGACCTGTTTTGCCACCCCCCCTTTTTGAGACCCTTAATCTTCATTAATTTCAAAAAACATTAGTAGCTTAGAAACTAGACTCGGAGCACTTCAAATTTTTTTTTTGCCTCATTTTGAAATTTTGAGCGTAACTATCTTCATTTTCTCGTGCAAATCAAATTTTCCTAATTTCAGAAAAAAAAAGTGGCATCTTAAGAGCCAAAATTGTGTCACAAATTGGTGCACTTACCCACTGCTAGAAAGGTCAGCCAAAAATTTAGGGTATTGTGTTTGTTAAACATTTAAGGAGAATCATATGTTTGCTGTGTGTTTGATACTTTGGCACACAAGTATCTAAAGGCACATTATTGGGATCACCCTCCCAGGTTTAATAGAGCCTGAAGCATAGGGGAGAGAGGGTTATATATCAAGCTCATGTTCGTTGGCCACTAACCTTGAAGATTCTTAAGCATAATGGTTGGCTACCCTTTAGAGGATTTTAAGGTTCTACTAGAAAAATAACCAAGTTACAAAAAAAATAAATTAATACCTTTAAACATTTACAACAAGAGAAACGCATAGAGAATAAATGAATAGAACAACAACAACACAAAATATACGTGGAGAGAAACCTTTCAGGTAAAAAAACCACCCTCCAAAAGCATAGTACTATTGTATTACTTGAAAAGGAATTACAATACAACCCCAAGTACAAAGCCTTCTTCTACAAGTGCTTCAAAACAAACACCTGTTCTGGAGTGATATCAACAACACTTTGTTACATGTAAACTATGCATTCTGCATTACAAGACATAAATTTTATAGATAATACAATCCAAGAGATGCTTCTAGAAGAGGATGGGCATCCAAACACACATGGCACAATATCCCATACCATAGACATGAATTTGGGAACTTGTACTGTATTCCCTTACACCTCTTACAATTTTCATACATGCAAATATTATTTCTCCTAGCTCGAGTACCTAAAATGTGCTCATAATTTCTTATGTTGGATCTCTTACAACTATCATAAAATATGTCATAAATATAACATAAGATCTGCCATATAATTTGTAAGAGAATCTATCATAACTGACTAAATATAGTCGATTCTCTTAAATCTTGTAATAACCCAACTTGGGTGCCAACTTTCTCCATGAAACAAGATGCCTTATGATGCATCCTAAAATCTGTCATAGGTCAAGGATTCCAAAGTGGGATGCCTATGTCCACTTGGGATGATTATGTGTCATCCAATCACATCCAATGAAGATGCCACCCAACCGATGGGTCCCAATTTATGACATGACACCATAGGAAATTAAATAATACAAATTAATACAATAATACATCAAATTAAATCAATATTAGAACTCTAAGGTTGAGACACATTAATCCCAAAATTCTCCCACTTGTTGAAGACGTGTTGAGAGTCATACAGAATCATCTGCTTAGGGCCCCAAGTCCCATAGAATTAGAACAAAATCTAAACTTCTATGTGCTCATTGGTTTTGTCAATACATTTACAATATTCACCAAAGTGTTAACCTTTTCCAATTTCACCTTTCCATATTCTACCATATCATGAACAAAATGAAATTGAACATCAATATGCTTTGTTCTAGCATGAAAGGTAGGATTATTTGCTAGGAAAATCACACTTTGACTATCACAACAAATAGTAATCTGTCCTGCATCTAAACCAATATCATAACACAATCTCTTAAGCCAAATAGCTTCCTTATAGGTGTGAGTGGCTGCCATATAATTTGCCTCTATCATGGAAAATGTGACTATAGCCTACTGCTTACTCATTCAATTGATAGCACCACAAAACATCATAAACACATAACCACTAGTGGATCTTATGTTGTCAATGTCACCTACCCAATCTGAATCCACATATCCTTGAATTCTCACTGAATGCTGAGGTCTAGTAGGATAACCATGAAAAAATAAGGCATACTTAGAATAAACTCATAAATATTTGAACACTCTCTTAACCACATCCCAATGCACCCATCTAGGATTGGCCACAAAACAAATAAGCACTCCCACTACTTGGGAAATCTCTAGTCTTGTACACACCATCGCATACATCATACTGCCAACTGCACTTGCATATGGTACTCTAGTCATGTCCTCCATCTCAGTAGGAGATTTTGGACAATCATTCACAAAGAGCTTCATCCCCTACATCACAGGAACAACTAATTGTCTACAATCTACCATGTTGAATCTCTCCAACACGAAGTTCACATACTTTATCTGACTTAACCAAAGCTTTTTGTTAGCTCTATCTCTCATGATTTCCATTCCCAAAATGTACCTAGCTACATCTAGGTCTTTCATCTCACAATTTGCTGACAATTGAAACTTCAAATCTGAAATCATACTTTTACCATTCCAAATAAATAACATATCATCTACGTATAGGACAATTATGAGAATGTGACCATTATCTTTTTTAAAGTCTATACAATGGTCAGATTTAGATCTTTGAAATCCCAATGACAATACATAGGTATCAAACTTTTGATACCACATTCTAGGAGATTGTTTCAAACCATAAAGAGACTTCTTCAGTTTTCAAACCAAATGTTCTTTACCTTTTTCAATGAAATGCTTTGGTTGTTACATGTAAATCTCTTCCTCCAAATCACCATGAAGGAATGTTGTCTTCACATCCATTTGTTCCACTTCTAATTCATATGTTGTTACAAGTGACAAAAAAAGATGGATAGATCTCAGCTTTTCTATAGGAGAGAATATATCCCCATAATCAATTCCCTCCACCTAAGAAAACCCTTTAGTGACCAACTGTGCCTTTTACTTCTCAACACTTCCATTAGGACCACACTTTCTCTTGAAAACCCATTTACAATCAACATGTTTACATCTAGCAGGAAAAGGTACCAGATCCCAAGTCTTATTTTTCTTTAATGCAGCCATCTCTTCATCCATGGCTTGCATCCAGGAATTTGAACCACTCATACTCGATGCCTCTCTAACCATCCTAGGCTCATCAATGTTAGTAATCAAGGCAAAAATGCAACCAGAATCCCACAATGAATAACCAAACCTTTCTGGTTGTCACCTAGCTCATGTAGACCTCCTCAAAGGCTAAGGTTGAGGTTATCCTTATTCTTTAGAACTTTCAGAGCTTCTTGAGCTCTCCTCATCATCAGGTCCAACAAGAGTACATAGTTATTCTCCCTTCGGAGTAGGTTGAATCTGAACTACTTTCTTTTTTTCTCCTCTTTTTCTAGTTGTAACTCAACAGTAGAAGGTTTCATCTCTTTGAAGATCACACCTTTGTTGTAGAGAACCTTCTAATCTTTTTGATCCCAAAGCTTGTACCCTTTCAAACTGACACCATAGTCGATAAAGATACACTTAACAACCTTGTTCTCCAACTTAGATCTCTTCTCAATCGGAACATGAGCATAAGCTTCACAAACAAATACTCTAAGATGTCTCATCAAATGATTTTTACTAGACCAAGAATCCATGGGTGTTTTTCCAACAAGCGTTGATGTAGGAGATCTATTGATCAAATAGCATGCAGTGGCTATCATTTCAACCCAAAAATTCTGCTCAAGGCTAGCACCACTCAACATACTCTTAGCCCTCTCCATCAACATTTTGTTCATCCTCTATGAAACTCCATTTTTCTGTGGAGTATATGGAGTAGTTTTATGACTCTCAATTTCGTGCTCTTTACAAAACTTTTCAAACTCTGTGAAACAAAACTCACCACAATTATTAGTCCTCAAACACTTAATCTTTCTGCTTGTCTGATTTTCTACCAAGGCCTTAAACTCCTTAAACTGACTAAAGACTTCAACTTTAATTGTGAGAAAATAAATGAATTTCCTTGTACTATAATCATCTATAAAAGAAAAAAAATATATAGATTTTGATAACGAAGGAATATTCATAGTACCAAAAACATATGAATCAACATAGTCCAAAACCCTAGAAGACTTGTGAGAACTAGAGTAAAAATAAACACAGTGTTGTTTTCCATATACAGAATGTTCAATTCAAACTTGAGATTACAATCATCAAGGCCTTCAACAAGGCTCTTATTTTTCAAGGTTCTAAGACCCTTCTCACCAATGTGACCAAGTCATTTGTGCCATAACATTGTCTTCTCTATAGGAAGCTTCATTTACATAGAATACCCAAAATGCATGACCATCGGATGTAGTTGTAACATGCTTCTTCTTTGCATGATCTGATGGTGAGGATGAAGAATCCAAAGATCTCTTCTTCGTTACATCAAAAGAACTATTGCACTGTACAGTGCATGCATCAGTAGGCTCGAGGTGCTAATTCGAGACACTATCCATGCTTACTGCAGACCCTCTGATCATCTTGCATCCTCAGTAATTAGAGTTAAGATTCCGAAAACGCCTGCAATCCTTTAAAATTCGTCCGATCTTTATACTTACATTCTTATTCGTCTAACATCACGGTGGAAACCTCGCCATGATGGCCCCAAAATATTTCATTTTCCCAAAGCGCAAAATTTCGTGAGGTTTTGAACGCCCTCTTCAAAATGATCATAACCCATTCGATCTTAATGAAATTTGGTAGTGTCAATTGGAAGCAAATTCAAGTGCAGATTCATGGGAAAAACGTAGAAAATGGTTTGGAACCTGAATATATGCTTTAAATCCATTGCCATCACGATTTTTCTTTCAGACTGTAAATTCTGCAAAATATTGTTAAAATAGGCAGTCTCACCAAAATAATCATATCTCACACAAAACTCAATAAAATTGAATGAGACAAAAAGAATTGGAAACTATAAATAGATATCTTTCCATCCATATATGATAATCCATTATTTGAGTGCACACCAGGCCGTACAAACCACAACTTCAACCTAGAAACAATGTAGAAATCATAAAATGCACACCAAACTTGAGGTTGCCATTCATCAAACTTTACAAATAATGTCTCCAACCTCTTAATTCGAGTTTTGGAGGGTGTAATTATACATTTAAAACCAAAACCAACTATTTTCAACCACCTTTTAGTTATTTTTTTGACAAAACACCTTAATGACACTTTTGACAAGTTGCTTGACAACTTTCTTGGGCAACTTTTACAATTTTTACAATATGGAACAACTTTAAACATTATTTGAGAAATGAATTCAAATATTACTTACTATGACTAAAACACCTATAAAATGGTTTTATAAACCTTATTATAAGACCCAATACATAAAATAGAGCAACTATTTATAAATGGCCTCATGGAGTCAAGAAATCAAACAAGTGCTCCTGCACCAAACTCCCGAGGGAAAAAGAATTCAAGCCCCTTTGAATTGCATTCTTCTTGATCTTCCAATTCCTTTGCCTTTTCAACCTGAAAATTATTCTTTGTCCAAATTATTAGTAACATAATGAAATGAAACAAAATTTCTACCATAATACCTCCATCATTCATCAATCCTCTACAAACCTCTGAGACCAATTCATCCATGATCATTCCCTTAATCAACTCAACGTCTTCAAGTCCTGAAATCAGGTTTCTTATCTCAATGATACATTCAACTTCTTGCCTTGTAATTTATGAAACAACTTTAAATTATTCATATTCATGCTTAGGAACATCTTTGTCTTCATCTAGGAATTCTTCATGTGCATCTTCATATGCTTCTTCTTCCTCTTTCATATTCTCATTTCTTCTTCTTTTCACAATCTTCTTTATAGGCCAAACCATCTTCCTTTTCAATTTCAAATTCCAACTTGTCTCTTGTTTAATCATTTTTTCTATCCTCTTCATAGAGTCTTGGAACTCTTTATCTAACCTTTTCATTTCTTGCTTCAACTCAGCAATCTCCCTATCCATCTTTGCTTGTCTTTTTCTCTTCTTTCTCTCCTCCTCTGCCTGCAAATGCCTTCTCAAGTTCTCCATCTTTTCTAGATGGTCTCAGCAAGTATCTCCTTGATCAAAACTCACTTTTCTCTCTACCTTCTCAATGGAAGCAACCAGGTTCTCACATAACCTGCAACCAACCAACACAATACCACATACCACAAACTAACTTACCAGCCCAGACCTTTTGCTGAGCTCTGATACCAATCTGATGCAGAGTTAGGAGGATTCATAAACATACCTCACAATCCTTCAAAATTAATCCAAATCAATCTTTTTATAACAAATTATATTATTCATCCTATGTCACATTGGAAACATAACCATGGTAGCCCAAAAGAAAACTATTTCATTTTTCCCAAAACTGCAAACCCTAGACAGGGTTCAGACCTGCCCTCACTAAAATGATCATAACTTATTCAAATCTTAATGAAATTTGATGAGACTTGAAGAAAATTAAATTAAATTCATATAGGAACAACATAAAAGTGGTTTGAGACCCAAAATATATACTTTAAAATCCGTACCATCACATTATTTCAGACTGTAAATTCTGCAAAATATTGTTAAAATAGGTAGTCTCACCAAAATAATCATATCTCCCACAAAACTCAATAAAATTGAATGAGACAAAAAGAATTGGAAACAAGAAATAGAGATATTTCAATCCATATATGATATTCCATTATTTGAGTGCATACCAGGCCGTACAAACCACAACTTCAACCTGGAAACAATGTAGAAGTCATAAAATGCACACCAAACTTGAGGTTGCCATTCATCAAACTTCACAGATAATGTCTCCAACCTCTCAATTCGAGTTTTGGAGGGTGTAATTATACATTTAAAACAAAAACCAACTATTTTCAGCCACCTTTTAGTTAGTTTGTTGAAAAAACACCTTAATGACACTTTTGACAAGTTGCTTGACAACTTTCTTGAGCAACTTTTACAATTTTTACAATATGGAACAACTTTAAACATTGTTTGACAAATGACTTCAAATATTACTTCCTAAGACTCAAAAACTTATAAAATAGTTTTATAAACCTTATTATAAGACTCAATACATAAAATAGATCAACTATTTACAAATGGCCTCATGGAGTCAAGAAATCAAACAAGTGCTCCTTCACCACTCAACCAGAGAAAAAAACTTGCACTCCCAAATCATTCAATTTACTTATAGAAAGAAGGTTTCATTCCAAACCTGGGATATGCAATACACAATCAATCCCCTTCACTCTTCCATCAAGAAATATGATTTTGACTCTTCCACGACCAACAATCTTCAGGTGAGAGTCATCACCTAGGTACACCTATCTGCCATTATACTCATCATTCTTCGAGATCCAATCTCTATGATAATTCATGTGAAAGGATGCACCTGAATCTATCAACCACACATCATCTATTGCATGGGTTGCCAAGGCTACAATAAATGTTTCTCCATCATCTTGAGATGATTTCTCAAATTTAGAATCAAAGAAAAACTTGTTTTTCTTCTTCTCCTGCTTCTTGCAATCTTTTTGAATGTGACTAGTTTCACCACAGTTCCAACATTTTTCCTTGGACTTCTTACCAGGAGACTTAGATCTCCCTCAAAAATTTGACTTAGATTTCTTGTCTTTATTTTTACCTCTCTCCTTTGGTCTGCCATAAACTGCACGGGCCTCCTTGGCCATCTCATAAGAATTCCTTCACATCTCTTTAGATAATAATGAGGAAAAAACCTCATCCATCTTGAAGGTGGAAGTAATGATTCCAATAGCCATTACTAGGTGATCCCAAGAGTCTGGCAATGAACACAAAATGTTCATGCAACAGTCTTGTCCATCAATCTTGTATCCAATGGAACCCAATTGTGCAACAAACATGTTAAAAGGGTTTAGATGATCTTCCATAGATTCTCCATATTCCATTTTTAGAGAATACATCTTCTTTCTCAGGAAAAGCTTGTTTACCAGGGATTTAGCCTGATAAACATCACCAAGCTTCTTCCACAGAGAAGAAAAAGTTTTCTCTTCATGGACATTAAGGAGGACAAAATCAGCCACATAGAGTCTAATAAGACCCTTGGCTTTCCTATTCATGAGATACCAATCCTCTTGTTTCATGCCTTGTGGCATGGTTCCAGAAACTACAAGCCATAGATCACAGTCTACAAGCATGTCTTCCATTTTGAGCTTCCAAAGTTCAAAATTATCGCCATTAAATTTCTCCATCTCAATCCTCCCAAATATACCTACCATCTCTTTCCTACAACAAGGTAATGAAACACACACTTCTACAAAACTCCCACTAAAATAAAGATCAACTAAAAAACCCCTTCTAACCCAACAAAGGAACCAAGGTTTCACAGGCCCTGATACCAACTACAAGGAATTTGAGTGAGCAGAAATAGATTCCTACACTAATCTTAGTAGGGGAGAGTTACAAAATTTTGTTTTAACACCTTCAAACAGATACAACAAGAGAAGCACATAGAGAATAAATGAATAGAACAACAATAACACATATAACAGTGACACCAAATATATGTGGGGAAAACCCTTTCGAGTAAAAAAACCCACCCTCCAAAAGCACAATATTATTATATTACTTCATTAGGATTTACAATACAACTCCAAGTACAAAGCCTTCTTCTACAAGTGCTTCAAAATGAACACCTTTTTTGGAGTGATATCACTAGCACTTTATTACCTAGAAACAAACTATGTATTCTACAATGCAAGACATACATTTTATAGAGAATACAAGCCAAGATATGCTTCTAGAAGAGGATGGGCATCCAGATACACATGGCACAATATCCCATGCCATAGACATGCATTTGGACACTTGTACTGGAGTCCCTTACACCTCTTACAATTATCATACATGTAAATATTCTTTCTCCTAGCTTGGGCACCCAAAATGTGCTCATAATTACTTATGATAGATGCCTTACAACTGTCATAGAATATGTCATAAATCTGCCATAAGATTTTTCATAGAATTTGTAAGAGAATCTATCATAACTGACTAAAAATAGTCGATTATCTTACATCTTCCCATAACCCAACTTGGATTCCAACTTTCTCCATGCAACAATATGCCTTATAACGCATCATAGAATATATCATAGGTCAAAGATTCCAAAGTGGGATGCCTATGTACACTTGGGATGATTATGTGTCATCCAGTCACATCCAACAAAGATGCCACCCAGTTGATGGGTCCCAATTTGTGACATGACACCATAGGCAATTAAATAATACAAATTAATACAATAATACATCAAATTAAATCAATATTAGGACTCTAAGGTTGAGAAACCTTAATCCCAATAGTGACCAAACCTTTATTTGTATGCTTAGCCATTTGGATAGCCACTTAATACAAAAATGTCTCCCCATAACCCAATTTCTTGATTATTTGAAGTTGGCATAGCTAATTTTTACATTCTCTAAAAATAAGTTTCAATGTTTTGTATTTGATAAATTCATCTAATGTATGTGGATCTAATTCATTTTTATATGACCAAATTGCTTCTATATCTCCTTCTAAATAGATTTAGAAAATAATCAATTGTTCCATCACGTAATTGAGTTGATATTTAATCATGATTAAGTAAAAATTCTAATGAATCAAAAAGACAATCTCGTACATTGTACTTAAATGTATTAATTCTAAATAGTCCCTCAATTCTAGTGAATTGTCAATATTACATACTTGAGAGCGATTTGATAATCTATATTTTTCTACATCTATTATTTATTTTTCTTTTGTTTGTTTATATTCTATTTGTCTCTTCATTTTTGTGGAAAAATAAGAATTGTCTAGTAGTAAAGAGAAGATGTGTAACACACCTGTTATTTTTATGAAGAAAATGCATATTAAATTTGTACTTTTATTTGATGTGTACAATAATATTTTTCAATGATCGTCTTCTCTTCTTGCTTGAGGTTTTGCAATACGAATATGCCATTGTTAATTTTATGGAGTTAAAATTGTAACATATTAAGTTTATTGGTGTTATATATTTTTACTTTATTATGCAAAAAGTAGTTTAAATATCTACTAGTGTCTATTTTAATTTTAACATATGATGATAAAAAAATTATTTTTTGGTCACATTCAATACTACTGTTCTTTGTAGTAGATAGCAGTTGTAACATAAATAATTTATCACCACAAAATGAGATAATGACTATATCAAATATTTGTGATTCTACTATGGTATTCAAATAATGAGATTTGAATCAATAGATTGAATTATTGACATGTAATTTTTAAGAGTATTTCTCATTTTAATTTATATATTTGAATTAAATTTGTATGAAGTTGGCAATCCATAATTTTCATATATAATTCTAAGAAATGATTTGATATTAAATATCTTAGATATAATGGAGAATCCATATATAAAACTATATAAGCACATTGTTATTTAGATATCAAGTAGTCGTCATTTTGTACATTTTCCTTCATAAGTTGCATAAATGACATACTAAGTTGGATGATTTCAAATACATCTATTTTTGTCATTTATTGCTCTAATATTTAAATGATTGACTATGGTATGTAAATAACAAGGTTCAAAGCAATACATTGAATTATTGCAACACATGTGTTTTTTCTATGCAACTCTGACTATGGAAAAGTTTTTAAAGTCACTAGAAATATTTTTTATTATTTTCAAATGTAAATTGTCATGATTTGTACTGCAATGAAAATTTACACATAATTAGCCATCAAAGTTTTATAAAGATGATACATGAGATATAGAAAAATGCTTTCATAGTAGAAAACATACCAACTTATAAATTATTCTCAAGTGAGAATGTCAAGAAATCAAGATGATGAAATGTGTATAGTTACAAGATCAAAAACATAAAAACCAATAAAAGTAAAATTAATCAGAAGGATAAAATGCTTGAATTGAATAGTCGAATACCAGAAACAAAAATTATAGCAAAAAGTGCAAATTACATAGAGCTTCCCTATGGAGAAGAAACATTGACAACTTCCTCAAAATAAATTGTATCTAAAGTGGATGTGGATACTGGAGATATGACAGGGGCTTGAGGAGGAACACGCTTATATAAGTATATCAATGCCCTAACGATCTCTAAGATCCTTGTTGAAAGATTTCAACCCAAGTGGGTAGAATGTGCATGCAAGGAATGCATGAATACAAGCTCACAATTATTGTTGAAACCCATTTGTGTAACATTTTAAACACAAGAATTTGCTTCACATTCATTTAACATGTCATAGGGGAATAAACCCCCCAAAAGAGCATCACAAATTGTTTCATCATAATCAATGATAACTTCATTGAAATTTTTCTATAAGTAGATAATCTTTAATATATGCATATGCTAACTTATGTAGGAAGTGTGAATTGTGAACTAAGTCCATACAATTTGATAGAAAGCATGAAACTACTTCTGAGTGGTACACCACTCTATTTCCACTGCTAAATAAATCTTCACCTAATATGAATTTGATGGCCTTCCCAACATGTGGAGAGTCCAAAAAAAATGTGTTCCAATACATTGGAATCAATTGGGCTTAGAATTTTCACTTCCCATTTTTGTTGTGGCATGTAGATACGCCCATTCATTGTCATCTTGCTTATTCTAATAGGATGCAAAGATGAGAGGATAAAAAATGAAAATTGGAGAAATAAGAGATGATAAATATGAACTTAAAAATAATTAAGACAATTCAAAAACTAAGAGATGATAAATATGAAATAAATAATAATTAGAACAACAAAAAACAAAATCATGTCATAAATCAATTAAATATATTCTTATCAAATGCATATATTCATAAAAAAATGTTATGTCATAATTGCACAAATATATGCTCCACATATTGTGCCAACCTATGAGCATTGAAAGAAGGCTTTCTAACAATAAGATTAAACATTGTAAAATGGTATTTTTCTTCAATATAATTTATATTGCTTCATGAAGAAAGCATACAATATTCTTTGAAGGAATTCTAATTTCCCAAATAATAATATCACATTTTAGTAGTATATGTAGAAGTAGTAACAACTGCATACATATTACTAATATGATCATTAATATTGTTTTCCTTGTTTATGTCAACATTTTTAGCTGGAAATAGAGGATCTTGCAAGGATGGACAAGTATACTGGATTTCAATTTCATTGGGAAAAATCATTTTTTTAGAATTCATCATTGAAATTGTATTACTATTGGTACTACTTGTAATAATGGATTTCTGCAAGATAGATTGGTTAGTCGTATAATGCATGCAATATTAAATCAAATCCAAACAATCAATGGAATGCAAAGGAGAAAATGAGAAAAGGAAAGGAAAATTGGAACAAGATCACCCATTCTTCTCTCCTCCATGGCTGATTTCCATTGCACCTCCTTGGTTTGTTGTGTTGAAGAATGTTCCCTCATATTTGTGTGAGCAAACTCTATATTTGACTAGTCCTAAGCAAAAATTTGAAGGATTTATATGAACTAAATGCAAATAGAAATTAATTCTAGCATGCAAGTAGTTAAAATGAAAAATGCAAAGATATTAGGCAATGATAATAATAAATAAGATTAATCAAGATTGATAAGAGATAATAATAAGAGATGTCGAAAATGAGAACAAGATTGTCATTTTATAGAAAATGCAATCTTGAACGGACGGATGAGATGAAAGATTGGGAGAATGCCCTAGAATCAAAGTTCAAGATTTAAAATGGAAACTCTCAATTAGGGTTAGGGTAAAATTCCCCAATGTGTAGACAAGATTTAATTTAAGAAATTAAATCAATGGTGGAGAATAAATGTGACAGTGAGATGAAATTAGTAAAAATCAAAAGATAAGAAGATGAGATTTTAGAAAATCTGTAATTTTAGCAATTACTTGATTTGTAGAAGAATATTTCCATTTTGAATTAAATTAATTCAAAATATGGATTTGTGAGATAATGAGTAATTGATTTTTGAAATTAATTACTAACAGAAGAATCAGTTAACCATGTGACATTTTTAAATAAATTATTTTATTTAAAAGGATGGAAGTGTCACATAAAGCAATTAAATAATTAAGAATAATTATTTAATCTAGAAGAGGTAGTTAATTAATTAAATAAATTAATGAATCTATTTAATTAAGAGAGGATTTAGGAATTAGTGACATATTAAATAAATATATTAAAATATACTTATTTAATAATCAAGAGGACATTAATGATAAAGATTAATTAAATAAATGAGACTTTATTTAATTATGAGACGACTTTGATAATTAGTGACATATTAAATAAATAAATAAGATTTATTTATTTAATAATCATGAAGAATAGAAAATCATGAATTAATTAAATAATTATGAATTATTTAATTAATAGTTGAAGGCGGGTTAGAAACATAATTAAAATGCCATAATTATGTTAGGACGAAAGGTGGTAAAATATTGCTTGTAGGCCTTGGTCATTTTTATGTGTCTACATTTGCCCCTCTTTGTCATAGTGTAGTTTATCGCGTTATGGAAAAGAAAACAAGTCCAGAATATGCCCCAGAGAAGGTATAGAGTGCCTATGCCCCGTCAGGAAATTTTTTGAATTTTGCCCCGGAGTGAGAAAATTTGGAAAGTGTCTTGATTATTCAAATTAATGACCAAAAAAAAATGGTACAAATGGTTTTGAAAATGGAGGACATTGAGTCAGCGAAAATTCCAGTCAACGAAAGTCAAATGAGCCTCTAGTACAAACCTACTAGGCCAAAACCCTAATTTTCAACCTATAAATAGGTTGAAAAATCAAAACCAAGTGTCATTTTCTCATTTGCTATATAGAATTTTCAGTGATCAGAGCTCGAAGAGATGATGGTGATTCCAGTGACAGACCACCGTGGATACTACGTGCGGACCTTCTGACGACCCGAGGGCGTAGAGGCACTGGTAAGTACCCTATCCCACTTGTCAATTTTTATATTTTATACATTTATGAGGGTTTGCGGGGGGGTAAACAAATGCGTTGCAATGCAAATGATGTCACGTAAGCCGCAAATTCCTTCACGTTCGACGCAAGTGCGTTGGGTAGCTAGGTTTTTTGTTAAAGTGTGCATTTTCTAGGGGAAATGACGCAAACATCAGATTGCAATGCAAGTGAGGCATTCTGCGATGCATCTGTATTGTTGTGACACAATTGGCAAGTCAAATGACACACTTGAGAAATCACGACGCCATTGCCATATGCAACGATGCAATCATTGTTAGGCTGCGCAATTTCTAGATAGGGCGACACATTTGAAAGATTGCGATGCAACTCCCATGTGTAGAGCCACAAGTGACAAATGATGACACATTTGTAGTCAATGCAACACAATTATAGTTGACCATAGTTGAATTTTGTTGACTTTGTGCAGATATTAGTTTTAGATGCACCTTTGACTTCCCAATAGTAATAATCTATCAACAATGTTGTCCCATGTGTGCTAACTCTTGTCTTTCCTTGTGTAGAGATGACTTGTGCCGATTTATACGTGCGAGTTCAGGCCGGCAACATACACCTTTAGAGACCATTTGACCGACAGGGAGAGACAACGCCTGATGACATTGGGGTTATATTACGTCACATACATGCCCATTATTCGGGCAAACAGGGGTTTGCTGACAAATCTTTGCAAGAGGTGGCACTCAAAGACTTGCTCTTTTCATCTGCCTATAGGGGAGGCTATAGTTACCTTAGAGGATGTGTACCGTATTCTTCGCATACCGATCAGTAGAGAGAGAGTTGTATATGACCTACACTGAGGGCGACATGCCCTATTAGAGATGTATGAGGATGCCGATGGTGGCCAAATGGGTATTGATGGTTACGAGATTGGTTGGGATGTTGTAGCCGACCAGTTTCCTAGGTGGGATGCTATGCTGATGACACTTATTGCTGGATTACTAATTCCAGATCACC
The DNA here is from genome assembly GCA_007115665.2 of Sequoiadendron giganteum. Lineage (NCBI taxonomy): Eukaryota > Viridiplantae > Streptophyta > Pinopsida > Cupressales > Cupressaceae > Sequoiadendron > Sequoiadendron giganteum. The sequence continues at coordinate 95,465,146 of CM021109.1, forward strand.
GTGGTCATGGATGTTGTATTGGATGGGGGGATGTATTAGTCCGTATGCGAGGACAAAGAACCGTTTTTGCTCAGGGGACTTGTTTGTTGGCCATGTTATATCAACAGCTGCATGAGGTCATCTATCATCAGGGCCAGAGTATTAGCTGTGGGACTACTCTTCTCATGATTTGGGCATGGGAGCGCATTCCCATTTTTCGTCCACCACTACAGATGCAACAGTTGGGTGATGGGATGCCATATGTCTATTTGTATGCAGGTTCAGTTAGTTAGACTCATGTGGGGGATACCGATTATTGGTGGTATCGGATTGACACCATGATTAGTTTTGTCTGGAGGCCCTACAGAGAGTGTGCCCAGTGGCCAGGTGAGGATGGCCATTTATCTTTGTGTAGACAGTTTCAATATTTGATTGGTCGCACGGTTCAGAGCCAGTAGATTATAGAGATGTACTTGCCCCAACGGGTACTACGACAATTCAGGGAGCAACAAGATGTGCTAGTAGGCACCGCAGAGTATGCACAGTCTTCTAGAGAGACCATATGGGGGCTGCCTATATCAATGAAGGTGGCTGAGTAGCAGGTAGATGGCCTTGTTGTAGTTTAGTGGATGTGGAGGGGAGGTCCAGTAGATGCAGGTACATCTGCCGAGTTCGACGCCTGGTGGAAAATTCATAGGCCTATCCCATTGACAAATCCAGATGGTCTGCCACCTATAGATCAAAGATTTGTTATCCCACGGGTACCGAGGAGAGGTCGGGGTGGCAGGGATGGAGGCAGAGATGGTAGAGGGGTCGGGGGGAGAGATGGAGGCAGGGGAGATGGAGGCAAAGGAGATGGAGGCTGCGGTGGGGGCGATGATGGGGGTGGTGGGGGAGGAGGTGATGGAGGAGATGGGAGGGATGGAAGAGGGCAGAGGCAACCCAGGAGAGTCAGGAGGAGAGTGGGTGGTGCACCATTGTCACCCATTCAAGAGGAGGGTGATGAGAGAGAGCTTCCATCCGAGCAGGAGATAGGAGAGGAGCTCAAAGGGGGTGAGGAGGAGGTGAAGGTGAGGGCTGAGGAGGTGGTCAGGGGTGGAGATGCCTGCAGAGGAGGATCCATTTGTCAGACAAAAGCCTCTTGATATTGATGTGGAGGAGAACCGGGTAGAGGAGGAGAGGGATGAGGAGAGAGATGAGGAGGAGGAGGAGGAGGATGAGACAGACTGGAGACTGTGGGAGCAGATGATTGTTGGGGATAAGGAGGGTGACAAATCACCAATTTTGCCTATTGATGCCACTATTGATCAAAGGATCACAGATCTTCAGAGGAGACTAGACACGGCCTTATCTCAGAACAAGGCCTTGGTAGCAGAGTTAGAGGTTACTAGGGTGGAGAGAGATTAGGCCATCATCCAATGACAAGAGTTAGATCGGTGAGTTACTATGTTTGCCAAGTTGTGCTCGGGGTCAACAAGGGATATGGCCAGGGAGCTGGCCAGGATGGAAGAGAGAAGGGGGCGGTATAGGTTGGTAAATGGGTAGGCCATTCCACCCAATAGACGAGACCTAGGATTGTCCCGATCCCACAACAGGATAGGTAGTGGCAGTTAGACCCATAGCAGTAGCAGATCACATAGTGGCAGTCATACTAGTGCTAGGGGATCGACTTAGTCAGGTCAATCATCAGGCCACAGGTCACACAGCTCTCACAGGCATTCATCAGGCCATAGCCATAGGTTAGAGAATGGTGATAGATCAGTGTCATCAGGACACCAGACAGAGCAGAGCCAGCCTCCTGTTACTGAGGCCTTGGGCTCTCAGAGTTAGACTCAAGACACCATGCCTATCCAGGGCACTTTTCACTTGATGAGTCAGTCTCAGTTACCTCACGATTCACCTCTAGGGGATGGAGGGGGTACAACATAGGACTTGCACTTTGTATTAGACATTTTCATGTATTAACATTCGAGCCTGCGAGCTCCATTTAATTGGGATATCATATGACTCTATCCTGTGACATTACATTTTTGAGACTATATATATGCGATGCAGTTTTGATGTGGTCTATATGATTTTATGTGTTTATGATGCTTTATGCTTTATCAGATGTTATGCAATGCTTTTATGATGCTATGAGGTGTATGGACATTATGCTTATGCTTATGAATGCAATTATGAATGTGGTTATGCATGTATGCATTGTGTAATGTGATAATGATGTGATTCTTATATGCTAATGCAAATGTTATTTATGATGCTTATATGTTGATGCAAACGATGGTTTTATGATGTGAGATGGATGGATGTAAATGCAATGTGAATTATGGTATTTGATTTATGCAAATGTGAGATGTGATTATGAATTTCTCATGTGATCATGTATGCAACTTTTTTTTTTGTATGTCACAGGATATCATCAGAGAACGAGAGAAGAGAAGGCGAAGATTGATGTTAGTGCGAAGAAAGATATGCATGTTAGTGTGGAAACAAAAATCATTCAAAGCTTTGCTATAGTGCTATCCTAGTTATTGCTTTTAATCATCATTGGGCAAAAAACCTCATGATGGCCGACAAACACTATGATATGATGTAGATCAATAGTGTGCAAGTTCGAACCATCACGTAGATCAACAGTCGCAGACAAAGATGATCATGACTCATACGAGGAACATAAATGCCCCTAGTCATTTTGTCATGACCAACTGCTAGAAAAACCAGACCAATCATGAGATGTCACTGCTTCTCTAAATCCTGATGTCAAGACATCCTTGAGAAACTAGTCACATGATAGTAAAAAACAGACAGGAAAATCATTGTACTACGTCGTTGCTTCTCTAAATCCTAAAGTCAGGACATCCTTGAGAAACTAGTAGCAGGGTGATAAAAAGACAAGGATAATCATCATGATATGTCATGGTTCCTAAGACATAAGGAATTGATATCATGATAATCATCAAAAAGACAGATAAAGTTTTCCAAGTGTTTGCCAAGTGTTTTAATGTCAAGTGTTGCCAAATGTCGAGTGATATCAAATTCGGGAAGGACACATCCTGAATGACATTGATATCGAGGTGATCAATTCTCAGAGTTAGGAGAATCCATCCAAATGCTAGATGATGATGATGATGATGCTTAGGAAGGACACATCCAAAAGCATAAGAAATGATGAAAGTTTCTCTTTAGAAGGACACATCTGAAGAAGAACCCAAATTTTGTGAGGTGAAATTGTCTTGATATAATTTGATTACATGCCATTGCTGATATGTTGAATTGACCAAGATTGCTATTGAAACATATTGTTGATAAATTGTCTGCCTAGATTAGATAGAAGATTTTCTTGATTTGAAGAAAGTTTGATGTGCGTGAAAATGTTGTGCCATGAACCCTAATGGACTGACCTAGTGCGGCCTCGGGGGCTCATCGATTGATGGCCTTGCCTACGTCATGCACCCAGAGACCTTGTAGTTCAACATGAATAATAACCTTGCCCAAAGGACAAAAGTTTGAATCATGATTCTATTTGGACAAACCTAGAAAGACTAACCTAATGTCTCAAGGATTCAAAGATGAATCTTGCCTACGTAGCAAATGCGCAAAGACAACATAGTTCGGACATGGACAATCGATTGATTGGTGTGACCAATTGAATTGACAAGACAGACACTGAATTTGACTCTATTTTTGGATTTTCTCAGGAATTTTTTAGATTTTAATGATTTTTTTCAAGACTTTTTCAGATTTTTATAACTTTTTTTAGGACTTTTTCAGACTTTTAGGATTTTTTTCAGGACTTTTTCAAATTTTTAGGATTTTCTTAGGACTCTTTAAGGATGCAGGATCATGTGTGACACCCACTGCAATTATATGATAAAGGTCTTGCCCCCAGATAGATCGTGGAATACTTGAGCCTAATGATATGGAGATAGGCAGACACAAGGCAAAGGTAAGGATATGCAAGGGATGATGTCAACCAAATGCTAACCATGGCCATAATTGACAGGACTTAGGATGGATGTCATGAACGTGCCAAGTTGTTGTGATTATGGGAAGTGGATAAAGGTCGATTTGAGTAACAGTAGATGGTGAAGCAATGATCGACTACGCATGGCGCTTGTTTGCCAGGTTTTCACCATGGTATTCATCCAAAGCCCCTGTTTGCTAGGTTTTCACAATTGGATGACTTTATTTCTTTTTACTATTTTTGTCATTTTTTTTTTTTTTGGTGTCACCAAGATGCCTGTTTGCCAGGTTTTCATCAAGGGACGATTTTTTCTTTATTTTTTATTTTTTTTGTATTTTTAGGTTTTTAAGCCAAGCTCTTTGATGCTATGTGTAGAACATTCTTAGATGTAAGTTGTTGATAGGTTCTGTCAACTATTCTCCATCAGGTGTGGCCAACTGATAAGCACCAAAACCGAATGCGGTAGTAATAATATAAGGACCGAGCCAATTGGCCTCAAACTTGCCAGGCTTTTCATGGTTTGCTTGATTTCTCAGGTTCTACATTAGGACCAAGTCACCGATTTCAAATTTTCTCACCATTACTCTTTTGTTATAGCTTCGGAAGAGACGATTTTAATATTCTTGTAAGTGATTTAAGGCATTTTGTCATCTTTCTTTTAACATTTCTAGCTCATGCCAACGAGACTGTTTGTACTCTTCATCATCAATCATTCCTTTCAAGGAGACTCGAAGAGAAGGAATTTCAACCTCGATGGGCAATATGGCCTCAGATCCATAAACCAGGGAAAATGGAATGGCTCTAGTGGGGGTATGAATGCTGGTATGATAGGCCCATAAAGTAGGATTAAGTTGCAGGTGCCAATCTCAGCTAGCGTCATTGACGGTCTTCTTAAGACTGCGAAGAATTGTTTTATTTGACGCCTCAGCTTGGCCGTTACCTTGTGGGTAATATGAGGTGGAGAAATTGTGTTCGATGTGGAATCACTCACAAAGTTCACGAACGTCTTGATTTTTTAATGGATTGTCGTTATCTATGATGATGGATTGTGGGACACCATACTGACAGATGATGTAATTTAGGATAAACTTGGATATTTGCTTACCAGTGATGTAAGTGAGAGGGATGACTTCAATCCACTTATTAAAGTACTCAGTGTCGATGATTATGAATTTATGGCCGTTAGAGGAGGATGGATGGATCTTTCCCATGAGGTCGAGTCCCCATTGTGTGAAAGGCCATGGAGAAGTAATTGGTCTCAGTTCTTGTGTAGGTGCATGAATTAGGTCACTATTCACCTGGCATTTCCCACAATTTCTGACAAACTAAAGAGTGTCTTTTTCCAATGTTTGCCAGTAGTATCCAAGTCTGGTGACTTTCCTAGCTAATGTTGGACCACTAGAATGAGATCCGCATATACCCTCATGTACTTATCATAAATTTTTTTGGGCTTCATCAGTGTCGAGACAACGAAGAAGGGTGTTATCAAAGCCACGACGGTATAGGGTGTCACTGACGATGGTGTGTCTAGCAACTTTTTGGATAAAGGACTTTCATTGGTTGTTGGAAAGGTTGGCTGGTAGGGTTTGGGATTTAAGTTAATCATAGATGTCTTGGTACCAAGGCGAAATGGGACCAACAATCTCACAAACCATTTCTAACTCTAGGATATCATATGTAGGCATCAACAACTGTTCCACTAAGAACTCAAATTGTGACACATTTTTAGGGATGTCCAAGAGAGATCCAATAGTAGCCATTGCATCGGCTGCCTTATTTTTGTGTCCCTGGGATTTGTTCAAAATCAATCATTTTGAAACATGTCATGAAACTATCCACCATTCGCTTGATGACTAACTGAGAATCCCTGAATACGAGAAATGTCTAAATTTTTCATTTAATTGCTATCTTGAGACCTGTGACCAATGCTTCATATTTTGCAATGTTATTTGTACAAGGGGAGGCAATCCGAAATGATTTAGGAATTGAATACCCTTATGGTGTGATGAATAAGATACCAACTCCTGAGCCATGACCAGTGTGGGATCCATCAAAATATAGCTTCCATGGTAAGGCTAGTTCTGCATGAAATATAGACTCATTAGGAAATTTAGTTATCAACGAATGAGTGGCTTGGATCGGTGCATATGCAAGTTGATCTACTATTACTTGACCTTTTATTTCCTTGCACCCAACATATTGTATGTCATACTCGCTCAATATCATGACCCACTTCGCCAAACGGCTTGTCAATGCCACTCGGCTTAGAAGATACTTTAGCAGATGAATCTTGGCTACCAGGTGTGTTTGGTGGCTCAACATGTAATGTCTTAGTTTTTGAACCGCAAAGAAAACTGCAAGGCATGCACGTTCAATGGTTGTATAGTTCAACTCATATCCTATCAGTGTGCAACTGATGTAATATATGGCTCTTTCTTTCTCTTCATGGTCATTTTGCGCCAATAATGCCCCCAGTGCATTTGTAGTTGCAGAGACATATAGGATCAATGGCTTGCCTTCAATAGGCGGCATCAGCATTGGTGGTGTCAATATATATTATTTAGTTTGTTCGAAGGCTATGTGGCATTTGTCTTTCCATACAAAGGGAATACTTTTGCTTAATAGATATTGAAATGGTTGACACTTGTTTGCCAACTGTGCGATGAAGCGGCAGATGGACTGCAGTCTGCCCTGAAGTGTTCTCAGCTCACTAATTCCATTTGGTGGAGGCATGTCTAGAATTTATTTTGAATTTTGTAGGATCAACCTCAATGCCTCATCGCAAAACTATGTATCCCAAAAGCTTCCCTGAAGTGACTCCAAAAACACATTTTTTTGGGTTCAAATCAACCTTGTAATCTTTGAGCCATCTAAAAATTTTGTCCAGTACTTTGAGATGATCTTTTTGTGTTAAAGATTTTTCCAATAGGTCATCCACATAATCTTTCATTAGGATATGCATCATGTCATGAAAGATTTTTTTCATAGCTCTTTGGTATGTGGTGTCGGCGTTCTTTAAGCCAAAAGGCATGACATTCCAACAGTATGTTCCCCAAGGGCAGGTGAATGCCATTTTGTGTTGATCCTCTATTGCAATTCAGATTTGGTTGTATCCCGAGAAACCATCCATGAGAGATAGCATCTCGTACCCTACTGTGAGATCAACAATCATGTCTATATTTGGTAAGGGGAAATCATCCTTTGGGCAAGCCTTATTCAAATCTCTGAAATCTATGCAGATACGGATTTTTCCATTTGGCTTTGTAACAGGGACAATGTTGGATATCCAATCAGAATAATCTATTGACCGTATGAACCCAACATCCAGTAATTTCTTTAGTTCAACTTTTACCAGTAGTGCAATCTGTGGATGCATTTTGCGCAAATTTTGTTTGACTAGCTTGATTCCTAGGATTAGAGGAAGATGATGTAAAACCAATTCTGGATCAAGGCCTGGCATGTCAACATATGACCATGCGAAGTTAACTTGCCTGTCTGTGAAGAATTGTTGAAATTTGGGTTTTTCTTCCTCTGACAATGATGTGGCCAAGAGAATAATTTTGGGATTCTCTAGTGTGGCTATGTTAAATTCCATTGTGTCTTTTATGAGCATAGCTGATTTTTCCTGTGTCACGGGAAGAAAGTCCAATCCTCCATCCTTAGGTGCCTCAGAGAGGTTTTCACCTTCGGATACGTCCTTTGTTTTTACTATTTTTCCGTCAAAAGGTGCCTTACGGTTTTCACCTAAAGACTATTCTTTTTTTGTTTTATTCTTTGTGTTTTTGTGACTGGAGGATTGCACAGTCTCCTCGAAGTAAGCTGCATAATCTAGATAAATGGAAAACCTTGTTTTGTGGTCACCCCATGGTATGCCTTTTCAGAGCCCCATGAATTTTGCAATTGCCTCATCATTCTGAAAGATGTCCATCACTGGTGGTTCTTTCTAGTCCCAGTCAATCAGTTGTGGGTGAACAAGGGGAAGCCCATCATCAGTGTTGGTAAAGGATGGGGAAGATGCGGAAATTTTGCAAATTGAAGCGTCAAGTGTGAAGGAAAAGTTATCAATTTCAAATTTTGTGTCAGATGCAATGGATGGACCATACTCAGAGTCAGATGAGTCAAATTCCAAGTCATAATAGGGGATAAAACTATCGGCATCATGACTAGTGGTTGGCATTTCAGAAGCATGCACAATAGGTTCAAACACGTTAGGTTCTTAGGTGGGCTCAGGAATGGGGTGGGATGATTCAGGTGTTGTTGACGACACCTTATGTTCTTTCGGATCCCAAGGAATGCTTACCCATTCCTTATTTTTGGAATGACGGTCAATAGGATCAATGTTGTACTCTTGTCAGAATTTTTCTTCAAAGGGGAGTTGGCCAAGTTCCAGGAATAGTTCGTCAATATCATAGTCACTTACGGTTTTGTTAGATCCCCTTTCCCATTCATTAGATTTAGTTTTGGTAAGGGATTCTTCACGTGTCTCGACACTTTCTGTAGCCATTATGCCCTCACTTGAAAGTTCATAGGTACGTCGATCATCAATTCTGAGTTGGTCAAACCCTAGCCCTATGTACCTTGGTCTTGTGTCTATGATAACAGGTTCCCTCCTTCCATTATTGGCCTTTCCAAGACCACTTGTGCCATCAAAACCTAGTGCCTTGCATATATCATAGCCTTTTCCATAGAGATGCACTGGTAGTGGAGGTAACTCTTCTGGGTCTTTGTAGATCCAGTTAGCTATGTCGATGATAACTTCATTACCCATATCACCCCACAGTGTGAAAACACTTTTTGGTGGAACCTTGAAAGTTGTTTTGGGCTCGACTGGGAAACACGGTCTACCATAGACTTTAGGCAGCTTAGGTATGGTGGTGATATAGTAAGCCATATTCAATTTGAATTCTCCATAGCCAAGGTCCTGGATCTGAAAGTTTTTACTTGGTATGGAGGTTGAGGAAGATGGTGTGGTAGTGGTTGATGGAATGGATGATTTGGTGAGTGCAGATGGGTCAATATATTTGGACGAGGTGGAAGTGGAGGCCTCTTGATTGATGGGTACCTAGTGTTCAATAGTGGCTTGCAGATTGGTACAGTATTGAAATGGATCAGGATCTCCTAGGATAGTGATTTCAGTACCATGAAAAGGGAATTTCAGGCATTGGTGGTATGCGGATGGAATAGTCTTTAGAGAATGAATCCAGGGGCAACCAAGTAAGATATTGTAATGTATGTCATGATCCAGGACTTGGCATGTTGTATCTATGATAACTGGTCCCACTTGGAGTGGAATTGTAATGATGCCTTGATGACAATAATCTTGCTAGCATCTACACATCCATCAGAGAAGCCAAGAGCTTTAACCAATTTTAAAGAGAAGATGTTCAATCTTGCTCCACCATCTACTAAGACTCGTCTAACCTTATGTTTATGGACAAAAACCTCGATGTGAAGGGCATCATTATGAGATGGTTTGGGCGAGGAATAGTCATTGTCTGAAAAGATGATGTGATGAGGCAAATTCAGATATCCGACCATAGTCTCAAAGTGGCTGACATAAATGTTGGTTGGGATGGATGACTCTTGCAGGACTTTATCTAAGATGGCCTTCTGTGCAGATGAAATACTGAGCAGTTCGAGAATGGATATTTGAGCAAGTATTTTATTCAATTGCTCAATAAGGTTGAACTCTGGTTTAGTGTTTGACTGTCTGGCAGACGAATCATGTATGGTGATCTTAAGCTGATGTGCAGAAGGGCCTTGGATAGAGACCCTGCCTTTATGCATGGTGACATTGCATTCCGGGGCCTTTTTTAATGGTAATTGTATTAACACAATTATCTTCATCAGTAGCACGAAAATTGTTAATAATTGTACCACTGGGATAATTGTAGGCAGGACAAACATTATTGTAGGAAGGAGAGATGTAATTGGCTAGATTATTGTTATTCTTTATGCCATATGAGGAAGGTTTACCATGATCTTGCAGTGGGTTCTTGTGGATAGTATGATCCGCATTAGATGTGAATGATTGACCACCTAACTCAATGGTGTGATTCTTAATGAGGTCTTGTACCAGGTTTTGCAACTGACGACAAGAGGAAGTTTTCTGCCCATTGGCACAGTGGTAGTCACAAAATATGCTATCATCTCACCATGATGGCTTGAACTGACCAAGGTCATATGGTTTAGGCTCTTCCAGTGTTATGACACCGTTTTGAATAAGTTTCTTCAAGACAATTTTGATAGGTTCACCCAAAGGGGTGTATGTGCATTTTTGGAATTGTCGCGGTTGACGCAGCTGCCTTTGATTAGCTTGAGCAGGATTTCTTTGAATAGCATTGGCAGTTGGTGTCGGTGTAGTTATAGGTGCATTTTGATTTTGCACTCCTTTGATGGTGAGTACATGACCTGTTGTATTGACGGTTTTTGCATCCACCACACTGTCATTGGTGATATGCTTGTTCTTAACCCAATATTTGGTTTTGTAATTTGAGCTACTTGGGTTATTATTTGTGGTGCTATTGATGGTTTTTCCACCATATTTTAATCTGCCTTTGGCGATCAAGGATTTCTCAAGTTGAACACCCTTTTCAACAAGGTCAACAAAGGTGGTGCAATAATGGACTTGTAAGCCATACCTTAGTGGTCCTAGGAGAGTTTGTACAAACATGGTGACTTTCTAATTTTCAGGTATTTCTACTGGACATCTTCTTGTTAAGGTTCTCCATCTTTGAAAAAATGGGATAAAAGTCTCTCCTGCATCCTCTTGGGTAAGTCTGCATAAGGAGGAAATGTCGATATCTGTGTCAATGTTATAGGCATAGTTTTCAACAAACTTGATTTCCAATTCATCCCATGTTCTGATTCCTTTAGGAAAAAGTGAGAACCATTCCAGTGCATGACCTACGAGACTTCTAGAAAAAAGTCTCATGAGGTATGTTTTCTCATATGCAATGTCCATGCAACTAGTGGTGAATTCTCTTATGTGTTCAATAGGGTTCGTTTTGCCTTTGTATTTGGGAAAATGAGGTACCACATATCCATGGGGAAAGGGTGGCATATACAAGGTTGTTTCAAATGGATATGGACACAAGTCATGTGACATGTAAAACTTTTTGTTGGATTGTTGCAACATCTCCACTTGCGTTTGAAGAGCAGCAAGTTGGAGTGTGAGTGCTTCCACAATTGGGTTGTTGGTAGCATCACACATGTTGGTGATAGGGATGGCTTGAGTGCCCACCTGTTGTGATGAGATGTGTTGATTTGGAATTGGTTGTCGATGAGAAAAATGAGTGTCCTGATTATGTGGTGCTGGAAATGAGTGTTTTGATGAGGGATGTGCTATTGTGTATGAACTTGAGAGGCATAAGTGGGGATGTGAGATCCTTCCATGTTGGACTGAATTTGAGGGCCTTGTTTATTATGAGCTTGTTGATGCCCAAATAGAGTGAAGGATTGAGCGCCTTGTTGATTTTGAGCTTGTTGATGCCCAAATGGAGTGAAGGATTGAGCGCCTTGATTGCCTTGCCCAAATAAGAAATTGTGGCCATGAGGAATGTTGGTATTAAAATATGAGGAATTAGGTTGGGTGCCTTGAATGACAACTTGTCATTTATTTCTCCCAAAAGGGTTGGATGAGTTAGTTGCCATAGCATTTGAAGAACCTAATAACAGGTTTGTTGATGTACTCATGGAACTAGATGAAGTTCCAAAGAGGTTTGAGGTGGTTGCACCCATTGTTTGTGAAGGGATGGTGGATGTTTATTGGGGGATGGATTATGATGTGGTGTTGGTTTGGGTAGATGATCCCCCAATAGATGTTGTGTTGGTTGTGGTGGTAGTATGGCCAAGGGAGGTAGCATTGATGGTGTTGATGACATTTTGTGAAGAAGCTCCCATGGAAGGATTGTGTGATGGGGGATTGGGAGATGTTGCTCTAAGAGTGTTAAGATCAAATCCCTTTGGTAACTTAGCCCCTTGGTCAAGGAGCATAGCTAGGAATCTGGAAGAGTCATTTAAGACTACTTCTTCCACAAAAGTAGCAACTTTTGGGTGTTGGGCAACAACTAATATGTCTTCTTCAAAGACTTCCCCATTTGAGTCTCTACGGATAAATTGTTCAAAAAGGTCTTGTGGAGCGGGTGGGATGTTCATTACACTGAAAGGATTGATGTTGGAATTTCCCATGTTATAAGAAGGATTGTTCATGTCATTAGGGAAGGAATCCATGCTAGCTGTGAAACCAAGAAAGTTGGTGTCTTGTCCAAAGGAATCCATGAGTCTTTTCTTTTTCTGTAATCTAGTTTCAACCATAAAAGTTTTGCTCAACATTGGGATGATGGGGGACAATGATCTAAATATGACACTATGTTTTTGGGTTTTTTGGAATTTTGAGGAATGCTATGAAATGCAAATGAGGTTAAAGATTTGTGAATGCAAAATGGTGTGACACTAAAATGGAGATGCTAAATGGTATGCAACTAAAGGAGCCTAAGATGTACTCACTATTGAGAAATCTAAGGAGATGACCACTTGAGAAAACAAAGTTTTGGAAATGATTCAAGTTTGGGATACCAATGGACCATAAAAGGACTAAAAGAGGACAAATTGAAGTTTCCACACTAGACTATTGAGTGGGAAATAATTCACAAAAGACTTGACTAAATGACAAAGGGTAATTGGGTTCAATGATAACCTACTATTGAATGCAAAGTTTTGACAATGGATGGTAAGAGTCTACTCCTAAAATCTACAAAAGTAAGTTTCTAAGGAGATGGTAGAGTTACCAATGCAAATAATGGAATGGAAATGGAATCCTTTTGTGATCCTAAAAATGGTACCTATAATGCAATGTTTAAGGGAAGTTGAGCAATTCAGTGTTTGATTTAAATAGTAACAGTGAAAGAAGACTTGATTGAATTCTGGAAAAGACAAGTTATGGACTTCAATTTTGACAGTGGGAAGATGGTTGCGAAGATTTTTCAAATGTGTCACAGTGAATGCGGCACGACAGAGCATATGCGACTCAGAATGGTGAATGCGGTTCTGGAACTGGCGAATGCAACTCAGAGTAGCGAATGCGGTTTGAAAATGACGAATGCAACTCAGAATGGTGAATACAATGCAGGATGTTTCAAATGAGGCTCATCAGAGTGATTGCGGCTCAAGATGTTTCAAATGTGACTCAACAGAGCGATTGCAGCTCAAAATATAGTGATTGTGGTTTGACAGAGCGTTTGCGTCGCAAGAAGCAATTTTTGGAAAAAAAATTTTTTTGCAGATTTGACCAGTTTTGTCTCAGATTTTTGATGTTCAGTTTGTTGAAGTTTTCTGAAAATAGTTTGGCAAACACTTGGTGTTGAAAAGATGAAAATCAATCACATTGAAAACATTGACAAAAAGAAATCCTAAGGCTGCAAAGACAGTATTCTTTTGGATCCCACTAACCGCATATACTTAGTGATTGAATTCAGAAGCTTGGGACCACGACCTCCCCCTTACAGTGCACTCACTTCTCAGGGCAACCAAGCTTCCAACCTCCATGAAACTCCCATGGCAGATTGATCATTTCTACTAAGAACTGCACAAGTGTGGGTGCCTTGGCAACGACAGTTGCTACACCAGAGAATAGAAGGTTTTTGGCTTTCTATAACAAAGGATTTAATTTGGACATTCATTCGAGTGGTCATACATGGAGCCAAGATTAAGCTTTGTTAAGGAGGTACTCCAGCTTGAAGAGGTTAAGCTCAACAGGGTTTTGGGGAGTACTACTTGGTCCATATGACATATCTGCACTCGTAATCCTAGGCTTTCCCTAAGGATTCACATTTATATACTAGTCGGAAGTAGCTCGGCTAAAGAGCTTCGTTGTCAGTTTGAGTTGCTTTGGGGTGAGTAATTTTTCCCACCAAAGTAGGCCCAATTTTCTAAAGTTCAACAAAAACAAACCAAAATATTCATAGTTCAATCGATCTTTGTTGAAAAATAAAGAGAGACCACATGAATATTTCACATAGCACTTGCATGGTGTTCTTTTTAAACCAAAAATGAAATGTGTACAAATAGAGAATGCACAAGGTTCATTTTATCCATTTGTAGTGTTTTTCAAGCAAAGGAGTTAATTTTAAACGTTTGTAGTATTTTCTATCTAAGAGTTAATTTTAAACCTAATGAAAAAAAAAGTTTGTTGTTCTTTTTAACCAATATGCATTTGCATGTGTGTTCTTTTTAACCAATGCATGTAAAATGCAATTGGCTTGAAAGAAATAACAAATCAAACTAATTAAATCTAGCTAGACACATGCTACAAAAAATAGACCAGTACCAAAAAAAAACTCTAATCTAGGGAAAAAAAATACAACAAAAAAAAGATCAAAAACCGAAAATAATTGCAAAGAAAAAACCTTACCAGTTATCTGCGTCACAGCAGAGCGGTTGTGGCTCGGTATGTCAAATGTGGCTTTCGAATACTCGAATGTAGCTTAGTTTGTTGTATGCATCTCTACAGTTGTCATATACGTTGCAACAGAGCGTTTGTGTCGCTGTGGTTGGCGAATGCGGCGTAGCAGAGCAGTTGCATCACAATAAAAGGCGAATGTGGTGCAACAGAGCAGTTGCGTCGCAAGCGAAGGCGAATGCGTCATTCCATACCTGTTCCTACAAATGATTAGAAAAAATGTACGAAAACCTATAAAAAACATGTCAAAATGGGTCAGGTTCACCAATGTAATGATGGATTTGTGCAAGATAGATTGGTTAGTCATATAATGCATGCAATATTAAATCAAATCCAACAATCAATGGAATGCAAAGGAGAAAATGAGAAAAGGAAAGAAAAACTGGAACAAGCTCTCACCCATTCTTCTCTCCTCCAAGGCTGATTTCCATTGCACCTCCTTGGTTTGTTGTGTTGAAGAATGTGCCCTCAGATTTGTGTCAGAAAACTCTATATTTGACTAGTCCTAAGAAAAAATTTGAAGGATTTATATGAACTAAATGCAAATAGAAATTAATTCTAGCATGCAAATAGTTAAAATGACAAATGAAAAGATATTAAGCAATGATAATAATAAATAAGATTAATCAAGATTGATAAGAGATAATAATAAGAGATGTTGAAAATGAGAACAAGATTGTCATTTTATAGAAAATGCAATCTTGAATGGACGGATGAGATGAAAGATTGGGAGAATGCCCTAGAATCAAAGGTCAAGATTCAAAATGGCAACTCTCAATTAGGGTTAGGGTAAAATTCTCCAATGTGCAGACAAGATTTAATTTAAAAAATTAAATCAATGGTGGAGAATAAATGTGACAGCGAGATGAAATTAATAAAAATCAAAAGATAAGAAGACGAGATTTTAGAAAATCTGTAATTTTAGCAATTACTTGATTTGTAGAAGAATATTTCCATTTTGAATTAAATTAATTCAAAATATGGATTTGTGAGATAATGAGTAATTGATTTTTGAAATTAATTATTAAAAGAAGAATCAGTTAACCATGTGACATTTTTAAATAAATTGTTTTATTAAAAAGATGGAAGTGTCACATAAAGAAATTAAATAATTAAGAATAATTATTTAATCTAGAAGAGGTAGTTAATTAATTAAATAAATTAATGAATATATTTAATTAAGAGAGGATTCAGGAATTAGTGACATATTAAATAAATATATTAAAATATACTTATTTAATAATCAGGAGGACATTAATGATAAAGATTAATTAAATAAATGAGACGACTTTGATAATTAGTGACATATTAAATAAATAAATAAGATTTATTTATTTAATAATCATGAAGAATAGAAAATCATGAATTAATTAAATAATTATGAATTATTTAATTAATAGTTGAAGGAGGGTCAGAAACATAATTAAAATGCCATAATTATGTTAGGATGAAAGCTGGTAAAATATTGATTGCAGGCCTTGGTCATTTTTATGTGTCTACACTACTAACTAGAATAGGGTTATCAGTAGAGCTAAGATAGGATTGGTACCATGGATATGAACATGAACTAACAATATTGTAAGTAGTGGCATTTTGACAAAAGGTTTCAAAATTGATCGATTCAAATGTAGTTGGACAACACATTCCAAAATTTGTAGTAGAATCATCTAGGGTATATTTTTGCAAAGGCATTGTAGTGTCAATATTGCTATTACAAATGAAAATAATATCTTTTAGATGAGAGATATGGATTTATAAATTGTTGGAATCAAGTCCAAGTAGGTATTGATTCTTATCCATGGGTAAGTGCAAAAAGATGGGTCACAATTTTGTGGCCAACTTTTTAAAAAAGTTTTGAAATCTCATAATGTGAGCACGTTATAATGTGCCCATATTATGGCTTGTTCTGTCGAGCCCGAGGCTTGGCCACAACGAGCCCATAATGCAAGTGCATTATGACCTATTAAAAGAAAAAAAAAAGGAATTCAAATTCATTGTTTCTTGTGACTGCGTTTTCTTCTTGCTTGTGGCCAAAACCCTAATATTTTGCACTTGCATTCTAGGAGGAGATATTTTGAAAAATTCTTCATCAACAGTTGTTGTTTCATCACCAGGATGCCACCATGTCGATGATGAGGTCTAAGAGGTAAGGATTGTTTTTTTTTTGTTTTGAATTTGTTAGTTTTAGGTTATTTTTGATGTTTTTTTAAAATTTGTAGGAGATGTTAATCAACCTACAAACCCTCCTCAAAATCCTGAACAAGCACAACAACAACAACAGGAAAAAAATTCTCAATAAGCACATCAAGAACAACAAGAAAAAAATCTTCATGTTAATCAACCACAACCTCAATCTCCTCCACCAATCCCTCAACATCCTCTTGGCACTCAACAAAACTTAATGAGTGAAATTGAGAACAATAAAAAACAAATTGAGGATTTAATCAGGAGGTTGAACAATCCAAAATGGTTCAACCACGAAAATAATGACTCTATAAACTTCACTAAAAGAAATGTTAAAACGTGTAGATTCAATCAAGAAACAATCAATTGGTTGGCAGGATAGGAGGCAGGTGGCTAGGGCTTATTACCAAGATAAATTATCATATAAAGATGTAAAAGATTTAAAAATTACAAAAGGTGATTTGTTCTCATTATTCACTGACCCACAGTCAAATGAAAATATTACACTCAATCCAATGAGGTTTCCTATTCATTGGTGCCACCAGCAACAAATTAGGAATGTTTTTTGGGATAGGTGGTACATGGTTTTTGATTACCCATCATACACCAATTGTGAAGTCCCTTAGTATTTCCTTAGGAAACTATATTGTGAGTTCATCTTCAACAAAATCCCAAATCATTTTGATATGAGGGACTTCCAGGGGAGAGGTGGGGGGTTGTCTCAAGATAGACTCGCTGCATAGCCAGATCCTACATGGAAAGGGAGACGACCTCTCACTAGGCCTCCTCATGAGCACATTGTTATCCCTTCCATCACGAAGGAGAGTGCCAACATAGAGACTTTGCAAGCCATCAAATCATTGACCTAGACTGTCATCCAGCATGCCATCCCTATTCCAAAGCACCATCCAAGGGAGTCTTCGTGTGGTGGGCTTCGATCCCATTTGTGTCAATCTTGCGGGGTGACTTGTTCATATGAACCCACCAACACTTAGGAGGTTGCTACGTAGGATCCGTTTGCAACTATGGAGATGGCAAGGGAAGCTGACCTTTTGCATGAGGCCTATGGAATTGACACTTAGGTAAAATTTAGCATGTTCATCGAATTTAATTTATTAAAGTTTGATTTTGAAATGCAAGATTAACTAATTTAGTTTCATGATTTTAATAAAATTACGGGGTCATAGTGTTGATAATGGATACATCAGCCCTACACCTGCTTATTTCTCCACTACACCTACCATTGAGGTATGTAAATAGTAAACAATTATAAATTTATTACATGTTAATAGCATTGTTCTATGAATGGTATTTTAAAATGTGATTTTGGATGTTGAATAGGCTAATATTGGAGGTTTTGAGGGAACACCTCCTAGTGCTAGTGGATTTAGTCAAACCTTCACATGAGTAATAGAATAAAGAGTTTAACTAATGAATTGTTCTTATTATATTTGTGTACATAGTTTATATTCATATTGTTGATTACATTGCATTGCACATCTTTCAAACTCAAAGCATTACTTCACATTCCATAACTAGTAACTAGATGTTGATAGATGAAA
Organism: Sequoiadendron giganteum; assembly: GCA_007115665.2. Classification (NCBI taxonomy): domain Eukaryota; kingdom Viridiplantae; phylum Streptophyta; class Pinopsida; order Cupressales; family Cupressaceae; genus Sequoiadendron; species Sequoiadendron giganteum. The sequence continues at coordinate 95,483,294 of CM021109.1, forward strand.
AAATTTAAACTACAATATAGTTGTTTAGAAATTCAACATAAGTAGTGATACAATTACTTCACATAGCATAAGTAATAAGTAGGAGAAGCTTCTAATTAAATTTTCTTGTCATGGCATTCCATGAGACCACTTTCTATTGACACATTTTCAAACAGTTCACTGCCTTGTCTATACAATGGATTCTTGGAAGGAATATGTGAAAGAATAATAGTAAGCAATAGCATAGACAAGGCAATGATTTGTTTGAAAAAATGCCTCAAAGAAATGTGGTCTCATGGTGATGTCCATAACCATGAGACCCAAGTTCTTTGAGGCACTTTTTCAAACAGCTCACTGCCTTTTCTATTCTACCACATGTTCCATACACATCTATCAAAGCATTTTATCAAATAGTTAATTTCCTCACTGCTATGGCTAAAAGCTTAAAAAAGGTGCTTTCCAAAAAACTATGGATGCTTGGAAAAAATCTATCAAAGCATAATAGTAATAAATAGAATAGACAAGGCAATGAGTAGTTTGAAAAAATGGCATTCCATCACCATGAGACCACATTTCTTCGAGGAATTTCTTCAAAGAGCTCACCACCTTTTCTATGATACCACATTTTCCATACATGTGTACCAAAGCATTTTATCAAACTACTCACTTCCTTGTTGCTATGGATAAAATCCTAAAATAGGTGCTTTCCAACAAACTACATGGATGGTTGGAAAATTTTCTATCAAAGCATAATAGTAAGCAATAATACCATAGATAAGGCAATGAACTGTTTGAAAAAATGCCTGAAAGAAATGCGGATCTTATGGTGATGGAATTCTGTGATGTGCATTTGTTTGTAATGGAATTCCATCACCATGAGACCCCATTTCTTTGAGGCATTTTTTCAAACAGTTCACTACCTTCTCTATGCCACCACAGTTATCATACATGTCTATGAAAGCATTTTATCAACGTTTCACCGACTTGCTACTATGGGTAAAAGCCTAAAAACATTTTCTTTTGAACAAGATATTGATAGGGAAAATAGTAAACATGATAGTCAGAAATATATAATTTAATAAGTACTCAAAATTTTATTCATTGTCTCATACATTATAAGTCATGACATGGATCACTATTGTAGTTTTCGTGATTGAATAATTTGTTGTTTTATTTTCAGTTGTTGCAAGAAGAAACACCTCTGAATGTTTAGAGGGCAATCGAGATCGGTGTTTCGTCTTCTATAGAATCCTTGATGGCTCTGATAGGGGAGGTATGAGGCAAATTACTAAATTTCAATTTACATTTGTTGTTATAGATGTTAGTTAGTGAAAAATCAAACCATTATTGATTCATAGTTTAATTTCTATTTGGATGGTTTATACAGGGCTTCAGCATGCCTCAACATGGGAATTTGAATATTTACCTCGTGGAGAGTGATCATTAGATGGCGGTAAGTGATTATTTTGTTAAATATATCAGTTTTTTAATGTAATTTCTATATATTAATGTCTTTACTTCTTATTGTAATAGATAAGACTTGACCAAGAACTAAACCCTAGGAGGAGCACCAGGAGCACTCCTCAACCTTAGCATAAATGAGTGACAAACGTATTGCCATCCGATCGAAAATCAAAGGGCAAGAGTTTAAATTTCAAGGGTATAGAGAGCGATGACTTATGATTCCAGAGCCCTTTGTTGTATGCCTATATGGAATTTTTGTACATATTTTGTATTGGATATATTTGACATTGTATGCCTATATTGAACTCTCGTAAGCCTATATGGTTATTTTGTACCTATGTTTTATACTTATATCGACATATATTGATGTATGCCTACATGGATATTTGGTTAATACAAATTTATTTTATTGATGGTGCCCATATTTGCATTATAAATCCATGGTTCAATAGATATGGGTTACATGTATTCAAGTGTATACTTTACAACTTACGTGTATACTTTGTGACTTACACGTATTCCAATGTATACTTTGAAACTTATGTGTTTTCATGAATATACCTTGTATTCATGCATATACTTTGTATTAATTTGTGTATACTTCAATTCTTACGTGTTTTTGAGTACTTGTGCTTCCCTTATTCACATGTACATGCTTGACTTATTCACATGTATACTTATTAATTGGTTAGACCTTGCATTGATCATTTATTTCCTTTATGATTTGTCTTGAATATTAATTGATTGATGCTAAACAACTTCAATATTTTTAGGGATACTAGTAGAGTTACAAATTCCAAAATTGCACAAATTGAAAAGAAAAGATTAACTATAAATAAATGCACTGATTATTAAATTGATAATTGATTAAGAATGAGTATAAAATATATCAAGAGATGAGCCTTCTAGAATGGAAATTTCCAACTAGAAAATAGGAAAAGCATTCCCAATAATTTGAAAGTAATGATCAACCCAAAATTGCAATGGGAGAGAAGTGATGCAAATCAAGGATGCCTTCAATTACCAATCACAAATTTAACTAATTTCAACAAGCCTTTAATCTCCTAAACCCTAACTAGGGTGATTCCCTTCACAACTTCACTATTTGCCTTATACATCTATAGAACTAGTTTCTTGGACCTATCTCACAACTCCACTCTCAAACCCATTAACCAATTATATACTCAGACACCCTTTAATGCATACCAAAACATATCTCAAAAGCTCATATAACTCTTGTGGAACAAATCCCTCAAACCGATGCTTTTGTGTTGTCCCCTTAAGCCAAATAGGCCTAATTTACAAAGAAACTCTCCTCTAAACAATATTCCAACTCCAAATACCTATGGACAGTCATTTACCAGTCTATAAAACCACCAAATTTACAACTTTTAGCCAGTAAACTACTCACTAAGTCCTCTTTATACAAAACCCTCATTTTTAGCAAGTTACAAAGGGGTTTACTAAAAATCCCACTTCCCAACTTATTTACACTTCACCAATGCATCAAACATGCTTCAAATGGCTTGCACATGCTTAATCTATCACCAAAATTTGCTCCCCTAAGATTTTTCCTCACCTACCCACCTTTAACCATCAAATTTCACTCAAAACATTCAAATTTGACAACTAGGGCATCATGCCCAAGCCCCCAAATGACCTATCATGCTCTCAAAACCATTCAATCAACTAAATCCTACCAAATTGGGCCCATTCCACTTAGCTACTAGAGTTACAATCAATGGAATGGGCCATAATCACATTTTTATGTCTTCAAAACCTTAAAATTGGAGTTTTAGACCCGTCTACAGGGAAAACTAAATAAGATTCTACAACCTCAATGGGAACACCTCAAAATCAATAAAAATGATAGATAGGACACAGAGACAACAATTCAAATCAATTTGGAGTCACCATTAGGCCATACAGGCCATGCAACGAATTAAAAAATGAAAGTTGCACCACTTTGCAACTCTATACTGCTTGCATTTGACACTTTTCCATCAAGTGAAAACTGGACACCACCAGAAAATGACTCTGAGATAACAAAAACTGAGAGAGGTTATTGTAGAGGGGCCCAACATGATCCCATAGGCTCAGACGAAGAGTTCGTAAGCATCACAAATAATAGCCCATCAAAGATTACTTCCCTTTTGCACTTTAGACCCTTAAGGGATCAATCTTGTTGAACGCAGCTATGAGAGATTCCGTGTGTTTGGGTGTGAAAGAGGAACATTCCTAGTATAAAAATACATATTCAAATGTGTTGGAACACTTCATTTGGTCACACAAGTTGCAGAACAAAAGTTGCACCACTTTGCAACTTTCAACTACTTGCATTTGACAACATTTTCCCCAAGTGAAAATTTTCCACCATGGGAAAATACCTTCGATATAGCGAAAATCAAGAGAGGTTATTATAGAGGGGCCCAGCTCAATCTCATAGGATGAAATGAGAAGTTTCTAAGTGTCACGGTATCCGAGTAACACTATGTTGAAGTTTGCAGCCATTTTGCACTTTGGACCCTTAAGGGATTGATCTAGTTGAACGTAGCTTAGAGCAATTCCACATGTTTGGGTGCGAAAGAAGACCATGCCTAGCGTAAAAATACCTATTCAGATGTGTTGGAACACTTTTTTTGTCCACACAAGTTGCAAGACGAAAGTTGCACCACTTTGCAACTTTCAGCTACTTGTATTTGACAACTTTTTCCCCAAGTGAAAATTTGCCACCATGAGAAAATGCCTCTGAGATAGCGAAAACCGAGAGAGGTTATTGAAAAACACTATTACAGGCTTCTACAAAGCCAAACAAGGCCTCAAACAACTTTAGTTATGTCTGCACATGCTTGAAGGTTAATCAAAAAATTTTGCCCCCAATATTTTCTACGACTTCCCTCCTCTAACCATTAAATTTCACTCAAAATACATAGTTTGACAATTAGGGCATCATGCCCAGGCACTCAACTCACCTTCCCTGCCCTTCCAAAGCTTCAAACACTTCAATATATGCCTTCTCATGCCAAATCAATTATCTCCCAATGTTGCCTAATACAATTTCACCAAAACCCAACATCGAAACTCCATTTTAAAGCTAAAATTCACCCAATTTCCTCTGGAACACCAACCAAAAACACTCCTAAACATTTTCCCTACTCCTAAATCTTATTCCTACATCTAATCCTACCATTTTTGACTCATTGTATCGAGCCACAAAGAGAAACAATAGGTGGAATGAGTCATTTATTCATTTTTGGTCTTCAAACCCTTATGGTTGGCTGTACAGATCTGCAGTCAGTAATTTGATAATAAAATTCTTAAAACTCAATGAATTTCCTTCACTCCAAAGTCAAAACGTAGCTAACACCTGGTGTAGGGGCACCAAGCAAAATTTGGAAATTTAGGCGTTGAAGTCTTTTTTAGAGTTAAATAAGGTCATATAGACCATTTTCATGATGTAATAAGCCTAGTTTGATGGTCATTATATGATTAGAAGGTTTTAGTTGCAAATTAGGCAAAATATGCAAAAGGTGTCATTATCAAATTTTGTAAGTGCAAAAAATGCATAATGGGGAAGCTGAACGTTCGTGGGAGTTAAAAGGTCACTTGAGGCATTTTTTTCCAATCATTTTCTTGATTGAGGGAGTTATTATATGTATGTGGATATCAAATGAAGGTGGGTGGATGTTTTTGTAAAAGTGTGATCAATAAAAGCTCTGTTTTTTCTTAGCAAATGTGTTTTTTTCTCTTTTTAAGTGTTGTAGCAGTCCATTGCATGAGCCCGTACTAAAGGTAATAGCTTCTAAGTACTTTGATTTGGGTAGAGGGATGTGTTAGCCATGTTTGTTTTCTTGTGGCACTGAAAACCATCTTGTTTTGAGTCCTTGGTAGCTAGTTTTTTGTAGGGGGGTCTGGAAGCCTGAACTTCAAGGTTTTAGAGTCATGAAGTCACTTAATGTCTCATTCCACCTAATGTATATATGGTAACTCAATTTAATGAGTCCATTAGGTTATGAATATGATAGGTGTTTATTCTTGGAGCAGGGGAGATCATTTTGGAGTCATGGCATGTAACCTTGGTAGTGAAAATGAGTGATTTTGAGTGAAATTCAATGCTTTTAGGGTGAGAATGGATGAAATCTATTGGATAAGTCATTTTTGAGAGTCTTTTAAGCATGTAAAAACATCCTATGGTATTTTTGGGGTGTTAGTTGTGAGAGTTAAGTGTGGGAAGAGTTATTTTCAATAAGGCTCCTTGGAAAAACTAGTCTTGGAGGTTTGAAAGTGAGGGTTTAGTGGATTGGTAGCTTGTTGAGCATTTGGAGCTCTAAAAATTATGGAATCTTGTGTTTGGTAACCTAAATAAACACTTTCCTATGACTTTGAATGAATTTTAGGTGTTTGGGAAGGTGTCTCTTTGCAAAAGTGGTCTAATTGGCCTAGTTTCCCCTACGGTAAAGTGAGATTTTTCGGTGTTCCTTTCAAAGGATTTCATAGTAATCTTACGATATGTTTATGATCATGGAAAAGGGTATCTAAATCTATTGGTACAGTCTGGAGAAACCATCTAGATCTATAGATATGTTTGACAGTCCCTTGGGAGAGGGCTACTAGCTTATGAAGGTTTGGAGTGGGTTTGTCGCTAAGTATGGTTCTTTGAGGTTTGAGAGTGGTTTAGTTGATATTATATGAGGATTTTAATCTTGTTAGATGCCTCTTTGAATTCATGTGAAGGTTTGAGAACCTTAGTGTGTATTGGAGCCATTGATGACTTACACCATTGTTGAGTTTTGTGAGTGTTTTGGAGGGCCACTCAAGAAGTTAGGTTTATGATCTTGGTACTAATCTATTTGATTTATGTGTGTGGTCCACCTAGCTCTGCATCAACACCTATATATACCAATTGAAAAATATTTTAGGACATAATACTTATGTACAACTAAGTATAATAGTCTGCAACAATAAAATTCAATCAAACACACAGAATTACAAGAGAAATCAGGGAATTTTTATTGTTTTTCCTTCACAAAAAACTTCTACAACCTCTTCCTTTGAGTTCCCAACATATTTAAACCTTAACCAACCTATTAAAATGGATCTAACTACCCTTTTAATGCCCATAACCATTGTGCTTCTTCAAGTTTACATTTTTTTGCACTTTTTTCACATTGACAACTTTTCAATTTTTGCAATTTTACATCGTTTTGACAAATATGCAACATGAACTCCAAGATGACCCCAAAACCAACTAACATGACTTATTAAATTATAAATTGGTCTAATATGACCTTATTCAATTGAGAAAACTCAAAACACAAAACTAACTTAAGACTTCCATGAACCAAATTTGCTCAATAACCTTGGTGCCTTGCACCAAATTTCAATATTTGAGTAAATCTCATTACAAGTAAATCTCATTATAATTCCTTAGGTACTTTGTTCTCACATATATTTTACAATATCACTCATACATTCAAGATTCTCTTATAATATCTACATCATAGGTGCTCATGATGAGGTTAACTTCAAATGAGTAACTTGAGATTCCCTCGCTAGATTGCTTGTCGTAGCGTACTTGGTACAAGATATTCATTTCATTTTATTTTTTTATTTTAAAAGAACTAACAAGAAATTTCTTCATTTATACAAAATTACTTTTTGACTGCTCATTTTGATTTTTTCTTTTTTCCTTTTACTAGTTTTTTTATCACTTTTCTTTTTCTTTTGCTTAACAGATAAAAAAGAGACTATATATTCATGATCAAAGAAAAAATATTTCACTTTATTGATAAATAAATTTTTGTTCCTCGTTTTCAAATCCATTTTGCTCCGTTTTCCCAAATGGTTGAATCCAGTACCGACAGGTATCATTCCCCCGAGAATAACATTTTCCTTCAAGCCCTTCAACCAATCAATACGCTTCACATGCTCTTTTATAATGGATTCAAATAAGAATTGAGATTTGTCAAGATCATTAAAATAAGGATGTTGCATTACTTTTTTGGCTGAGATTCTCTTCGATGGCTCATAAATCATCATTTTCTGCAAGGAGAGACCAATTAATTTTTAGTAGTTTACTTACAAATACACAAAAGAAAAGAAGAAAAAGAAAGATCATCCAACATGGAAATTAAATGAAAATAGATGGAAGGAACTTATAGACAAAAAATCCACACCATTTGGTTCCAACTCAGGAACAACAAGGCATAAATCTTGATGCTTCCATTGAGGATAGGCATGCCAGTCTCTTAACTTAGTCACTCCTGGTCATACATCTTCACTGGGAGTTCCAAGATACCTATTGCACACAACACATCTCATGAATAGAATAAATTGAAATTTGAGATGCTCTTATAATGTCTACATCATAGGTGCTCATGATAAGGTTAACTTCAAATGAATCTTGAAATTCCCTCACCAAGCTTTGCACGCACTTTTGTAATGGCTTAAAATCATAATTAAGATTTTTCAAGATCATCAAAATAAGGACGTTTCATTGTTTTTCTAGCTGAGATTCTCTTGGATGGCTCATAAATTTGCATTTTTCTGCAAGGGGACACCAATCAATTTTTAGCAGGTTACATACAAATAGGAAAAGTAAAAGAATATGATAGCATTGGCATCAAAAAAATTAATGTGCATACAAGTATAAATGAATAAGAACCAATGTGCATACTTACAAATTAATCCAACAAACCATCCGGGTCTGCTCTACTCTTTATTGTGTCAAGTATTGCCTCATGGTCAGACTCACGAACCTTCCACAAGGTCTTGTTCAAAGGTCTACCCCCATATTTGGTCAAATGAACATTGGATTCCATGACAAGGTTCGAGTAATGAAGAATCTTATGATGCATGTCAAAGTCCTGAAATAGCCAATGTTTAACACTCTTATGTGGGTACCTTCTAAGCCACGTTCAAATAACACAACTGAGCCTGTAGGGTATTCAATGTATTCTCCATCTATAATTGGAGCCTCCAATTTCGTTTTTGCCTCAACACAACGACACAAGTAATAATATATTCCCTCTTCATTGTCTTCATCCGCAATAATTGCATAAATGTGCCCTGCATTGATATGTGTAGAAAATCTCTTGAAATTAGTCAACATTATGAATACAAGGAAAAGTAAGATAACAATAGGAGTTTCAAAAACTAAGCAAGTAGATATATTACCTAGTTGAACTAGATTTGATATGTGGTCAAAGTCAACCGATGATTCCATATGTGTTAGTTCCAATGTCATCGAAGGGCAATACGTGTGAAGTGGGCTAAGATAACTTTTCAACCATCTGTCAACCCACTCCCCTGACTCACAATCATTCCAGGCTTGCATTTTACATGAATAACAAAAGCATGCCATCTTCCATGTATTAATACTCCATTAACCTGCATCTAATCTAAGGAAAGAGTGTAGCTCACTCGATCCTGTTAGCGTGCAACAATCCTCATATGGTGCAATGTTAGTATCATCCATCAACCAAAAATATATAAAAACTGAAGGCATACCTTCATTACCTGGACCCATCGAAGCATTACACCACTCATCGATTGATCTTGCATCTGTCGAATTTGCATTGTCTTTATACTTTAAATATTATTGTGCTAATACTCTTTTCACGCATGCTCTTGCACCATGATGCTCCCTCTTTCCATGTTTGGCCTCACCAAAGTTCCACATATGTTGAACACCTATAATGACATGCATCCTACTCAACTAGTAGAACATGCACGAGTTCTTGAACTATGTTGCACAGTTATCCGACCATATTATATGCGGATCGTATGCTATGCCCCTTTGAGACAAATCACTATAGAACATCTAGAAGCATCCTTGCACATACTCTAGAGAATGTGTGCGATCATCACTAATATAAAAGTGATACTCCCTCAATACCTTCGTTTGGTCCTTTGTACTATCACCTACATGAATGAATTATATGTGCACAAATATCAAAACCTATGTGGAGTTGTAATACTATGACTACACCTCACGCTGTGGTTGTAGAGTGTATATCTCTACAAAGTCAACCACTGATATTATGTTGCCAACTGGAAAGGTGTCCTTGCATAGCTTGAATTGTGTGTCCAACCATCAGGCTCTATGGGTATGCCTTGCATACTCAGACACTATATTGTCACGAAACATGGACATAAAATGATACATTGGAATCTTCTCAATAACCAAATCACACCTCTTTTATTGAGACCCATATTTTGTAATGTATGCCACTATTTTATACTTCTTGAACTCTACTAGTCTCTATCCTACTTCATCTGTGCTTTCCATATGTTTACATACTGGCATACGCTGCAAGCCACCACAACGCTCGCACGAACCATCCAAGCATTTTTTCCTGTAGAATATTTGGCCATCCTCTATTTCACATAATTTTTTTGATAAGAACTCTCTTGATGATGTTGGTGGGGCTTCTAATCCACAATCCTATAAAACATCATTAGTATGCAAATCTAAACATATAGAATGATAAACATCATAATGGTTAGAGAATTCAATATGTAGTCTACAACAACAAGTAGTGTGTGTGTGATTTATCTTGACATAAAAAGGTATAAGCATTTCAAAATATCTTTGAGAAATACTAAATTGAGGATAATCATGTTGAAATTTATGAAAAAATTAGGTTTGAGTCATATCCAAAAAATTCTTTGGATGTGGCTCACAGTTCTGACTACCAATTCTCCTTCTTACCACATCCCTTTGATTTGGAGATGGCCTTGTGTTATTCTTCCAATACTCTTCAATTAGTTTTCCCAATGCTTCAACATTTTTTTATCTTTTCATGGAAATCTCCCCGAGAATGCCCATAATTAATTTGAATCGCTGCGCTCACTTATTTCTTGCCTTTGAAGGGATCTTGATAAAGTTTTTCTACAAATTCTCATTTGTTCACTCATCCTTTTAATGAGACAAGCTCTCTTTGTTTGACTACTTACCAAAGTTGATGTAATGACACGTCACATGACATTACTATCCTTTGAGCATGAGGTCTTACCCACACTCTCATAAGCATCCATTATATTCTTCACAATAGTGTTTTCACTCGATGCATTCTATGTTCTCAACCCAAGAGCCTTCATGATGTTTCTATACTTTATACCCCACATCATTTCAACAAATAATTGAAATCTTGCAGTCTCATTTAGCCTTTCAAAGAATGATTTCCAAATATTATCAGCATATCTTCTACAAGTGCGTGTTGCAATCTTACCTTCCATGTGCTACAAAATATCTTCATCAATATTAATCAAATGCTTTGGCTTTATACACAAAATTCTAGGTTGTGTTCTCCCAGGTACATACTCCTCAACATTACAAATTTCATCAATATTTAATTGAGGTGGGCTAGATTGCGTACCTTCGTTCATGGGTGGAGTAGAAGACATACCAGAAATCCAGGATGCTCTTGCCAAGATCTCTCGAATCTAGGGGTAGGCCCTAAAAACGATGGGGATATCCTGAAAAATTCAGAGGTGGACAAGCAAAGAGAAAAAATGGCAAGATCAAATGCTGCCACAAATGCTCCCCTCTAGGAAGAGGAAGATGAATTCTGGGTTCCACACCAGGGTCTTCCTCGTCGATTGGATTTTTACAAAAAAAGAACCATGAAGAAATGAGGTTGGAAAAGTCAAAAATAAAATTTCAACTAGTGCTTCCAGGTGCCCCAAATCTTAAGCAGAGTGATGTGAGTGGTGCCCTCTAGGGCTCTTAAGGCTTAGAGAGGATACCCTAGCAGGAGTTAGCCTTGATTGATAGGTGCTTGGTCAGTAATCAGGATAATCAGGTGGTTATAGAAAATTTAGTTAAGGAAACAAAAGCGCTCTGTAAAGAAATTAAGGAGAAACTCAAGATGCCGCAGGTGGATAGTCAGCACAGGCAGACTCTCTCTGCAGACCAAAAAATCCAACCTTCTATCAATAGAAGCAACCTATCCCCCAGTCCATTGAACAATCAAAGTGTTGTTAGAGTGGAATGCCCAAAAGGTTTGGAAGAGGGGGAGATTCTTGTGGAAAGAGATTCTCAAGATGAAATTGAGATTATCAATGAAATTGTTGGGCTTCCCACATCATCCACCCAAATAAGTGATGAGGATAGAAGAGAGAAGCTGGATTTAATCTAAAAGATTCTTGATCTGAGAGCTCGGGATAATTTGGGTGGCAATGAGCAACTGACTTCTAGAATCATAAAAGATACTGAGGAACGTCCTCTTCCAAGTCCTGACCAACAGAGAGATGAGATTGGTAGCATTGGGATAGCTAACTCTGACTGTCTAGGGTTTATTCTGGATCAACAAGTGGAGAAAGAGGAATTAATCCAAAAGATGATGGAATTAAATGCTTTAGAGCTGGAGGAAAATGAGTCATTATTTGGCTTCCAAGAGGAAGAAAGGGAAAGTAAATAAGTTCCTGTTCAACACAATCTAGGAATTTTACAAAATGCCCAAAATAGGTCAAAACCAAATTGTGGTAAATCCCCAGGAATTAGAAAAGGGAGGAAATCTATGGCAAATCTTATCAGTTTGGCTGGATCAGCAGAAGGTCAGGTGAAAATCACATAAATTCTGAAAGCTGGGAAGGGAGACCCCCTTCCCCAGGCACCATGATTCTAACATGGAATTTTAGGGGCCTCAACTCCCCTAACAAACAATTCTTGGTGAAGCGCAGGATACAAGAAACAAAGGTGAATATTGTCCTATTATAATAAACCAAATTGAACATAGAGGACCTTGTCTCATTTAACAAGAAGCTAGGTGGCTGGAGCGTGGTTGGAATACAGGTGAGTGGGGCTTTAGGTGGGCTTGTGATTCTGTGGGATAGCAAGAAGGTGATCTTTGAGGCAATTGCTGGTAACTGCAACTGGATAGCAAGAAGGGTCCAGTTTTTCAGTCCTCACATGAGGATACAACTCATTAATGTCTATGGTCCATCCCTGACAAAGAATAAAAGGAAAGCCTGGGCTGAAATTGAAACCTTGTTGAATGGATTAGATGTGGAGCACATGATTATCGGGGGAGACTTCAATGCTATCCTTCACTCAATAGACAAGAGGGGGGGCTTACAAAGAGCTTCTCCTTCCTAGGTCGATTTCAAGAGCTTGGTCATCAAAAACAACTTGATAGATTTTGAAACAAGGGAGGGTGTATTCACTTGGAATAACTGGCGTATGGGACCCACTCAAATTGTAGAAAAGATTGACTGATTCTTTCTTCATGGGGATCTTTCCTCAACCCAGGCAGACATCAAAGCCTTTGTGATCCCCTATTCTGGATTAGACCACTTTCTTGTCCTCCTCAAATGCTGCAAAAATGATAAACCGACAAGGAGCCCCTTTAAATTTGAAAACATGTGGATGAAGGACAAGAACTTTTTTCGTTTAGTTGAATCCTGGTGGAAAGCTGGTCAGTTTGAGTGCTCCAAACTCTTTTGCTTTGTATCTAAGCTGAAAGCTTTAAAAAAGCACTTGTTAATATGGAACAAGGAACACTTGAAGGACATTTTTGCTGAGAAATTTGATTTGGAAGCTGAGTTGTAGTCTCATAATGAAGGAGTCATTCGAGATGGGATTGATCAAGAGAAATATTCCAAGGAGAAGAATTTGATGGAAAGTTATGAAGACATCCTAGCAAAAGAAGTGATATTTTGGAGACAAAAATCAGGAGAAATTTGGTTGGAGGATGGCGAAAAAAAAACTAAATTCTTCCATAGCATAGTTAAATACAAGAGGAGAGCAAATAGGATAAGGATAATCAAAAGAGCTGATGGATCTAGTGAAGAGGATCGGGTCAATATTTTAGAGAGTGCAGTCTCTTTCTTCAAGAACGTGTTGAACACCTTTGATGGTTCCTGCCTAACCAATTAAAATCAGATGTTGAAAAACATCCCAAATCTGATAACAAAAATGCAAAACAAAATTCTAAACGAGAAATTCACCAAAGAGGAGGTGGAAAGAGTTGTAAAAGAGTTTCATCCTGACAAGTCCCCAGGCCCGGATGGATTCCCGACAAGTTTTTTTCAAAAATGCTGGCATATTTTGAGAGATGACCTGGTTCAGGCTGTGGAGGCATCAAGAAACCCAAGAGTATTTCTCAGAGAAGTGAACAACACCTTTCTCGTTCTCATCCCGAAGAAAGAAAATGCAGAAGAATGGGATGAATTCCACCCCATCTCTTTGTGTAACACATTATATAAAATCATGTCAAAAGTGATGGCAAACAGACTTAAATCATTTCTTCCCACAATTATATCTGAGGAGCAATCAGGTTTTGTCTCAAGTAGATCCATTTTGGATGGAGTAATCATAGCCCAAGAGAATATCCACTCAATTCAGTCAACTAAAAAACCAAGCATGTTGATCAAGTTGGACATTACGAAGGCGTACGGTAAGGTAGATTGGAGGTTTTTATGTAAATTCATTGAGGCGGTTGGTTTCAACAAGCAATGGATCAATTGGATTTTTCAATGCATCTCTACTCCTCGATTCTTAGTCCTAGTCAATGGCTCCCCCGAAGGTTTTTCTGAGTCTTACAGGGGTCTCAGGAAAGGAGATCCTCTCTCTCCTTTCTTGTTCATAATCATGGTTGAGGCTTTGGGTAGATCCGTGAGGAGTGCACAAGAGCAGAGATTAATCCAAGGCATTAAGGTCACTAATAACATTGCAGTAACTCTTGGGGCACAGCAAAAGGAATGAGGAAAGAGCATTCAAATTTTTTTTAATGGACTATGAGAAGGCTTCGGGGCAAGTGGTTAGAAAATTTGTCAGATTCTTTTTCAATACCCCCAGTTCATTAAGTGAAAGCATCAGGAGCATACTTGGTTTTAACTTAGGCTCTCTTCCATGTAAATATCTGGGCTTCCATTGAACTCTGGAACCCGAACAACGAGATTGTGGGACCCTCTCAAGGACAAGATTGAGTAGAAACTTTCCTCATGGAAGGGAAGGCTATTGTCATGGGCTAGTCAATTGGTGCTCTTGAAATTGGTCATTACAACCCTTCCCATATATCTCCTATCAAGCTTATCTCTTTCCAGCGGAGTCAACAAGCAACTAGTTCAGATTATGAGGAGATTATTATGGCAAGGAGTATCTGATCAGAAAAAGATGGCCAAAATTGCTTGGGATAAAATATGCAGGCCAAAAGATATTGGGGGAATAGGCTTGAGAAACCAAAGATGGAAAAACAAGGCATTGGGGGCCAAACTCATATGGAGAATGTATTCTCACCCGGATCTGAAGTGGGTAAGAATCTTGAAAGGCAACTACCTAGAGACATCAAATCGTGAAGGCATTTTCAGAACTCCCACTCTTCCTAGAGGCTCTAGAATCTAGAATTTTATGCTGGAGTGCAGGCAACTGATCACAAATTTCATTTCTTGGGACATAACTGATGGAAAATGTGCTTTATTCTAGGAAGACTCCTGGGGGTGCTACCCTACTCTGGACCATCTTATGCAGATGGAGGGAGTGAAAGAGCAATTCAAGCTGGTCTGGGGAGACAAGGTCAAAGATTACATGGTGTTTGAGTCAGTAGAGCCAGCTATAATTTGGAGATGGAAAAACTTTGAGGAGGTTTGTCAGGATAGCATTCAAGCAGCTCAATTGAGTGAGTTACTTAAGGCAAGGTGGATCTCTCCTAGAAAAGTTCAGGATCAAATAGTTTGGATTGGTACTAAATCCGGACAATACAACTAAAGGGACAGGTATGGATTGATTAATAAAGATACCAACAGAGGGGAGGATCTAGCAAATGACCTATGTTGGAACAACTCTTGTCTTCCCAAAGCATGCATGTTTGCATGGGCTACCCTACAAGGGAGGATTATTACTACTGAGTGGTACATAAAGTTAGGCTATCATGGCCCATCCAGATGTGCCCTTTGCGAAAGAGATTCATAAACTGTAGATCACATTTTGCTAAGTTGTCCATTCTCCCAACAAAGTTGGCAATGGTTGTGTGCCAAGCTGGGGTGGATCTTAGCCTTACCTAATGACATACTTAATCTATTTAAATCATGTCCAAGGATTTTTATATCAATTTTGTTTGGGAATTTTTGGATGATTGATCCTTCTCTCCTAATATGGGAAATCTGGAAAGAGAGGAACAAGAGAATCTTTCAGGGGAAAAAAATAGATCTAGAGCCCTTTTTGATCAAGATGGAGAGGGCGATTATTGAATTTTTTACTAGTAGTAATCTGAAACATGTTAAAGCAGGGGTCATCTTCACTGAGTGGGACATTTGCATGAGGAAGAATTGGTCCAATCTCATAATCCCACCCTTTTTTGGGACTAGGTCAGTTGATGCCAAGAAACAAAGAGCAGAAGGTGTCTGGTTGCCTCCAGATTTTGGTTGGGCAACGTTGAATTTCGATGGGGTTGCTCATGGGAACCCAGGCACGGGTGTGGTTGGATGTATTATGAGAGACTGGAATAACACTGCCATCGACAGGAAATCGGTTCCTCTTGGAATCGTCTCCAATAATGATGCAGAATTAAGTGCACTTGTTGAAGATCTGGGTCTTTGTAGAGCCCTGGGGATCAAGAAACTAGCCATCGAAGGAGACTCTGCAATCATTGTAAATGCAATGTGAAATGGCTCAACACCCAACTAGAAGTTGAATGCCTTGCTGAGCATGGCATTGGAATTCTTGAAGTATTTTGAGGATATAACGGGCAACCATGTGTACAAGGAAATTAACAAGGAGGCAGACAACTTGGCCAACCCTCGACCCTCAACCCTCAACCCTTAAACCCTCAACCCTTAAACCCTAATCCCTCAACCCCTATACCCACTACCCTATACATTGGACTCTCAACCCTAATCCCCCAACCCAATTTCCTCAACCTTAAACCCTCATCCCTTAAACCCTAAACCCTTAAACTCTCTACCCTCTACCCTCAATCCTCTACCCTCTACCCTTATCCCTAATTCCTCAACCCTTAAACCCTTAACCCCACTAAGTAAAATCTCTACCCTAATCCCGCAACCCTCTTGACCCTTAATCCCTCAACCCTTAAACCCTAAACCATCAACCCCTATATCCTCTACCCTATACATTGGACCCTCAACCCTAATCCCCCAACTCTATACTCTCAATCCTCTACCCTCAACCTTAAACCATCAACCCTTAAAACCTCTATCATCTACCCTCTACCCTATAAACCATTAAACACTCAACCCTAAATCCTAAACCCTAAACCCTCAACCCTCAATCCTTAAACCCTAAACCCTTAAACCCTCTACCCTCTACCCCCTAATCCCTCAACCCTTAAACCCACTTAGTAAAATCTCTACCCTAATCCCTCAACCCTCTTGACCCTTAATCCCTCAACCCCTATACCCTCCACCCTATACATTGGAACCTCAAACCTAATCCCCCAAACCTATACCATCAACCCTCTACCCTCTACCAACAACCTTAAACCCCCAACCCTCAACCCTTAAACCATCTACCCTCTACATTCAACCCAATACCCTCTAAGCTCAACCCTAATCCCTCAACCCTCTTGACCATTAATCCCTCAGCCCTCAACCCTTAAACCCTAATCCCTCAACCCCTATACCCTCTACCCTATACATTGGACCCTCAACCCTAATCCCCCAACCCTATACCCTCAATCCTCTACCGTCAACCTTAAACCCTCAACCCTTAAACCCTAAACCCTTAAACCCTCTACCCTCTACCCTCAACCCTCTACCATCGACCCTCTACCTAAATTCCTCAACCCTTAAACCCTTAAGCCCTCTTAGTAAAATCTCTACCCTAATCCATCAACCCTCTTGACCCTATATCCCTAAACCCTTAAACCCTAATCCCTCAACCCTTTTACCCTCTACCCTACACATTGGACCCTCAACCCTAATCCCCCAACCCTATACCCTCAATCCTCTACCCTCAACCTTAAACAATCAACCCTTAAACCCTCTACCCTATAAACCCTTAAACACTCAACCCTAAACCCTAAACCCTAAACCCTTAAACCCTAAACCTTTAAACCCTTTACCCTCTACTCTCAACCCTCTACCCTCAACCCCAATCCCTCAACCCTTAAAACCTTAAACCCACTTAGTAAACTCTCTACCCTAATCCATCAACCCTCTTGAACCTTAATCCATCAACCCTTAAACCCTAATCCTTCAACCCATATACCCTCTACCCTATACATTGGACCCTCAACCTTAATCCCCCAACCATTTACCATCAAACCTCTACCCTCAACCTTAAACCCCCAACCCTCCTTAAACCATCTACCCTCTACCCTCAGCCCTAATCCCTCAACCCTTAAACCCTTAAACCCACTTAGTAAACTCTCTACCCTAATCCCTCAACCCTATTGACCCTTAATCCCTCAACCGTCAACCCTCAACCCTTAAACCCTAATCCCTCAACCCCTATACATGGGAACCTCAACCCTAATCCCCCAACCCTATACCCTCAATCCTCTACCCTCAACCTTAAACCCTCAACCCTTAAACCATTAACCCTCTACCATCTACCCGCAATCCTCTATCCTCTACCCTCTACCCTCAACCCTAATTCCTCAACCCTTAAACCCTTAACCCTACCTAGTAAAATATCTACCCTAATCCCTCAACCCTCTTGACCCTCAACTCTTAAACCCTAATCCCTCAACCCATATACCCTCAACCCTCATCCCCAACTCTATACTCTCAATCCTCTACCGTCAACCTTAAACCATCAACCCTTAAAGCCTCTACCCTATAAACCCTTAAACACTCAACCCTAAACCCTAAACCCTAAACCCTAAAACATCAACCCTCAACCCTCAACCCTAAACACTCTACACTCTACCCTCTACCCTTAATCATTTACCATCTACTATCAACCTTAACCCCTCAACCCTTAAACCCTTAAACCCACTTAGTAAACTATCTACCCTAATCCATCAACCCTCTTGACCCTTAATCCCTCAACCCTTAAACCCTAATCCCTCAACCCCTATACCCTCTACCCTATGCATTGGACCCTCAACCCTAATCCCCCAACCCTATACCATCAACTCTCTACCAACAACCTTAAACCCCCAATCCTCAACCCTTAAACCATCTACCCTCTACCCTCAACCCAATACCCTCTACCCTCAACCCTAATACATCAACCCTTAAACCCACTTAGTAAACTCTCTACCCTAATCCACCAACCCTCTTGACCCTTAATCCCTCAACCCTTAAGCCCTAATCCCTCAACCCCTATACCATCTACCCTATACATTAGACCCTCAACCCTAATCCCCCAACCCTATACCCTCAATCCTCTACCCTCAACCTTAAACCCTCAACCCTTAAACCCTAAAACCTTAAACCCTCTACCCTCTACCCTCAATCCTCTTCCCTCTAACCTCAACCCTAATTCCTCAACCCTTGAACCCTTAACCCAACTTAGTAAAATCTCTACCCTAATCCCTCAACCCTCTTGACCCTTAATCCCTCAAAACTTAAACCATAATCTCTCAACCCCTATACCCTCTACCCTATACATTGGACCCTCAAACCTAATCCCCTAATTCTATACTCTCAATCCTCTACCCTCAACCTTAAACCCTCTACCCTATAAACCCTTAAACACTCAAACCTAAACCCTAAACCCTCAAGCATTAAACCCTCTACCCTCTACCCTCAACCTTAAACCCTCAATCCTCAACCCTCAACCCTCAACCCTTAAACCCTCTACCCTATGCATTAAACCTTCAACCCTCAATTATCAACCCTTAACCCTTAATCCCTTAACCCTCAATCCTTAAACCCTAAACCCTCAACCCCTATACCCTCTAACCTTTACATTGGACCCTGAACGTAATCCTTCAACTATAAACCCTCAAACCTATACTATAAATCTTCTAACCTCAACCCTAAACCCTGAATCCTAAACCCTTTAACCCTAAACCCTTTAACCTTCTTCCTTATACCCTCAACCCAATACCCTCTATCATCGACCCTAACCCCTCAAAACTCAACCCTTAAACCCTAATACCCTAGAAACCATCAACCCTATAGGTTCTCCACCCTAATCCCTCAACCCCTATCGCTTCCTCTCCATCTATACATCTCACCTCTCCCTCCCTCCCTCTCTCCTACCCTCTCTAATTGTCTCTATCTACCTTCTCCCTCTTTCTATGTACCTCTCGTTCAATAAATCCCTACCACCCTCTCTTGCTTCCTTTATCTATCTCTCTCTATATCCCTCCCTCTCTCTCCCACTCCCTCTCTCTCCCTCTCTCTTAGGTCTCTCCCTCTGGAAACCTACCTAGGTAACTCTCTCTCTCTCTCCCCTCTCTCTATCTATCCCTCCCACCCTACCTAGATAAGTCCCTATCACTCCAGCCCCCCTCTTTCTCTCCATCTCTCAGTTCACTCCCTCCCACACCCTCTCCCTCTCCCAGGTATCTCACTCACACTCCCTCTCTCTCCCACTCCCTCTCACTACCTATCTCTCAAGTTTCTCCCTCACCCCCCCTTAGACTCTCAAGTCTCTCCCTTTGGGACCCTACCTACATAACTCCCTCTTTCTCTCTGTCTCTCTGTCTCCCTCTCTCTCAATTATCTCTCTCTCCCACCCCCCTCTCTCTCTCCCTCCCACCCTACCTAGATAAGTCTCTCTCTCTCTCTCTCCTACTCCCTCTCTATTAAACTCTCACTTCCACCTCCTCTCCCTCTCTCAAAACTCTCTCCCTCTCCCTCCCCCTCCCACCCTACCTAGACAGTTGACTCTAGATATCTCTCTCTTAAAATTATCCCTCCCTCTAAAGACATACATAAATACATACATACTTACATACATACAACTATAATACATATGCACATACAATCCTACATATATACAAGCATACATGTACATGTGTAGATACACACTTAAATACATATAGGAATACATACAATATACATGCATTGATACATACATACATACAAGCATACATGTATAAACAAACATACATTTATATATAAACATACATTCAATAGAGTAGCTTTTAACATAAAGCAAGACATAATGTGAGTGCATTATACCGTGCTCACGTTATGTCTAGCTAGACATGTTCCTCACAAATGCAAAAAAACCATGTCAAAATTGAGATATAATGCGAGCACGTTATAATGCGTGTGTGTTATATATTTCTTTGGGAATCCCCAAGCCTCGAGATTGGTATTTTCCTTGGAATACCAAACCAAAGGCTTGGAGGTCATTCCCAATGACCAGAGACATGTTTTCGCAAATTCTACAATATTTCACATAATCGAGTTCATGCTCACCATTTAGGATTGCACGTGGTTCAATATCAAACAAATCGAACATTTGGGTAATGTTAGGTTCTCTCTTAGCTATCCAACGATGTAATTTTTTCACTTTCTGACAATGTTAAGCCTTTCTCCATAATTTCTTTTGTTTGTATGTCTCTTTTTTGGCAAAAAGCAATGTTTGGTGTTTTTTTTGTTATAAATTAACCGTTCATAGACATTTCAAATAAATTACATTTTTAGAAACTAGACACCATTCTACAATTTAAAAAAAAAAAAAAATCAATTAGTTTCCAAAATTTGTAGGGGTAGCATGACCAAAATTCTGTTATTCAGGAAGTGTCTACTTTGAAAATTAGTAAAACATCAAATATTCATTAAAAAATTATCAAAAAAATCATGCATCAACTCAATACTGTTAGCTAACTTCTGACCGTTGCGTTTTTAAAAATACTAAAAAAAAATTCACCATACGAGGGTCGTACAAGAGTTTCTATGTTATGTTTTTTCTGACAAAAACAACACTAATTTTTGTACGCCTCTCTTTTGAACCCCTTTATCTCAACCATTTTCAAAATAAATTAGTAGTTTAGAAAGTAGACCCGGAGCACTTCGATCCTTGTTTTTGTTCCATCTCAAAATTTTGAGTGTAACTATCCTCAATTTCACATCCAAGGTGATGAGGGTGCAACCCGAGACACAAAAAAATCACACAGAAAAACTAACAAATCTTATTATTTTCAAAGTATGAAATTCCTACATGCAGAGGATCTCAAATCCTCCAGTTTTGCAATACATGCAAATTACAGAAAGAAACTACAGAAATTCCCCTATTCGCAGCATGCGATCTTCTTTCCCCAAAAACTGCCTAAAAGAAACAGTAACTCGCCCATAAATAGCCCGTTTCTTTGTTTGGAGCCAAAAACGGGATTCAAATTATGCACCAACTTTCGGAAGCCCTAACTCAAGATCTAACCGTCAGATCTTCAATGATAATACCTTTTCGGAAAGCTCTCGCGAAGATCTCTTGCCGGAAAGTGGGGCCTAAAGGCTAACCACTTTCGTATTCCGCCAATTTTTCAGGCCCATCCGGAGCCTCTAAGTACCTCAAAATTAGCTCCGAAGATTTCATAAGGCAAAAAGCAGAAATTGAAACTTGAATAACTTTTGAACCGGAAATGCTCTTGATCTGATTCTTTCACCAAAGTGTTTATTATTATGTCCTGAAGCTTCCCTTAAATTTTTGTCTCCTCACGCCTTCAAATTCATACCTGCTAAAAATAGCAGTTGAGCAGAAAAAGCAGAAAAGCAGTTCTGAAAGTTGGGAATTCTTCTTCGACGAAAAGGGTATCCAGAAATGCAAAAACATCTACAAAAAAAATCTAAATGAAAGTAAATATATTTTTGGGTGATGCAGGATTGCCCTTACACCACTGGATGCTCCTGCATCACAAGGTCAATATTTCCTGATTTCAAAAAAAAAAGTGGCCACTTAAGCCCCTTTTTTGGGACCCATCTTTCTACACTTACCCCCATCATATTTGGAAAATATTGTATATCATCAACAAGGTCCATGTGAGAGAAATTGTTATCACTCATAGAATCTAATCCTACATTTTCTATTCTTAAATCGATTGAGCTATTACTAGACAAAGTTTGTTTCAACAACTTGGTGATTGTGTCAATTCATCTGGATTTGAATTGGTATAAGTGAAATTTATGGTTGCCATATTTCCTTTTATGGATATTGCAGCCATATCATAAGTATAGGCAACTTCTTCTATTGTATCAAAACTTCCCAGCCATTGTCATTTTTTTCAATTTATTATTCAAAATTTATGCAACATAGCGACCCCATGGATGTTTTATAACACCTCTATATGATGTATCTTTCACAATCTATTTTGACTCATAAGAATTCAAGCATAGGTCTTCAATTTTTTGTATCATCTCTTTGCATTGTTGAGATGCAAATTGTTTGGCCAATTTGTTCTTTGATTTCTTATTTTTTTATAATCTAGATTTTGATTGACATAATTCAGCATCTGGTTCCTTGGACAAGAGGCTACATGGTTTAAAATTGGTGTAGACAAAATTTGTAATTTTTTTCCTCTAATTGCTATTGCAGATTTATCATAAGCATGTGTTGCTTCTTTTGTTGTATCAAAGGTTCCAAGCCATTGTTTCTTCTTCAACTTGGGGTTACTGATTTATGAACCATAATGACCTAATCATTTTCTAACATCTATGTATCTATTCTCCATTGCTTTATTTACTTTTCTAGACCGCAATTGAGACTTTGTTAAGACATTTTTCTTTTTGACATCATTTAATTCCTAGTTTTCTATCAATTGAAATTAGAAATTCTTGATTCATATTTGACAAGAAAAAATTACTAATGAAAATAAACATAAATAGAAATACAAAAATCCATAAAAAAGTAGTAAGATAAAATAAATTGCAATAGAATACATTTAGAATTTATTTACTTAGAAGTCTATAATGTTCAAAGTGGAAACTTCATATCACTACTTGAATCACTATGATTCATGTTCAAAGTAGCCTATTCATATTACCATTTGAATTACTATGATTCTTTGCTAGAAAACAGTCAAATTCCAAGCAAGTAGCACATGAGTAATACACTAGCTATGTCCAATATTAAAAAATGATATTTTTTTTACTAAGATGAGTAATGCAAAGAGGATCAACATTTATGTTATCAGTATAGAAAATACCATTGACATCATCTCATCACAGTCAGTGTCAACAACTATATTTCTTGTGCATAATTTTCTCATTTTGCTGCTTTTTGTCCTTGAGCTGCACAACATGACCAATTTAAACATGCATTCTAAACACAAATAACTTACTTGGAAATGAAAATTTATTAGAACATGATTTCCATTGTTTCTGATAAGATAAGCAATATTTACAAGGTGTCGTACCCTTTACACAATGAGCCGCAAGGGCCAAGGAGGATCACCAAGCATGGTTTTGAAGGGAACATAAACCCACTACATAACTAACAAGCCAACAAAACAAAGAACAACAAAAACCACATACACATAGCAGAGCCAAACAACACCTAGTCACCAGACAACCAGGATCGACAACACACTTAGAACCAACAGTTCTAAGTTAGAAACAACTAACAACTCATTCTGAGCATCAAACCCAGGAGCGATAAAACCTTTAGGACAAACAACAGTCCTAAGTCAAAAACACTAAAGGCCTTGAGCCAAGAAACAACCCCTAACACATCCAGCCCAATAAGGTTGTTTGAAGTAACCTGATCACTAACCACCTGCAGCAGTTGGACAATGGTCAATCTTTCGCTCGAATAAAATAGTAATGATCCAAGCAGACCCCTACCAGAAGAGGGGTATGAAACACAAGTTGTAGAGGAGGAATGTTCATTTGAATGCACCAGCCATCCAGACACCAACCCCGAACCCACCTCAAAAGGATGGGGCTCCCCTCTATAGGAGAGGAAGAAGTGGGTACCAGAACTATCGAAGAAGCCTCCCTCCAAAGCAAGCACACACCACCTCGATAGGGACCAACCCAAGAGAAAATCACTTCCCACTAGCACTACAATCACCAGCTCCACATCAGTAGGAGCAATATTTGCCTCTATGGAATATGATTGTAGAACAAGGCATCAAGAAGGAACTCCAAAAACACAGGAACACACCTCCTCCCAAGGTATCCAGACTGAAGGAACAAAGGTAACACAAACAACCTCTGAAACCCAAAAAAATCTTCCACCAAAAAAGGCACCATCTTCCACATGGGGCAAACAATCAACCAAGGGAGTCCCCAAAAATAGAGACCCCACAACAACCCATTGAGAAAGAAAGCTTCAAAAAGGAACAATGTAACTCCCATCCATACCACAGAAATAGGTAAAGGATAACGACACTCCCAAAAGGCAGGGCCCCCTCCTCCGTTCAAACACAGACACCAAATCCATCACTTCCATCAACCAGGAAGCCATCCAAAAGCCCAAGTCTCTTTTCACTAGAAACTGGTCGGGACACTAAAGACTCCAAAAGAACTAGGGAGCAATCAGGAAAGTTTCCCCTAAACACTAGTGTAGCTGCACAAAACCAGGGAACCTTCTCCCTAATAGAGCAACCACCATAGCCCTGATAGGATCCACCAAAACCCTCACTTTAGGCAAAGCCCAATAGATCCACATACCCCAAACCACCAAAGCCAAAGTAGAAGCCCATTTGGAAACTCCACCAAAGCCAGAAAGCTCTGAGGAAATCCCAACACACAAACTCAGAACGGCCACAGAGACAAAGGGACCCAAAGAGACAGGAGGACCCAAGGGAGTAGTATTAAACTCCAAGACTCCATAGCAACAGAGAGGCACACCAAACTCAGAAAAAAACCAGAGCAAATATGAGCCACTGACCTCCCCAACAAAGCAGAGGAGACAAAGAGGCAAGCACTGACCATTGTTTAAACACTACATTGTCTACAATTACAAATGAAATTCCATAGTTTGAAATAGAATATATTGAATTCCACAATTGAAAAAAATACAATGGATTCCCATGGTTGAAATGTGAATCTATACTTTTGTTTTACTGGTTTCTTGCTTTGGAAACAATTTAAATTCATTCAATTAACTTTCTAAGCTAGATGAATCATTTTTATTGGATTTTGTTTTCACTAAGGTAGGATAGTGAAGGGGTTTAGTATTTGTTGTCTTTTCTTGCTATTAATATATAACCTTATATTATTCGATGTTAGTGGCTCACATAAAGTTTCCTCTTTTCACCTGGAAAACATTTTCGCTCATGTCTACAATGTTGAAAATAGGTGTGGCACATCTCCAAGTTTTCAAGCGTGGATAACATAAAAATATGATGGGAAAATGCCTTACCAGCTCTTGGTTCACATGAAGAAAGACTAGATTTTGTTTACCTCAAGCCTCTTGATGTTCTTGAACAACAAATACTTCATATTCATATTCTGAGAACCATATGTATGGTGTTCATTGTATTATCACCATCTACTTGATAGAGTTATGTGTTTGGTAGTACTAATTGGGCATTGGCCTTGGTTGCATGTTCAGTTGTTCAAGCCAAGTTCTTTAATGGTACAAAAAATAGAAAAGACAGAACTTTGTCTTGTTATATTAGATTTGGATTAGTTCAACTTTGTTTTCAAGGCAGCACTATAGTGGTTGAAGGTCTGGATTGACATTGAAAGTTAGAAGAAGTAACACTTTTAATGTTTTAAATTTACAAACAAATACCATCAATATTTGATGTACTATAAATAATAATTATTCTAATTTTTCTTTGTCATAACGACAGATGACTCCAATACTATATTTTGAATAATTAATGGATTTTGGTTTACATTCTTCAAATAGGACAACCAACAGTTCTTAGGATATCGAGTAGTAGTCCATAAAACAATTGTGTTTCACTAAGAAGGCTTCAAGTTGTCTATTTGTGTACAAAATCACATTTTGTATAGATATAACAGAACCCATAGTAGATGGGAATCTATGAGAAAAATTTAAGGACAGTCATGGATAAATAAAGATTGAAGAAAATGGGAATAATGCCACCCAATTCAATTGATACCATAAAATAATATTATCTGAAAAGTTCATAGCCCAATCAAGAACAATGAGTCATTTAAATAAATATCACACGGTATTTTTATTTATTTTTGAATATAGTGCCTCAAGATGGTACAAATGGATGTGATTTCATGTCTCGATGCATTACAGACACATACATTCCATTACTACATTCAAACACGAGCCCAAGTACAACAAGATGTGTCAAATGTTGGTCTAACCTTAGGATGTTTATTGTTGTATTTCGTATATGAAGAGTTAGGAAAGGATGTTATGTAATTTTATTATGTTATCATATGTCCTCTGTATTTGAACACATGCCTCTCTAAAATTCCCATTGCTTTATAACTCCCCCTCAAATTGCCACTGTGTCTGTTTGTTGCTAAATACTCACTATAGTGAATAGTTTAGATTTTCTTGGCTCTTATAAGCTTCTTACAATCCACTTGTTCATAATTTGTGATATAGCTAGATCTATCTTCTTGGTCCTATCATGTCAATAATGGAAGGAATTTTCTTGGTTTATCTATAAATGGGTCTTAAAAACAACAAATGGGTATCAATATATAAGGCCGAAAGGGCATCTTACAGATACAATTCTCAATTTTTTTTAGCTCAACTATTGCAGGCATATATTGTGTATCTATCCAAAAGAGCTTTTTAGAAATGGATCCTCACCTCCTGTTGTGATTCTCATTAGGCATAAAGGGTGGTATTCTGAGACTAGTGTAATTCCTCCATTTAGATACTCTCTGAATGCCCCTACTCGACTTGACTACAAAAGCTTTAACTACTTTTGATATTCCTTTAGGTATGTTTTGATGTCATGGACCAAAAGTTTGGTTCTATGAGCACACTTGCCAAAGTTGGGGGCATTGTGATGGAGAAAGTGAGGAGGCATACGTTCTCAGAGGCGGCGATGATATGCTACAACTCAAGCTTAACAAGCTCATGAGAGTTGTGAAAATCATGGAAATTGACATTCACTTTGCTAGTGCAGCGCATAAGGAATAAACACTATCTCAAAGACTGGATTAGGTGCACAACCATTGTAAGCAGGCCATATTTATTGCAAATGCTCTCTAATGTTTTCTTTAATATATATATAATAACATGTGGATAATTGGGTGTTGGGTTTGGTCTTCTAGTGTGGACTCATCATATACATATATTGTATTTAGTTAGGTTTTTTAATGCCATTTTATGCTCAGTATTTTGAATTAAAATATCAATAGAGCATATTTGTTTATGTTGTTAAAAAATTAATGGAACCTGTGCACCTGTTCTCTTTTCTAGAACTTTACCCTAATGGTTGTATTCTTAGGTTCATGAAATATATATTTATTCCTGTTCAGCTTTGGGAGTTTTAATTACAGTATTATTATCTTCTGGGCATATGTTCGTTGGGTCATTTGGGAGTGAAACTAGTTTTTCAAAGCTTAATCATCATTCTTAGAAAAATTTCACTACAATCAACTGTTGCTCTACATCTTGTTGATGCGCACCTACATATGAACCTTATCAATCCTATCATGGTTTCTTTGTGATATAAGTTGTGAATCATGGGCACAAGAATTATTTTTAGGAAAATGGCCCCTAGGGTACAATTGTTGTTCTCATGACAAGCTAAGTTTTGAAGCCAACAACACTCAACTTTTATTTTGATTCATTGTTGGAAATATTGATATGCTAAGATCTGCTTAGGGTTGCTTTACTATTGAGCTATAAGGACACTTAAAACATACCCAAAGGAATATCAAAAGTAGTAAAAGATTTTGTAGTCAAGTCGAGTAGGGGCATTTAGAGAGTATCTAAATGGAGGAATTACACTAGTCTCAGAATACATTAAAAAGTCACAATAAAAGAGTTATGTCATTAAGTATGTTAATGATGAGTTCATTGTCTAATCTCATTTTAAGAACAAATTAGCTGCTTTGTAGCTAGAGTGAAGCAGCATTGGAACTTCCAAATTATAGGAAGAAGTGAAGTTCATGTTATTTGAAGTTTAGGGATCAGATGCATAAGATGGTTATTTTTTAATTCCGATTTATTTCTCTTGCAGATGTGGAAGAGTTTTACTAGCAGTGAGATCTAGGTTGGTTTTCGAAATAATTAATTTTTGAATTAAGTAAATCATGGTATTTGAGTAGGGCTTTTGTATAGGATTTCCTAGTTCAAATATTTGGTAGACATCATTTCTTAAATTGATATAAATGTATTTCATCCAAATATTGGTGTGGATTAGCTCAATGAACGAGGGTAAGTGCAAGTTACAAGTGAATTTGATGGAATAGCCTCTTGTCATGATATATAAGCTAAATATTTTCCTATGAGGGGTGATTTATTGTCTCCAATGAAAATTTAATCATGAATATCAATACCTAAGGCTATCCAAATATATCATTTTTTTATGGTGCCTTTATTGCACAAATTCATGGATATATTAATAACACTTACTGATTCATGCAGATGGTGAGTCATTGGACTGATATTCCTATTATCAGGCTTGGACAAAATGATAAGGATGGGCTATTAGGCTTGGCTGAAAGGCTGCATAAAAGTGTTGTTGGGAAAATGAAGCAATTATAGTAGTTCCTCATGTTGTGTTGAGAACAAGGGTAGGACTTGGGAGACCACAACAACCTAGTAGGTCTTTCCTATCCTTGGGAATGACTAAGATAGAGTTGGTAAAACACAACTTGCAAAAGTTTGTGGAACTAAAAGTTATGAGCTCTTTGTAAGCACAACTTTTTGGCCGTATGGATTCCAAATATGTAGTTGCTTATTAATAATTTTTATATATTATGAGAGAATTTTTTAAGTCTGTGTAACCTATGTTCATTTTGACAAGCTTGTAAACTCTTTTTAGTTTAAAAAATTGGAATTTGTAGTTTCTAAAATCGCGAAAAACAATGATTAACATTGAAACCTAGCACTGTAACTTTGTTTTAATTTTTTTAACAACACAAAAATCTCAAGGGCTTTGTAGAAGTAGAAACATCTAATCAAAACATAAAAATAGATGTATGAAAATAGAATGCACCTATCCTAAAAAGTGATTCCCCTTATTCCCTTTACTCGAACACTACAAAGCACTTTATTAGTACTCACAATCCTCTTTACAACACATTCACAATTTCTAGATAGATACCATGTCTTTAAATAGCCTTTTAAAGTATTAATGTCCTTTAATGGAAAGTTGACAAAAAATCTTGTTAACCGATTTGTATATCAAATCAGAATCTTTACATGATCATGTTTTCAGACCCCATGTGTAATAATGCATATTATCACTACAATAGTCAAAATGAAAAGTATAAAAAAATCAATTTCAAAATCTAAATGCATGCTAACTTACCTTCATGTCTTTTTCACTTAATGCACACATCAACAAAATAAAAATATCTCAAATATATCTTACAATTATGAGAATGCAACCAATATACTCAAGAATAAGTATTAGCCTCACATAAAAACTTCACCAACTTTCTTGACATGGGCATGCCATTAAAAGACAAATTCCTTAGGTCTACATTATGAGTCGTAACAACATGTGGTATCTTGAAAATTATAATTATTGGCCCATGTTTATGTCATGTGTCTTAAAGTTCCCTCACCAACCATATCTTCAAGGCATATAACCATGTCTTACCAAAAAAAAACTTGTATTTTTATTCTTGTTTTTATTCCAAATTTAGGTTGCATAGCATTTTTTCGTTGCCATACAAAAACATTAACTATTTATGAACAGTATTTGTATATGAATGGACCCAAAAATCATACATTTTTACTAATTCTTAAATCATACAAATATCATTGTGCACAATTAATAGCTAGTAGAATTCAAAAAAATAGTTTTATAATATTAAAAATATATGAAACAAAAAAATCACATAGAATTTTAAAAAAAAAGCGCAAAAAAGTGAATCAGGGTACAAAGTTCAGACCGAAAGGCAATCACCAAACCAAAAAAGAATGGGTCAAAAAGAAGCCCTTTCTAGAAACTGGTTGCCCAACGACAGGGGCAAACACCATCCCCATCAACAAGGGAGCAAATGGCAGAAACACAAACAACCAGAAACGAAATCAGCATACTCCCGAACAGGGAATCACTGGTAGGAATGGGCGTTTTTGGTATAACAAATCCGGTAAAGGAAGATTTTCGATGAAGGAGGAGTCAAAGAAAAGGCACACACTAGTTTCAATCCCAGAAAGAGCCTTTTGAGACCTAGTAGATCGGCTCAAAGACAGTGCCTTTTTTGTTAAATGGAATGGTCAAAATCCAGATATGGGCAAAATCAAAGATTGGTTGAAGAACGCCTTTGGAGACTGGGTAAGCCTTAAAACCTTGCCAAACAACTTTTTAATTTGATTGAATGCAACACTAAGGAATTAAAATAAAAAATATTATATGGAGAACCCAGGTTTTTTGACAGAAAAGCCTTGTTGATGACAGAGTGGATGCCTCACTTTGACCCTCTCCAGTTTTGGTTTAAATTGAGGCATGTCTGGATAACTCTGGACAATCGGCCTACCAAATATTGGACCTTTGATGCCCTAATCACCATGGGTGAAGTGCTTGGGACTGTAATAGGAGTAGATGAGAATTTATTGAATGGAATCGAAGGCGCAAAACCATGAGTTTTGATAGATCTATCTTTCAAATACAACAGAGTGGATAACTTGGGAGTTTTATCAAAGAATGGTGCATGGATACAAAGTGTGTCAATGGTTAGATTTCCATTTGAAGGAAAATGCCTCTCTATTAAAAGCAGAAATCATGGATGCTCTTGCCAAGATCGCTCGAATCTAGGGGTAGGCCCTAAAAACGATGGGGATATCCTGAAAAATTCAGAGGTGGACAAGCAAAGAGAAAAAATGGCAAGGTCAATTGGATTTTTACAAAAAAAGAACCATGAAGAAATGAGGTTGGAAAATTTAAAAATAAATTTTCAACTAGTGCTTCCAAGTGCCCCAAATCATAAGCAGAGTGATGTGAGTGGTGCCCTCTAGGGCTCTTAAGGCTTAGAGAGGATACCCTAGCAGGAGTTAGCCTTGATTGATAGGTGCTTGGTCAGTAATCAGGATAATCAGGTGGTTATAGAAAAGTTAGTTAAGGAAACAAAAGCGCTCTGTAAAGAAATTAAGGAGAAACTCAAGATGCCACAGGTGGATAGTCAGCACAGGCAGACTCTCTATGCAGACCAAAAAATCCAACCTTCTATCAATAGAAGCAACCTATCCCCCAGTCCATTGAACAATCAAAGTGTTGTTAGAGTGGAATTCCCAAAAGGTTTGGAAGAGGGGGAGATTCTTGTGGAAAGAGATTCTCAAGATGAAATTGAGATTATCAATGAAATTGTTGGGCTTCCCACATCATCCACCCAAATAAGTGATGAGGATAGAAGAGAGAAGCTGGATTTAATCTAGAAGATTCTTGATCTAAGAGCTCGGGATAATTTGGGTGGCAATGAGCAACTGACTTCTAGAATCATAAAAGATACTGAGGAACATCCTCTTCCAAGTCCTGACCAACAGAGAGATGAGATTGGTAGCATTGGGATAGCTACCTCTGACTGTCTAGGGTTGATTCTGGATCAACAAGTGGAGAAAGAGGAATTAATCCAAAAGATGATGGAATTAAATGATTTAGAGCTGGAGGAAAATGAGTCATTATTTGGCTTCCAGGAGGAAGAAAGGGAAAGTAAATAAGTTCCTATTCAACACAATCTAGGACTTTTACAAAATGCCCAAAATAGGTCAAAACCAAATTGTGGTAAATCCCCAGGAATTAGAATAGGGAGGAAATCTATGGCAGATCTTATTAGTTTGGCTGGATCAGCAGAAGCTCAAGTGAAAATCACATAAATTTTGAAAGCTGGGAAGGGAGACCCACTTCCCCAGGCACCATGATTCTAACATGGAATTTTAGGGGCCTCAACTCCCCTAACAAACAATTCTTGGTGAAGCGCAGGATACAAGAAACAAAGGTGAATATTGTCCTATTATAATAAACCAAATTGAACATAGAGGACCTTGTCTCATTTAACAAGAAGCTAGGTGGCTGGAGAGTGGTTGGAATACAGGTGAGTGGGGCTTTAGGTGGGCTTGTGATTCTGTGGGATAGCAAGAAGGTGATCTTTGAGGCAATTGCTGGTAACTGCAACTGGATAGCAAGAAGGGTCCAGTTTTTCAGTCCTCACATGAGGATACAACTCATTAATGTCTATGGTCCATCCCTGACAGAGAATAAAAGGAAAGCTTGGGCTGAAATTGAAACCTTGTTGAATGGATTAGATGTGGAGCACATGATTATCGGGGGAGACTTCAATGCATCCTTCACTCAATAGACAAGAGGGGGGGCTTACAAAGAGCTTCTCCTTCCTAGGTCGATTTCAAGAGCTTGGTCATCATAAACAACTTGATAGATTTTGAAACAAGGGAGGGTGTATTCACTTGGAATAACAGGCGTATGGGACCCACTCAAATTGTAGAAAATATTGACTGATTCTTTCTTCATGGGGATCTTTCCTCAACCCAGGCAGACATCAAAGCCTTTGTGATCCCCTATTCTGGATCAGACCACTTTCTTGTCCTCCTCAAATGCTGCAAAAATGATAAACCGACAAGGGCCCCTTTAAATTTGAAAACATGTGGATGAAGGACAAGAACTTTTTTTGTTTAGTTGAATCCTGGTGGAAAGCTAGTCAGTTTGAGTGCTCCAAACTCTTTTGCTTTGTATCTAAGCTGAAAGCTTTAAAAAAGCACTTGTTAATATGGAACAAGGAACACTTCAAGGACATTTTTGCTGAGAAAGTTGATTTGGAAGCTGAGTTGCAGTCTCATAATGAAGGAGTCATTCGAGATGGG
The DNA here is from genome assembly GCA_007115665.2 of Sequoiadendron giganteum. Classification (NCBI taxonomy): domain Eukaryota; kingdom Viridiplantae; phylum Streptophyta; class Pinopsida; order Cupressales; family Cupressaceae; genus Sequoiadendron; species Sequoiadendron giganteum. The sequence goes on from CM021109.1 coordinate 95,516,487, forward strand.
ATGGATCAAGAGAAATATTCCAAGGAGAAGAATTTGATGGAAAGTTATGAAGACATCCTAGCAGAAGAAGTGATATTTTGGAGACAAAAATCAAGAGAAATTTGGTTGGAGGATGGGGAAAAAAAAACTAAATTCTTCCATAGCATAGTTAAATACAAGAGGAGAGCCAATAGGATAAGGATAATCAAAAGAGCTGATGGATATAGTGAAGAGGATCCGGTCAAGATTTTAGAGAGTGCAGTCTCTTTCTTCAAGAACGTGTTGAACACCTTTGATGGTTCCTGCCTAACCAGTTAAAATCAGATGTTGAAAAACATCCCAAAGCTGATAACAAAAATGCAAAACAAAATGCTAAATGAGAAATTCACCAAAGAGGAGGTGGAAAGAGTTGTAAAAGAGTTTCATCCTGACAAGTCCCCAGGCACGGATGGATTCCCGACAAGTTTTTTTCAAAAATGCTGCAATATTTTGGGAGATGACCTAGTTCAGGCTGTGGAGGCATCAAGAAACTCAGGAGTATTTATCAGAGAAGTGAACAACACCTTTCTCGTTCTCATCCCGAAGAAAGAAAATGCAGAAGAATGGGATGAATTCCACCCCATCTCTTTGTGTAACACATTATATAAAATCATGTCAAAAGTGATGGCAAACAGACTTAAATCATTTCTTCCCACAATTATATCTGAGGAGCAATCAGGTTTTGTGTCGGGCAGATCTATTTTGGATGGAGTAATCATAGCCCAAGAGAATATCCACTCAATTCGCACAACTAAAAAACCAAGCATGCTGATCAAATTGGACATTAAGAAGGCGTACGATAAGGTGGATTGGAGGTTTTTATGTAAATTCATTGAGGCAGTTGGTTTCAACAAGCAATGGATCAACTGGATTTTTCAATGCATCTCTACTCCTCGATTCATAGTCCTAGTCAATGGCTCCCCCGAAGGGTTTTTTGAGTCTTCCAGGGGTCTCAGGAAAGGAGATCCTCTCTCTCCTTTCTTGTTCATAATCATGGTTGAGGCTTTTGGTAGATCCGTGAGGAGTGCACAAGAGCAGAGATTAATCCAAGGCATTAAGGTCACTAATAACATTGCAGTAACTCTTGGGGCATAGCAAAAGGAATGAGGAAAGAGCATTCAATTTTTTTTTAATGGACTATGAGAAGGCTTCGGGGCAAGTGGTTAGAAAATTTGTCAGATTCTTTTTCAATACCCCCAGTTCATTAAGTGAAAGCATCAGGAGCATACTTGGTTTTAACTTAGGCTCTCTTCCATGCAAATATCTGGGCTTGCCATTGAACTCTGGAACCTGAACAACGAGATTGTGGGACCCTCTCAAGGACAAGATTGAGTAGAAACTTTCCTCATGGAAGGGAAGGCTATTGTCATGGGCTGGTCAATTGGTGCTCTTGAAATCGGTCATTACAACCCTTCCCATATATCTCCTATCAAGCTTATCTCTTTCCAGTGGAGTCAACAAGCAACTAGGTCAGATTATGAGGGGATTATTATGGAAAGGAGTATCTGATCAGAAAAAGATGGCCAAAATTGCTTGGGATAAAATATGCAGGCCAAAAGATATTGGGGGAATAGGCTTGAGAAACCAAAGATGGAAAAACAAGGCATTGGGGGCCAAACTCATATGGAGAATGTATTCTCACCCAGATCTGAAGTGGGTAAGAATCTTGAAAGGCAACTACTTAGAGACATCAAATCGTTAAGGCATTTTCAAAACTCCCACTCCTCCTAGAGGCTCTAGAATCTAGAATTTTATGTTGGAGTGCAGGCAATTGATCACAAATTTCATTTCTTGGGACATAACTGATGGAAAATGTGCTTTATTCTAGGAAGACTCCTAGGCGTGCTACCCTGCCCTGGACCATCTTATGCAGATGGAGGGAGTGAAAGAGCAATTCAAGCTGGTCTGGGGAGACAAGGTCAAAGATTACATGGTGTTTGAGTCAGTAGAGCCAGCTATAATTTGGAGATGGAAAACTTTGAGGAGGTTTGTCAGGATAGCATTCAAGCAGCTTAATTGAGTGAGTTACTTAAGGCAAGGTGGATCTCTCCTAGAAAAGTTCAGGATCAAATAGTTTGGATTGGTACTAAATCCGGACAATACAACTCAAGGGACGGGTATGGATTGATTAATAAAGATACCAACAGAGGGGAGGATCTAGCAAATGACCTATGTTGGAACAACTCTTGTCTTCCCAAAGCATGCATGTTTGCATGGGCTACCCTACAAGGGAGGATTATTACTGCTGAGTGGTACATAAAGTTAGGCTATCATGGCCCATCCAGATGTGCCCTTTGCGAAAGAGATTCATAAACTATAGATCACATTTTGCTAAGTTGTCCATTCTCCCAACAAAGTTGGCAATGGTTGTGTGCCAAGCTGGGGTGGATCTTAGCCTTACCTAATGACATACTTAATCTATTTAAATCATGTCCAAGGATTTTTATATCAATTTTGTTTGGGAATTTTTGGGTGATTAATCCTTCTCTCCTAATATGGGAAATCTGGAAAGAGAGGAACAAGAGAATCTTTCAGGGGAAAAAAATAGATCTAGAGCCCTTTTTGATCAAGATGGAGAGGGCGATTACTAAATTTTTTACTAGTAGTAATCTGAAACATGTTAAAGCAAGGGTCATCTTCACTAAGTGGGACAGTTGCATGAGGAAGAATTGGCCCAATCTCATAATCCCACCCTTTTTTGGGACTAGGTCAGTTGATGCCAAGAAACAAAGAGTAGAAGGTTTCTGGTTGCCTCCAGATTTTGGTTGGGCAGCGTTGAATTTTGATGGGGTTGCTCATGGGAACCCAGGCACGGGTGGGGTTGTATGTATTATGAGAGACTAGAATGGCACTGTCATCGACAGGAAATCGGTTCCTCTTGGAATCGTCTCCAATAATGGTGCAGAATTAAGTGCACTTGTTGAAGATCTAGTTCTTTGTAGAGCCATGGGGATCAAGAAACTAGCCATCGAAGGAGACTCTGCAATCATTGTAAATGCAATGTGAAATGGCTCAACACCCAGCTAGAAGTTGAATGCCTTGCTGAGCATGGCATTGGAATTCTTGAAGTATTTTGAGGATATAACGGGCAACCATGTGTACAAGGAAATTAACAAGGAGGAAGACAACTTGGCCAACATGGTTGCAAATGGAATAAGCCTTGACACATCGGTGGATAATACTGCCAAATTGGCCAGGGAATCAATAAATTCTTAAGGTGATGATGAGTCCAGAGGAGGTGGGGCTAGGTCCATCGAGTTCCAAATCAATTCTATTCGAAAGGAGCCTGCAACCCCTAAAGAGCCCATCGGGACACATGACAGAGGATCGTCGGCTGGATGCACTAGGAGTCTATAAGTGTTTGGCTTGGATGCGGTGGAAGTCTTATACTATAGCAAGGAGGTCGATGTGGCCAGATCTAGGTCAAAACCTTTTATCCCTACAGATTTACAGTGGATAGAAATTGGATTGTTATCTACGTGCCTATGGGGGTCAAAAGACCCAGGTACATAGAGCTATAAATTTTAGCAAATCAATATATTTGGCTTTAAGCCTCTTATCAAACCAAAAAAATATATATATATGAAAGAAATATAAACATTAAAAAAACATAATCAACATATTTTAGTTATTTAATTCAATTGATTCATTCTTTCCAACATAATAAAAGTTGATGAAAGCATTAGTATATCTGCCTCCAGCAAGAACTAATAATACATTCCAAGAACAATTCAACACAAACAACTAATTTATTATAGCATAAAAATCAGCCCAAAAAAAAGTAGCATGCTTATATTTTATGCTGAAGGCATATCCATTTTGAAAGAGAGCAACCTAACTTTAAAAAATGATGATTCACCTCTCTCTAAATGACCTGCTTTATGATTGAAAATATTTATATCATTGATCATCTTCTGTAGCATAATAGTTTTCTATAGCAAGTATGTTCATTACTATTGGTGGTGGATTCTCTGATGACTTTCCATATTTATGGCACAACTTGACTACTAATAACTACTCCTCTCCAAAAAATGTTGCATGCTACTTACTCTTTGGCACTTCATATGGTTTTTTCGCTAGCAACTAGAAAATATCTTGCAATCTCACTCACTAGTTGGTCCACTATATATTAATTATATGAAGGCATATGAGATATTTCATTCAATAATTATCTGAGCTAAAGACACAAAGATCAACACTTATCGGCACCGAAGAAAAAAATATCATCAGAATTTTGTTTCAAACTTTAGAGGCGCTGCTTTGCTTTGTTTTCAACCAAGTCTTCTTCTACTCTTTCATCCTTTCATTTTTACCATTGATCTATTTAGTGCATAAAAAATAGTTTTACTATTTATTTATTGTCTAAATCAAGAGATTCATGAACTTTACATAGTTGCATTTGACAACAATAGCCAGCTCTATCATAAACATTTCAAGCCAACAGTTTAGGAGGTAGAGGTAATCCTTCACAGCCTACAAAATGATGCACCTTGTGTATTATTCCACAAAATCTCCTTTCCATTATGATTGTATTTGATGGATGTTTGTACCTATTGTTCATTATGCAATAATTCTTGCATAAACAAAATTTTTTTGAAAGGAAAGTAGAGTGTGGAATATGCCTTCCTAATGCTAATCTTCATGAGAGATATATAGAAAACCACTTAAAACTTTGCATCATAGTTCATTTAAGATGCACATGAATAACATAATAGATAATTAAAACATCAACACATATTGAACACCAAATTTACGTGGATAAACCCTTTCAGGAAAAAAAACCCACACACCAAACTAGAGATCACTTGTATTACAATAAAACAGCAATTATATACAAGTTATAGAGTTATTCTCTTTCGGGTGTCGATTCACGGTATCAAATCAGTAGCATTACATTCACTCTGATCTTCAACCAACCTCCCTATGACTCATAGTCAACTCATCTATTAAAATGCAATACACTGCACTACTATATTCAATATGATTCTATCACATTTCATGCTTCAGTTTATCTTTATTTATCTATTTTCCTCATTTAGGTCAGCTTAACCTACATTGTCATAGTACCATCTTGTCAAGCCAATGAACACATTGATTCACAACAATGATGTACAATTAACTAACAGCTCCATGCCACGTATCGCCATCTAATTCATCTATTGTTACCTTCATCCTCCAACAAATTTATATCAGAATGTCAAAGTCACACTGTAACACCTCCCACCGATATAAGGAGGTCTCACCGACAAAGCTTGTAGCCAGCTACCGCTATACTTTCAACACCACCAATAGACCATCATGGGATGGTGGGATAGAGGGACAAACACACCACCAAAAGCCAACACATAGTCTCCTCATAGACTATCATGGGGTGGTGGGATGGCCTGCACACTCACCAACTGAATCCATGGATCACTATAGGGTGGTAGTATAAACACCGCACTACTACCAACATCTCCCAACATCTTTTGTGGTTCACCATAGTGAGGTGGTATGGCCCCCACACAACCGTTAAGATCGATGAAGACCAGATGAAGATCATCGCAAGGTGGCGGGAAACACTGCTAGCCCGCACTACTTCTAAGTGCTCCCAATGGTACTATGGTAAAGCCCTAAATGCAAAATTTTGGTAAAACTAAGTTTGATGGCAACTGAGCTAGGGTTTCAATATTTAGTTTGAGATACACATTCTCAGCATTCTCCCACTTGACGAAGAACTCACTAAACCCCTTCCAATGCTTGAAGTCACTGAACATTCTAGGACCCAAGGCCCATAGAATTGGTGCACCACTTGAACTTATCCATGCTCATAGGCTTTGTCAATGCATCAACACATTCTCCATAGTATCAACCTTTCCAAGACTAACCTTTCCATCCTCCACCATATCATAAATAAAGTGATACTGGACGTCAATATGTTTCATTTTGGCATGGAATGTTGGATTCTTCACCAAATAAATGGCACTCTGACTATCAGAGAAAATAAAAATCTCCCTTGCATAAAAACTAATATCAAAAAACAATCTTCCAAGCCAAATGACTTCCTTAAAGGTGTGAGTTTCTTCCATGTACTCAGCCTCTGTAGTAGATAAAGCGATTATAGAATTCTGCTTTCTCAACTAGCTAACTACACCACCAAACAACATGAATACATATCCACTAGTGGATCTTCTACTATCAATGTCCCCTACCTAATAAGAATCCACATATCAAAAAATGCTAACTAAACTCTGAGATCTAGTAGAGTAACCATGATAACATAAAGCATATTCAAAAGTACCCTTCAAATGCTTGAAAACTCTCTTCACAACATCCCAATGTGGCCTTCCTATATTAGCCATAAAATTACTAAGCACTCCCACTGCTTGGGCAACTTCTGGCTTGATACAAACCATTTCATACATTAAACTACCAACAAAAAGTCCTCCATCTCAGTAGGAGATTTAGAACAATCTTCAACAAAAAGTTTCATTCCTTGCATTACTGGAACAACTAATTGCTTTCAATCCACCATACTAAACATCTCTAAGACTAAATTTACATACTTTCTTTGGGTGAGCCACCATTTTCTACTCCCTTTATCCCTTCTTATTTCCATCCCTAGAATATACCTAGTTGAACCTAGATCCTTCATTTCAAACTGTGCTGACAATTGAGATTTTAATTTAGAAATCATACCCCTACTATTCCTAATGAACAACATATCATCCACATACAAGGAAATAATAAGAAGATGACCATTTTTGGATTTAAAATAAATACAATGGTCGGACTTTGATCTCACAAATCCAAAAGACAATACAAAGGTTTCAAACTTCTGGTACCACATTCTAGGCAAAAAATTCAAACCATACAAATATTTTTTTAATTTGTGAATCAGGTTTTCCTTACCTTTTTCAACAAAGCGCACTGGCTGGGACATATAAATCTCTTCCTTCAAATCACCATGAAGAAACGTTTTATTCACATCCATTTGCTCGATCTATAAATAATATACTTCTGCAAGTGATAACAAAAATTTGATAGACATCAGCTTAGCTACAAGAGAAAAAAATTCTCCATAATCAATCTCCTCCACCTAGAAACATCCTTTCACGACCAACCTTTCTTTATACTTCTCAACACTACCATCTACACCGATCTTCTTTTTAAACACCCATTTGCATCCAATAGGCTTTCATCCTTCAAGTAAAGGTACTAGATCTCACGTTTCATTCTTCTTCAATGATGTCATTTCTTCATTCATGGCTTCTAACTAGGAGTTTGAATCAAACATATCCATAGCCTCTCTAACAGTCCTAGTCTCATCACTGCTAGGAATCAAAGAAAAGACACAACTAGAATCTAGCATAGAATATCCAAAACTTTCAGGTTGTCACTTTGTACACGTAGACCTTATCATAGGCTGAGGCTAAGGTTCTTCTTCTTGATCAAAATTTTCAGAACTGGTTGAACTCTCCTCACTATCCAGTCCACTAGGAGTTTGTAGTTTATCCTTATCTAGAGTAAAAGGAATTTCAACTACATCCTTTTTTTTGTTTCTTTCACGTCTGGTTGCAAATCAATTGTTGAAGGTTTTAGCTCATGGAAGATGACACTTCTATTGTACAACACCTTCTCTATAACTGGGTTCCAAAGCTTGTACCCTTTCACACCAATTCCATAACCAATGAAGATACACTTCACTATCTTTTTCTCTAGTTTAGATATTTTATCACTAGGCACATATGCATATGCCTCACAACCAAAGAATCTAATGTGTCTTAATGAGGGATTCTTACTAGACCACACTTCCATAGGTGTCTTGTCCATGAGTGCTAAAGTGGGAGATTTGTTGATTAAATAACAAGCCATAGCTATAGCCTCAGCCCATAACTTTTTTTCAAACCAGCACTACTCAACATACTTCTCACCCTTTCCATCACTGTTCTATTCATCCTTTCTGCAACTCCATTTTTCTACATGGAGTGTAAGGAGTAGTTTTATGCCTTTTAATTATGTGGTCCTTGCAAAAATTATCAAAATCTACAGAACAAAACTCACCACCATTATTTGTCCTCAAACACTTTATTTTTCTACCAGTTTGATTTTCTACCAAGGTTTTAAATTCCTTAAACTAACTAAAAAATTCAGTTTTACTTCTAAGAAATTAAACAATGTCCTTTTTGAATAATCATCTATGCATGAGAAAAAATACACAAATTTTTATAACAAAGGAGCATTAAATGGACCAAACACATCAGCATGAATATAATCCAAAATTCCATAAGATTTATGAGTACTAGAATAAAATGAAACACCATGTTGCTTTCCATATATGCAGTGTTCGCAAAAATCAAACTCAAGATTACAATCTTCAAGCCCTTCAACCAGACTTATTTTTCAAGGATTTTAAGCCTTTTTCACCAATATGGCCAAGCCTTTGATGCCACGACATTGTTTTCTCTACTGGGAGCTTCACCTCCAAGGAATTAGCACTCACATGAACAACGTCCTTCTCTAATTGACCAAATTTACTTGACTTTGTAGAAGCACTATTACACTATACTATACACATGCATACAACTTATACAAAGTGCTAATTCGTGCACCCTTAGCTAGCACCATAGAGCCTCTAGTCATTCTACAAAAACCATTTGAGAAAGAGACTTGCACATCAACATCATTAAGCTTACTTACAGAAAGAAAATTTCAAGCCAGACCTGGTATATGCATCACATCATCGAATCCCTTTATTCTTCCATTAGGAAAATGAATTATGACTCTTCCATGACCAAAAATCTTCAAGTGAGAATCATCACCCAAATACAACCTTTCACCATCATACTTTTCATACTTTGAGAACCAATCCCTATAAGAGGTCATGTGAAAGGATGCACTTGAGTCAATCAACCAAACATCATCTAATGTCTGAGTTGCCAAGGCTGATATGAAGGCATCTACATCACTCCAAGAAGATTCATTATCAAAAGAGTTTTTTTTCTTTTTCTTCTTCTTCTCCTCTTTGCAATCTTTCCAGATGTTTCCAGTTTGCCGACAGTTCCAACATTTCACCTTGGACCTTTTACCAAGAGACTTTGATCTCCCCTCTGAATTGGATCTAGACTTCTTTTCTTTCATCTTGCCTCTCTCCTTTGATATGCCTCGAACAACAAGGGCCTCCTTGGCTATCTCAAAAGACTTCCTTCACATTTCCTCTGACAACAACGAAGCAACCACATCTTCCATCTTAAAAGTGGTTGTTGTACTCACAATTTCCATTACCTTGTGATCCCATGTGTCGAGAAACGAACACAATAGGATCATGCAATGATCTTTGTCATCTATCTTCACACCAGTAGATGCCAAATGGGAAATGATCATATTAAATGCATTCAAATTATATGATCTACAATAGATGCTCCTTCCTCTAGTTTCAGAGAATACAACTTCTTCCTCAGGAATAACTTATTTACTAGAGATTTTCCCTGATAAATGTCACCAAGCTTCTTCCATAAAAATTTTGTAGTCTTCTCTTCATGGACATTCAAGAGAACTAAAATAGCTAAGCACAATCTAATCAGATCCTTGGCCTTTTGATCCATGGCATCTCAATCATCTTGCGAGGTTGCTAATGGTTTTCTAGAGGACACTACCATCCATAACTCTCGATCCACAAGCAAATATTCCATTTTGAGTTTCCACAACTCAAATTTTTTGACGTTGAACTTCTCAAATTATATTCTTTCGGATGTGCTCACCATCTTAAATCTACAATAAGATTACTATTGGAATCTAGGAACACTGAGAGGGGGGGTGAATCAGTGTTTTACAATCTTCAACTTTATTATTCTGATATTTAAACCATTTACAACTTTGAACTTAAGGAAAAATACAAACGCACAAAGCAATCATCCACAACACCATAACACAATCATTTTTAGATGGAAAACCTATTAGGGGAAAACCACGGTGGAGGTCAATCCACAATTTGAGTACTCAAATATAAGTTTTACAAAATGGGATGACACTTGCATTTAGGCACACTACCTAGAGCTCGTTGCTCAAAATAGGAAGGCTCACTACCTTACAAAATGTTCACATTAAATCCATTTGAAGGGTTGAACTGAAGGAATAACAACTTCTAATGCCAGATTATAGTTTTAGTTAAGCTCATCAGTCAGTTTCTTGACCTTTTGTCTGATTTCGCTCTTCTGCTCTGCTCTGTTGCAAATCACATCACAAATATTATATGCGCAAATGAAATCGTAAAACTTCTCTTCTGAATTTCACATCACAAAGTAATACAATTCACTTCTATCATGCTTCAATACCAAAAATATATAGACAATGAATCTTATATATCTGCATCAAAGGATAATGTTATCTTCATGTCGGCTTTAGCAAAACATATAATATTTTCCAACCGTTAGCTAAATCCTCAAATTATTCTTAATGTGTACCATCCAAAGTCGGCATAGTGAGGACCTAAATAAACATGTTCGAGTACAAAAACATTTAAGAAATTACTCCTTAAATATCCACAATGTCTATATCCACCAAGTCAACCTTCTAGTACTGATAAACAGAGAATCAATACACCGAATCTTCTAACTCGTACACCGATTGATGTGCCAACACAAAAATCGAGAATAAGGTATTCCAAATACCCAACGACCTTCCCTAAGATGTGCAACATGAACTGATAAGAAGATAATGCATATTGATCGATAGACTGAACTTCAGTCAGATACCTTGTTCTTCACTCTGAATCCTGGTATGAATAGATACAGAAGTGTGTACCAGACCAATGACTTAGGTTGTCGGGTGTTGCCACAATAGTGGTTTACACTTTCTGGGAGATCTTGATTTTTGCTAAAGTCACATATTTTTAGAAAATATAATGATTTAAGCCTTGAAAATTTCTATTTAAAGGATTCCAATTGAAGAGGGTTTGGTCAAACCACCTTATACTAAGCCCCGTTGGATAGAACCCCACTAGTTTTAAACCATACCTATAACAGAGTCTCCTTTACACCTATCACAATACTGATTAAAAACCACTTTTGATTTACCTTTTGGGAGATCAAATGTGTTCATTTAAAATTTATTTTTGTAAGTATGTATTCCTTATTATAAACTTCCAAAAAAATATAATTATAATTAAATTAAATTTGATTATTAAATATTTATTTTTTATTTCTTGTGAATGTAGGGTTTTCACCGAAAATCAAGCTCTATGTTCTGCACATGTGAAAAAATAGTAGCTTATCAAAATTTTTTTTGAAAAATATGTTCAGGCTAGGTATTGATGTCCTTGATCCATTAAAAAAATAAAAATTGAATTTAGATACATATAGAAAAAGTTATGTTGTATACAATCTGCCTATGTTTGAATTGTAATTGGTTTGACTTCGAAACTTGATTAAGGAAAAAATATTAAATAAAACACTATGAAACCAAATGAAATAGTTATATATCATAGTTACAAGTCTAAATTCAAAAAAATTATAATTCTATCCTTCATACAAAAAAATTTATGTTGTATACAGTGAGCATCACTCGTTAAAAATGATGTTTACTGATAAAAATTAGTTTTCGAAGGAGATGCAAAAAAATGTGCAATTTGATTCCAAATTTTTTTAAAAATATATATTTGGAATCTATAGACAAAACTCCACAAATCACTAGTTTGCATTATCTTTAAATTCTTCACGGTTTAGCCGCTATAGGAGCCCAAAAGTGAATATTTAGTTTAAAAAAATCAGTTCAGTGTCCAGTTTGCCCAAAAATTGTAAACCAGTATTGCGGGATCACCCTGCCATCAATGAAAACACTAGATGCCAACAATCTCTAGAAGTCATATGCCAACAATCTCCCCCTTTAGCATTGATAGCAACACTTAGTGAAAAATGAATGTGTCAAAACCAATACAAGTACACTGCCAAACTTCAAAACTTCAAAGCATAGCTTTCCCTGAAATTGATAAGGCATTTTTCACTGCTCTCTCTACCCCTTTGACATTAATGAAAATCATGTATTCAATCTCCCCCTTTGACATCAATGACAATCTTTTGACAGGGTGATCCCACAATAGAGGTTTACAATTTTTGGCCAAACTGGACACTGAAATTATTATTTTTAACTAAATCTTCACATTTGGGCACCTATAGCAGCTAAAATGTGAGGAATTTGAAGATGATGCAAACTAGAGTCTCATCACATTTTGTTTGTAGATTCTAAAAATATTTTTTTCAAAATTTTTGGAATCAAGATTGCACTTCTTTTTCCATCTCCCATGAAAACTGGTTTTTTTCAGAAAACAACATTTTTAAGGAGTGATGCTCACCATATACAACATAAATTTTTTTGTACTAAGGATAAAATTCTATTTTTTTCAAATTTAGATTTGTAACTATGATATCTAACACTTTCATTTGGTTTTATAGTGTTTTATTGAATATTTTTTCTTTAATAAAATTTCAAAGTCAAACCAGTTACAATTCAGACATAGGCAGACTGTATATAGCATAAATTTTTATGTATGTATCGAAATTAAATTTATTTATTTTTAATGGATCAAGGACATCAATACCCAGCCTGAACATATTTTTCAAAATTTTATTTTGATAATCTGCTATTTTTCCACATGTGCATAACAAAGAGTTTGATTTTTGGTAAAAAACCTATGTTTAATAAAACTAAAAAAACACATACATAATAAAACCAAAAGATATTAAAATTATATTCATTAGATAGCTCGTTCCGATGACTGCCATCTTCTAGTTGGGTCTATGAATTCTCCTCCATTTTCATCCTCAACTCGAGCTTCGAAGGGAAAAAATCTGGAGTCTTTTTGTGCCGAAGGATGGGAAGGTGGGAAAAGGGGGGTTCGCTCGAACCCCCAAGGGTTCGCTCGAACCAGGGTTCAAGCGAACACCCTTTCCACAATGGGAAATTTGGGTTCCCACATGCAAAGGGGTTCACTCGAACCCCTCAAAACATTTTTTTTTGCATGAGTGAGTTTTTTGGACGTTTTCCTTCCTCACTCGAATTGTAAACCACTTTTGTGGGTTCACCCTTCATCTCCGAAAGAAACTTCTTCCAAGCTGCTACTGCAATCCCAATGATTATGATTATGCTATTATTTTCAGATTTTCAGTTTATAATCTTGATGAGAGATTCCAGAATAATGATGGTTTCTTCTAGTTTCTCTCCTTTCCTCAGAATCTCAATTAACTGCTCCAGTATGCATTATGTTAAGTCCTTTACTTTCCAAAAAGTGTCCACAATATTGTTTTTGGTATTCTACACATTTGTATGCTCAGACTGTAATTCTTGAATCTTTTTCTTGATTGCACCATCTTGATCCTAAAACATATCAAAAATTTGTCCAATCCTATTTAACTTTGTTTCAATTTTCTCCAACTTTTCTTTGTATTTCCCAATTGCATGAGGCCAATGAATGCAATAGTTATAGATGTTGTTTTTTGTACTTATGCATTGCCTCAACTCATTCATTTTCCTTTTCAACTTGGTAAGTGATAGCCTGAACTGCCCCTTCAAGTTTAGAATTATTTCTTCTTCTTTCTTGTTCTGAGACTCAGAGTCGATGATTTCCTTAATGCATTCGATCATCTCTTCAGGTACCAAATTCTGCAAATTCTCCAATTTGATCTGGTTGTGCAAAATATGAGCACTCAGTACACTTAAAATCATATCATGTTTATATGAAGGTCTGATATACCACAATTTTGCAATTTTGCACATTCCATCTTCCTCATGAATAAGCTACAGTATTTTTGTCTTGGATAAATCACCTTCTTCTTCACTTCCTTCTGCCTTTTCTTGATCTGGTTTAGCTAATTCCAATTCTTTTCCCTAGGTGACATTAGTTTCCTTATTCGATTCCTCATCTAGAATATATACAACCACCTGTTATTTTCCTTTGCCTTCAACTCTTGGAGTCTTGCATACCAGAGTACAAACAACAATTTATTTTTCTCCTCTCCTCTTCTTTTTCATCTCACCGGAGGGGGAACCAACTTCAAGTGTCCTTACCAAAAGGGAAATGCAAACTGATCCAAAATTTTCTAGTAGACCTCTAAAGAAACTTGCATATTCTTGATTATAGTTTTCCAAATTGTTAGAGTGTTCATAAATCTGTTTGCAAACTGGTTCATTCTCTTTCCACACAACATTGTTCTTCAATGGAAAAAAATTCAGAAAGTACATCACAAGATATGTAATCAAGGTACCAAAATTGAAAGGATAACCTATCTCCTTTGTTAATTGGATGTTGTCCATTAGTTGATCCTTTAGCAGTCCACACAAGTCAAAGTCATGATCTTCCATTATCATTTTATCAGAGATGTAAACTGCACCAGCCGAGGTTTCTCCTTCTCTATTTCTGAAAAATATTTTATAGGATATTCCATGCACAATGTACCTTGTTACTGGATCTCTGATTGTCAAAATTATCAATGTCCTTTGGTCTCCAGTTACTCCAGTTAGGGTTTCAACTTCCTTGTTTTAGATCGACTTCTTTCTCGATATATCCCCAATTTTGCATAATCTAGTTAGGAATCCAATTACCTCTTTCAAAACATGATAGGGTTTGTCTAGAGTTAGAATGTCATTATTCAATCTGTCTAGAGTACACTTAACAATTTATGTGTTTTCAAAATAGGGAAATTTACTACAAATGTCCAGGCTTTTGTGTTTCGCATCTTCCAACCATTTCAATTCATCAAGCAACAACAGGTTTCTTACAACTCTAATCTTCTCACTGCTAAACTTGTCTAAATTCATAATTCCTTTGATTTTTTCCATTTTGTGTACTGAACAAGTTCATCTACCAAGCACCAAATTAAATGGAAATTCCACAAACAACTGAAATACCTGATGAATTTAGAGATTCACTACTGAATTATCTTCACTCCTTCACAATTTTGCTACAGAGTTCTCTCCTTCTCTTCTTCGATGCAAAGTGACACACTTAGCCTTTGTAATAAATTATTTTTCCCTAGGTGTTATGAATACCCTGTTTTCTCAGACAGTGAGAGAAAAAATCTTCTGCGAACCTTTAACAAATGATCTCTAATGTAGTTGTAAACTATTAGCACAACCATTGGCAATCTCCTTCATTCTGATGCTAACTACCGTCAGGGGGACAAATGAGTTTTTTGAAAAACTCCCCCTAGGCCAATGGCCTGAGATCAATTTTTGGAGGAATTGGGTATGTGCAGGATCACGATGGGCCAAAAAGTGGCGATATGATCGGTATGTGGCTGATGACTTTCTTTTTACCCAAAATTGATGAAATGAAAAGGGGTTTTAAAGGAGATTCTCAGATTTCCACCAATATAAATTATGCTTTACTTTGAATTTAATAAATAATTATTATTCATTTTCTATTTGAATTACGAATAATGTCCTAATTGATAGGTTGATTGAAAAATATCTATAAATTTTAAATGGTATCACATTTTTTGAATCCAAAAGATGTGTCACTTTCTATGCTTTGCTCTCTATAGGATTAAAAAAAAAAAATTGAATTTCATGAAGTTTTGACCAAGTTAAGGTGGTCAAACATACGAGTTTTTTATATTTTTTAAAATTTGTAATAAAAAATTCATAATTAATTATTTACTTGGAAAAAAATTATTAAAAAATATGCATCACATCGGGACATGAGTCCTCTACTTATATCTAAAGTATTATAAAAAATAATTATCATTTTATTGTGGTTAGGGTGGTCAGACAGACACCTACTTCTTATTTTTTCCCTGAAATTTAAGTACTACTGCATTGAAATTTCAAATGTTCACCAAATAACTTTTAAAAATAAAAAATAAACCTAGTAGTTTAGAAACTAAATTCAATTTGCTACAGATTCTATTCTTACATATTTTTTAAATAATATAGATAACTTATTCAAATTTTTACGTCAGGTTTCCTAACTCTGATTTTTTTGATTTTTTTGCCACTTAAGGGCTTGTTTTTTCCATGATGATCCTGCACATACCCAATTACCAGAAGTAGGTTCCGGTGTAGAACCATTTCCAGCATCAGACTTGTTCTTCCTTACCCATGTCTTCTTCATCTGATCTCTTATTTCATCTGTAGTCACTTTTCCTTTTTCTTTATCATCTTTCTGTGTATTTCTGCTTTTGTATGCCAGACCTCTTCTATCCACATTTTTGTTTCTATAGAATCTTGCAATGTGACCATATCTGTTGCAATTGTAGCACACAATATTTCTTTTTACAGACCAATCATTCCATTGATTTCTTCTTGATCTGCATTGGTTAGCAATATACCCAAATCTTCCATAGGTATAACATTCAACATTCCTTCTACTGACAGAATTGTTTGACATATTTCTACATTCGATTGATTTATGACCAAAATTTTTGCAATTGAAATACTGACCAAAGAATGATGGGTCACTCAATCTCATTTTACTTCTATATTGAGCTTCCATGTGACCAAATTTATTGCAAGAAAAATAGTATCCATTAAAATTTTGAGCATTAGGTTGTCTTATCGGATACCTTCCACCTTTGTTCATCTGATTTCCTTGCCTGAAATTCTTTTGTCCCGATCCGGAACATTCTCCTTTCACATATCCAAGACCTCGCTTGTCATTTCCATTCTTTTTTCCTTGAGTCAGCTCATCAAGCTTAACAAAATTGATCTTAAACTTCTCCTTGTATTCATTTGCAGTAGTAAATTCATCCCTAAGAATAATAATCTATTTTTCAATTTCTTCTTCATTGTTTCTGGATTTTTGTAGTTCATTTTCTAACTGAATGAATTCTCCATTTATTCTTCTGCATTCATCAGATCTTTCTTTTAAGGAGTGAGCAAGATTCTCCTCATTCTTCTTTCTTTCTTCAATTTCCTTAGTCAGCTTCATCACCATAGATTCCATTTCATGCTTTAGGGTAGCATTGTCTCTGGAAAGCTTTTCACATTCTTGAGTTATTTCCTCCAAGGTTTGATTCAAGTGAGCATCATCCATGTTTTCGCTCTCTTTTTGCTTAATCTGATCATAAAGATCCTTCCTCTTTTCCCTGGATTTAACAATTTGATCCTTCAATGTTTAAATGAATTTCTCAGCATCCCTAAGATTTGCTTTCAATTTTTGGACTTCTTCTTTTGATTGATCAAGATCATCAAGCGCCACCACAAGCTGCTATTGAAGACTACCAGAGTCCATTACATTCCAAGATCCACCTCAAGTTGTGAAACTCCTTTCGAGGTACTAGGCTATGATACCAATTGTTAGAATTTGGGAAAACTGAGAGGGGGGGTGAATCAGTGTTCTGCAATCTTCAACTTTATTATTCTGATATTTAAACCATTTACAACTTTGAACTGAAGGAAAAATGCAAACACACAAAGAAATCATCCACAACACCATAACACAAGGATTTTTACATGGAAACCTTGTTAGGGGAAAAACCACAGTTGAGGTTAATCCACAATTTGAGTACTCAAAGATAAGTTTTATAAAATGGGAATGCACTTGCATTCAAGCACACTACCTATAGCTCACTGCTCAAAATAGGAAGGCTCACTACCTTAAAAAAAATGTTCAGATTTAATCCATCTGAAGGGTTGAATTGAAGGAATAGAATCTTCTAATGCCAGATTACAGTTTTGGTTAATCTCATAAGTCGGTTTATTGACCTTTTGTCTCATTCTGCTCTTCTGCTCTACTTTGTTGCAACTTGCATCACAAATATTATATGCGCAGATGAAATTGCACAACTACCCTTCTAAATTTTGCATCACATAGTAATACACTTCACTTCTATCATGCTTCAATACCAAAAGATATAAATAATTGATCTTATATATCTGCATTAAAGGATAATATTATCTTCATGTCAGCTCTAGCAAAACATATAATATTTTCCATCAGTCGGCTAAATCCTTAAATGATTCTTAATGTGTACCATCTAAAGTTGGCTATAGCATAGTGAGGACCTAAATAAACATGTTTGAATACAAAAATATTTAAGCAATTACTCCGTAAACATCCGCAACAGCTATATCCACCAAGTCGGCCTTCTAGCACTAATAAACAAAGAATCAATACACCAAATATCCTAACTCATACACCGATTGATGTGCCAACACAAAACTTGAGAATAAGGTATTCTAGATACCTAATGACCTTCCCTGAGATGTGCAACATGAAATGATAAGAAGATAATGCATATTGATCGATAGAATCAACTTCAGTCGGATACCCTATTCTTCATTCTGACTCCCGGTGTGAATAGATATAGAAGTGTGTACCAGACCAATGACTTAGGTTTCCATCAATAACAACACTAGATGCCAACAATCTCCATAAGCCATATGCCAACAATTACAACCAGATTTCTTTGCAAAACTCCCACTGAGCAAGATCAACACAAAAAACCTGTCTTACTCACAAGGACAACAAATTTTCCCAAGCTCTAATACCAACTAAAAGGAAAGTAGAGTGCGAAATAGACCTTCCTAATGCTAATATTCAGGAGAGAGATACAAAAAACCACTTAAAACTTTGCAATTATAGTTCATTTAAGATGCACATGAATAATAGAATTAACAATTAAAACATACACATAGATTGAACACTAGATTTATGTGGAAAAACCCTTTCAAAAAAAAACCAACACACCAAAGCAAAGATCACTTGTATTATAGTAAAATGACAATTACATACAATTTATAGAGCTATGCTCTTTCAGGTGTCAATTCATAGTATCAAACCAACAACATTACATTCACTCTGATCTTCAACCAACTACTCTATGACTCACAATAAACTTGTCTATTACAATGCAATACACTGCACTAGTATATTCAATACGATTTCGTCACATTTCATGCTTCATTTTATCTCTATTTATCTATTTTCCTCATTCAGGTCAAGTTAACCTACATTATCGTACTATCGTTTCATTGACCAATGAGCATCGAGATATTGTAGGCATTTACATGGTTATCAAAGAATTCAACTATCGTCTTCAAGTTGAAATCATCGAGCCAATGAACATGTTGATTCACAACAACGATGTGCAATCAACTAATAGCTCCATGCCATGTATCGCCATCTAATTCATCTGTCGTTACCTTCAGCTGAGCTAATAAAGTCACATCAAAATGTCAAAGAGACATTGTGACACCTCCCACCAATATAAGGAGGTATCATCAACAAAGCTTGTAGCCAACTACCCCTATATCGCCGACACCACCAACAGACCATCATGGGATGACGATATATATAACACACCATCACACACCATCACAAGTCTCTAAGACCAACCATCATAGGATAGCAGTACAAACATTGCACCACCGCAAACCAACACATGACCTCCTCATAGATTGTCGTGGGGTGGCGAGATGGCCCGAACACCCACCAGTCGGCTCCATGAATCACTGTGGGGTGGCGATATAGCCACCACACTACCACCAACATCTCTCAACATCTTTCATGGTTCACCATGGGGAGGTGGTATGGCCCCCGCACAACCGCACAAATCGATGAAGATTAACTGAAGATCACCATGGGGTGGTGGTAACATCGCTAGCCCACACTCCTTCTAAGTGCTCCCAACAGTACTACAGTAAAGCCCTGAATGCAACACTTTGGGAAAACTGAGTTTGATGGCAACTGAGCTATGGTTTCAATTGTGAGATTGAGACACACATTCTCAACAATCTTAACTGGCTCTCTAATTCAGCTTGATTCTTGTGTATCTCTAGTTATGTAGTCAATTTTCGGATTAAAGCTGCAACACATACAAATTACTCTCCAAATTACGTCAAAAATCCAATAGAAAAGGTATATGACAAGTCTAGCATGAAAGATTTAAAATATACAAGGACTGCATACAGCCAGTGCCTGCTACAATAACATATCTCACACCAATCCTATCACATATATTTGAAGTGACCAATACAACCTCTATCCCTATGAATTCACCCTCAAATGTTGGTGTGTAGTAGTGTATCTATATGGTGCCATGAGTTACAATGAGATTATTTATGTTAAAAACACATAATACTTCCTTTGAAACTCCTTGTGGACTTCATTTTTTTTTGAAATCGAAGAGCTACTTCATTCTACCAATAAGCAGTGGTAGCAGGAGCCTTTGTTTGGACTTCAAATTCCTTGCAAGCCATAGATAATCTGGCTTCATTAAGCTATTTTGGCTATATTGAGGCTGGAGAAACCTATTAAGTTTGTCCTCTGATGTTGGAGAAGGACTGCAAGGTCTTAGAGGAGGAGAAGCACTATAAGGGCTTAGCAGAGAGGTTGTTGCTAATATAATGCATCAAATTTTGCCTTGGGCCTCTGGGTTCTGCAATCCAGACCTGTAGAGGGCTTCCATTGAGCTGTTACAAAAGTTGTTGATGATGCATTAGTTGTTTCAGAGGTTAATGAGTTATTGGAAGTTGAAATGCATCCAAGGGACCCAATATGGAGAGCCATGGCTATAATTTTTGGCAACAATTATAAAAATGAATAAAAGGATAGAAATCAAATGACAAAAGGGACAACCCAGATGGTTTCCATGTCTGTAGGTTACATAAATATTTTTATCAATACTGGAGAGGTGGCTTGAATCCTCCTTTAATTAGGTCAAGATATTCAAAAAAGGTTTTTAGAACAGGAAAGGCATTGACTTGAGTAGTTACCAGAAGTGCAGATTATTGATGACATGAAATAGGAAACAAGGAGGCAGGATTAAAGAAAATAGGAGCAAGAATCTCAAAGCATATGAAATTTAAAAGAAAACATTCATTGCAGGAAAAGCACCTCCTAAATCCTCTCCCCTCTTTCCCGTATCCTCCATATTCATTATGCATACGAAAAAATAACTTAGTCAAGGCACATGGAAGTATATACAAGATACGTGAGTAGATTAGAGTTAAACGTAGACTGCCTACAAAAAATGTTTTAACTCTACTCAAGGCATCACACCTGCCAAATGCATTTGTGTTTTATGTGCCTTGCATTTTATCAAGTCACGCACCTTTTATTCAATTTCTCTTTAATCACTACTTGGAAGATATTTGTATGGGAAATTCCTATCGATAAAGGGATATTTATTCGATGTAATCGTTCAAATTTATATAATATTTATTTATTAAATTGTTATTTAATATGTTGGATAGATACTACAAATTTTAAAAATTATCTAAAGTTGTCCTTCATGTTGAGATTTTGATGACAATGTTGAAGATGAACTTCATCCCAGGCGCGGTCATGATGTGCACTCAAACATTGATGACTATTTTGATGGAGTAAGTGTTTCTAATACTAGTTACTTCCATGCATGCTAAATAAATTCATATTATGTCTATTAGCTTGTGCTTTTCTAAAAAAATGTGAGATTT
Source organism: Sequoiadendron giganteum (assembly GCA_007115665.2). Lineage (NCBI taxonomy): Eukaryota > Viridiplantae > Streptophyta > Pinopsida > Cupressales > Cupressaceae > Sequoiadendron > Sequoiadendron giganteum. The sequence continues at coordinate 95,537,895 of CM021109.1, forward strand.
CTAAGTGTTTGATTGTAGCTGCAAATATCAATCCAAGGTTTATGATGTTGTCTTTGATTGGATTTTAATGTTTTTGCATATGTGTTTGCAATACTTATATGCAGAGTAAAAAGTCATCGGACACCACTATTGTTCAAGCCAGAAGGGGAAAAGATATTCAAGGTATTCCAGGGGATAGGCTGAACTATGCAAGGGCAAAGTATCGAGAAACATGGTTGAAACAATACAAAAACTTTGATCCATTGTTTACTAATTTTTAACTATACAAAAAACTTGCTATAGGTTCTATGATATGATTGATTTACTTGGTGGTTTTTCACGTAGGGCTAGTAATATTTATTCTCAAATCTATTTTTTTATCACACTTTTGTTTTATGAATTGTGTACTTTCAACAAATAACATCTAACTTGTAGTCAGATGGTAGGTCTGGTATTTTAATATGACAACAAACATACCCTCATCAAAAGAATTATAATTATTGTATGCTAAATGGTAATAATATCCTATGCGCTCTACATAGTATATAATAAAAAGATTTTAATTGAATGATCCAAATTGTTAATATATCTTCTGAATTCCATATGTTTAACAAATAACATCTAACTTGGAGTAAGATGATGAGCCATGATCACTAACATGTTAACAACTATACACTCTCTTCAAAAGAAATATAATCATTGTATGCTCAATGGTAATAATTTCCCTTTGCACACAACGAAGTAAACATATTGTTTAAGAAAGATTATTATTAAGATTGTGAAAATGACAACAAAATCATTTTCTAAATGACCTACAAATTGACCTCATGCACTACACATGTATGCAAAAAAATAATAATTTAAAAAAATATATATATGAAAAAATAAACCAATTTTTTTCATAATTGACCTTCCACACTCTTCGGCGTACACATTGCACACCAAGGTGCAATTGCTAGTTAAAAATATATGAGAAGCATAAAAATATCATTCTTTACAATGAATTTCTTCACGTCTTTTTATACATAATACAAAATAATGGGTTCCAAGGCCCCATTGAACATAAAATCAGTGGTCGTAGTATAAAAGTCTAACCGATGAAAAACGTGCTGCGACTTGTTTTCCACCGAAGAGAAACGTGCTGGGACCGGCTATCCACTGAAGAATCAGTGCTGGCACCTATTCTGGCTACAAAATAGTGTAACTTGAAAATCAAAGAAAATAACTTGTTTACAGTTATTATGGATATTCCACCGCTTTCTTGGTCCTCGGTGCTCCTTGCTGCTGCTTCACTGATATTATTCTTGTTTCTATGGAGAAGGGAGAATAGCAGAAGGCTTCCTCTACCCCCTGGACCTCCTGCTTGGCCTATTGTGGGAAACCTCTTACAGCTGGGAAAAAGGCCGCACGAGTCTCTTATGCCCTCTCTCTGCAGTACGGCGAATTGATGAGTCTTCGTCTGGGCATGAAAACAGTAGTGGTGGTCTCCTCTCCTGCCATGGCGAAGGAGATTCTTAAAACACAAGACAACATCTTCGCGGGGCGGACGGTGGTAGAAGGCGTCAAAGCTCTAAACCATCACAACTCCTCGTTAATTTGGGCTTAATGCGGGCCTTACTGGCGCAATCTCCGTCGCATTTCAAGTCTTGAACTCTTCAACCCCAAAAGACTGGAAGCTCTGCAACATCTCAGAAGAGATCAAGTATTCCGCACGATTCGACTCATTTTCGAGGACAAGGGAAAGGTTGTGAATATCGCTCGTACGGTGTTCTGCACGTCTCTGAATTTGTTAGGCAACATGATTTTCAATACAAGCGTCTTCGATCCGCAGAATGCAGCGTCTGCGGGGCTCAAAGATACCATCTGCGAATTGCTGGTGGTCGCCGGAAAGCCCAATTTGGTGGACTACTTTCCGTTTCTCGGATTCCTCGACCCCCAGGGAGTGTCCCGTGAGATAGCCAGGCATTTCAAGACATTGTATGACTTTTCCGATACATTCATCCAGAAAAGGCTCACACCCACCGGCCAAAGCGTTCAGCGTAACGATTCGGAGAAGGATTTTCTCGATATTCTGCTGGATTCCAGAAGTGAAGATTTCACTCTTGTTGGTGTTCGAGCATTCATAGTTGTGAGTACTGAAAAGATTAAGAACAAATTAAGGTTTATAAATCTCTGGTATTTTCCAGATCGCTAATTGTGCTCTCTGAAATTTCAGGAATTGTTTATTGCAGGTACTGAAACGACCACTACAACAATAGAATGGGCCATGGCAGAATTCATTCGCAACCCGCAGAAGTTAAACCGAGCCCGTCAAGAAATGGATGAAGTTATTGGTTGCAACCGGAGAGTGGAAGAATCTGATTTAGATCGTCTGCCTTATCTCGATGCAGCCGTAAAAGAAATATTCCGATTGCGCCCGACGAGTCCTCTGCTGCTCCCCCACAAAGCTGAGAGTTCCTGCGAGATTGGGGGATTTGTGATACCCAAAGACAGCCAGGTGATGGTGAACGTGTGGGGTATGGGGAGGGACCCTTCGGTTTGGAAGAATCCTTTGGAATTTATGCCTGAGAGATTTTTGGAGGGTGAAAATAGCAAGATAGATTACAGGGGACAAAACTTTGAGCTAATTCCATTCGGAGCGGGGAGAAGAATTTGTCCAGGGCTTCCACTGGCAAGCCGTATGGTTCATTTCGTTTTGGCTTCTTTACTTCATTCATTTGAGTGGAAACTTCCGGATGGGATGAGCTGTGAGCAGATGGACATGACTGACGAGTTTGGAATTACTTTAAAGAAGGCTGCAGACTTAAGAGCAATCCCCAGACCACGTCTCCCGCATTATATATACTAGGGGCCACAACACGTATTGCATGTTATAATACACGTTAATTTAATAAATCAATATAGTTTAGAGTTAGAGTTAACGTGGTCATAGAATATTTGGGAACAAATATATAGATAGCTATAATTAGTATTTGTATCAAACAAAAGTGTAATGGCTACGTTAGATTATTATTTATATATAATTTTGTATGAATTCGATAGGAGGTCTATAGTTGGATTTATAAGTACTTTATTAAAAGATTGATACAACATAAAAATGTACTAATCATTATTAATTATTTATAAGTCTTGATACAACATTAGGTGGTGAGTCTTGACTTGGGTCATTGCAGCAAACTTGAATGTCATGTTCATCAACATGTTGAACATTTTTATTTGTTTGGTATAGAATTGCAAACATTGAGCAGATCATCTAGATGATTTTACAATAACAAGTAATATACAATTAGAGCACACAAGAAAGTGCAATCCATATATTTTTGTGTGTTATGAATTCATGTGATTGACAAACGCTTTGATACATGTTCAAGACTTCCACTGGCAAGTCATATGGTTCATTTGGTTTTGGATTCTTTACTTTATTCATTTGAAAGAAAAACATTCAATGAGATAAGTTGTGAGCAAATGGACATGAATAACGAGTTTGAAATTATTTTAAAGAAGGTTGCATCACATCATATATACTAAGCTTGTGGTTCAAAGTTAAAATTAAGGTGGTGGTAAAATATTTGAAAATAAATATTTCGATGTGTATAATAAATAGATAATTAAAATGAATTTATTAAAATAAGTATATATGTGTATATAAAATGGAGATAAATTTGTGAGAATGTTTATAAGGTAGGTGTATTAAATAACTAGTGTATAAGAATGTGTAGGAATATGTAAATAGAGATAAGGAAAGAATCATAGAAGTTCAATTTTAGAAAATATTGCATCATTCCATTAAAATGGTCTTAAGACTAAATGAGAATAAGTATATCTATTCAAATTTCATCATTAGAAAAAAGTTATAATCCTCCATTATTATTAGTTGTTGATAATATAGATTATTTATACTCACTCTATTTTAATATTTTGATGTTTGAATCGATCAAAATTAAAAATTAAATGGTTTTGACTTAGATGTTTGATGGTATAGCTTGTAATCTATTATTCAAATTATAAAAAATAAATTCAATGCTCTTTTAATTGGTTGCTATACATTTTCTAAATGAATATTTTTTTGTGTTTATTTTTGTTGATAATTTCATTTTCATGTAAATTGGATACTTGAACTTTTAAATACCTTTCATAAATTACAATAAAGAATATCATGTGCATAAATAACATAGATTTAATATGTAGTCAAGTCACAAATTAATAGTCATTCTTCCATTGATTACTCATAGCTCATGAAAAGCATTTTATAATAAAATTTTAGATAATTTGTATTTTGTGCTAATATGGTAAACATTTACCAACACTATTCATCTACATTATGAACTCCTTTTTCCTAAATTTTCCTGGTATTCCTTAAGACTTTTTCTAACATGGAATATAACATTTCCACAATGAAATTATTAGAAAAATTGTTGCAAAACAAAATCAATAACAACACAACAAGTTTATTTCAACACTTTTTCTCCATTAATTGTTTAATATAAGAAAGTGGTATAAGTTTTCTCAAAATTGTTTAATGTCGTCCTAAAACCCACATATCTAATAAATCATTTCATCTTAATATTTTTTTTATAGATATCTCAAATCTTCATATTTATTGAGATTACCTCTATATGTCCCCATTAATGATAACCTTAAATAAAGAGGGTAGAGGAGGAATCCATGTCATAACAAGAAATTTTATATTTTATCATTCCAAGATCTAACATTTAACATTTATTAATAAAATATTATCTATTTTATTATTTTATATTTATCTTTGTAGATTTCCCAAATATGTACGTTGATTTAGCTCAAGTTAAAATAATGCATCCAAGAAATTTTCCTTTAGGATTTTTTATCTTACTACTTTTAACTTATTTATATTTATATTGTCTCTTTTATAATATGTTTGCATCTTTGATAGAGGACCATATAGATATTATGTCTATACATGTTTAAGTTTAAATATTTGGAGCATATATTGCCAACCTTAATGTAATTTTATTTCAATTACAAACTTATTTTCATAGGTATTTTTATTTATTTATTTTTGGCTTAGATGAGCTTTCATGCATAACATATGACATTTATATATAGATTGTCATTTGATCAATAAAAATTTAGAGAAGGAAATAAAGATGCCTTTATGAGATGAAATGATACCTTTTCTCATTTATTTGAGGACAAAATAAAATTAATTATGCTTTAAAATTTTAGTGTTGGAATTTGGGAATTTCAAATGCATATAAAATTTAGAGCTATTTTTTCTTACTCAAGTGGAAATGATAGTTAGATTACAACTAATTAAAATTCAATTATTCACAACGACCATCTAGATGCCAAGTTTTATGGTAGTTTAATCCAATCACGTGGTCCTTAAAATTGTTACATTTTTCTTAGTTCCATTCTCCTAGATTTGGAACTTCATATCAAGGTAGGGAAACAAACTTAACTAATGCAAAAAGGTTAGACTTGTTAACAAAGAAAGGATAACTATCTAGGTCAATTGATAAGAGAGGGAACACCATATTCTTATTTATCATCTACTAAACTTAGGAGAGCATTTACTTAAGTGATGCAAAAAATATTAGGGGGTATTATCAAAATACAAAATCTTGTAGCCTTAACATCTCATCCAACCCACATTCTTGTACACATACCAAAGAAAACATATATGTTACAAAAAAATATGAAACATGTCTTTATTATTACTTTCATATGTACATCCATACAACAAAATTCTCCAAGAACAATTATATTTAGTGAGGAATTGAATAAGAAATAAAATTCATAATTTTTTCAAGGGTTTCTAGGCACTTCATGCCTTCAAATCTTTAAAGTCTCTTTCCTTTAAATTTCTTGGCTTCACTCCTCCTTTTAAATATGATTTTTTCCTTCACCCTATAGCTCTCATTGCTACCTTGAGCACATAAAACACACCAAAAACCTTATAATTGTCATATTTCATTCCTCTTCTCTTGCAAAGCTAATTTTCAACACTTTCCTTTATGTAATCATCTAGAGCAAGCTGCAAATTATTTCCTAAAGTTTTTTTATACACTATTGCCTCTTGAAACTATTAAATACTTTATATATAGAGGTTTTCAACTATGTGAAACACCAAAAATTGGTTTCCAAATCTTCTATTTTATTGACCCTTAAAATAATTTGTACCAATTCCAACCTCTTTTTTTTGTATATTCCTTTGAAAAATAAATAACAAATTCATGCTCATTCACCCTAAATTGGAAACTGAAGATTCATTAAATTATTTTCCAAAAATCACTATTTTTTTTCTCGATTCTAGAAACCAAAATCAAAAAATAAGACAAGAATGGAATGTCGAGAGTCGCTTTTCTTATGCAAACTTACATAGGTATCCAAGTTGATAAAATTAATTATTTTTAATTATTTTTCTTCAAAACCCCCTTCCACCATGGTAAATGGACCATTTCATCCCTTGGAACCTTGAAATTGAGCAATATGTCACATTAAACACCCTTCTTACCCATGATGTATGAAAATTCCTTACAAATAAATATTTATATCCCTATAACACTTCACAATATTCTCTTGGAGTTCAAACCTACACTAAAAATGCAAAAGAGTGAACATGAAAATAAATTCTTTTTATGTAAGATTACATGTGAGCTCGGATCCTCTTGCATCATTAAGAAATCAATGGTAAAATTAAATAAAAATATAAGATTATAAATTAGGCTTTGACTAACCTTGATTTATGGGTAAGTGTAGAAATATGGGGAACCAAAATGTAGCAACACAACATTTTGGCCCCATAAAATACATAACATGAGTGCATTATAATGCACTTGCATTATGGTCAACATAAAAAACAAGAAAACCAGATATTAAGCTCATTTGAAATCGGTCTCTCACTTGTAGAATATCATAGTTCAACCTTGGAAGAGCATGCTCTCATTTTGAATTTTCCCAATATTTGTAGGATCATTTCCAATTCACCACCAAAATTCTACCATGATGTCCCCAATATTAAGGAGGTATGTTTCATTAGTTTTTTATTATAAAAAACTGATTAATTAGCAAGATAAAAATATTTTTGAGTCAATTTTATTTAATTTCCAAGAATTGAAAATCCTTAATCAAATGATGAAAATCTTGGTGAAGAGAAACCACATCAAACCCCTTTGACAATGCCTCAACATTCTCCTAGCATGCAAGAAAACATATTAGGGAAAATAAAAAACAACAATTTAAAACTTGGTAGATCCAAGTGGAACAACCTCTCATCACTCTATCATTTCCACTTCATTATATTTTATCATCTCTCACATCTAGATTTTTTCATTTTCCAAATTAACATGGTGTAGTCATGGATGGAGGGTCTAGAAAGGACTATCCAACCATGTAGCTTAGAGTCAACACAACAAAAAATAAAATTCTTAGTAAACATGAATTAACATTGATTCAATAACTTCCAATCTTACATGAATCATATGCCTCATATGTGAAACAATTAGGGCTCACAGGCTTTTCACGAGGGTATTATAGATATTACAGTTGGCACAAGGCCTTCTTTTGACCTTTTAGTCTATTCTCTATCTATTACTATTGATCACTTCAGAACTAATGAATAACTACCTTCCAAAGGATTACAAATGAGCTTAAATATGAATCTCCAGTTCTAATTATGATCCGCGTTGGCCTTAAGGGTTTACAAACCCCAATGTATGATCAAGCATGTAGGTTAGCCAAATAATATGAGAAGGTAATCTATCATGAGGAGAAACGTATTGCGGATCTCCAAGAAAGCTCCCCTTGGACCTAAAATACTTGTATGATGTTTCATTAAGCTTTGTATGCTCCAAAAAAGGTCTATATGACAAACCTGGACTAAGTCAGCTCTAAATGCTTTGACTAAGAATGACAGTGAAATTCTGAGAGTGATAACTTTCTAAAACAATGGAAAAAATCTCATGAAATCTAGATATATGGTGTAGATGACCTTGTGTGAAACCAATATCCTACTCTATGAATTAATAAATGATACAACAGAAAAATGTGAAAGAAACTATTGAGATAGCTACAAATTGAACTGAAAGAAACAAAAAATTTTTGGTTGATACAAGACTAATTTACAATCAAGGATGCTCTTGCATCATAAAATCTAATCAAAAAAGAGGGAAGAATCGAGATATTTTCATGTTGGTAGATTATCCCACTAGCAAGAAAATATTGAAATTGAACTTGTGTAGTACATTTTTCACTAGCCCACGTCAAACTAATGCACCCCTACATGACACTTTCAGGAGGTTCCCTATATATTGGTGCCATCACAAATGGATAAAGAATTTTTTTTGGAATAGGTGGTGGATGGTTTTTGACCATCCTTCATGAAACAACAATGAGGTCCCATAATATTTTTGTAAGAAAATCTATTGCGATTTTTTCCTCAAGGAGATACCAAACTAGTTTTACATGTTGAATTTCTAGGGTAGGGCTAGGGACACAACATGCCTCAAACCAATAATTGCTAGTCCAAATATTGAGAATTTCACAATCACTTCCATTGTGAATGAGAGTGTTGAGGTCAAGACCCTACAGTTTGTCAACTTAATCACTCAAACCCTTTTACAACACATTAGGCCTCTACCATAAGTTGATGAAGGTGAGTCTTTCAAGTACTAATATTCACCTCAAATATATAAAAATTGTGGATCTCTTTATGAATATGATTTTGAGGATGATAAAGTTTCACGTGGCTAGTAGTAGGGCACATCTATATTGGATTAGATATAGTCTTCATAGATGAGCTACTAGGTGAGACATTTTCATTGATACATATAAATTTGAACAATATCATATTCAATTTACTATATTTCATTTTGAAATACAATAAAATTTCAAGGTCAAAGTGTTCACCCTATGTTCGGTATCCCTTCAACTCCCAATTACATGTGACAATGTTGAGTCCATAGGTATATAATCAATAAAGAAATAGTAAAATACAATATGTGTAAATTTTTTAACCTTATATGTATGGTAATATTAAAACTAACATTGTATATTGGGGCAGGTGCATGGAAATGGGTAGCAATTCCATGGACACCCTACTTAAAAAAGAGTTGAAAACCATAACACGAGCGCATTATAACGCGCTCATGTTATGTCTTTCGTTAAACCTACACAAGGTCTCAACGGCTTCAACTACAAAGACATAATGTGAGCGTGTTATAATGCAAGCGCGTTATAACACGAGCACATTATCAACTGTTAAAATCAAAAAAACAAATGCAAATCTCTCATTTGCATTTCGACTAGTTTTTTTGTTGCACTCGCGGCCAAAAACTCCAAAATATCACGCTCGCATTCTAGGAGGAGAATTTTTTCGCCAAGAATCTGTATTTCTTCACAACGATAGTGCCACGATGATGAGGAGCTGTAAGAGGTAAGGAATCTATGGTTTTTGTTTTGAATTTGTTAGTTTTAGGTTGAATTTGATATCTATTGTTTTAATTTTTAGGAGATGCAAATCAACCTGCAAACCCTCAAAATCCTCAACAGGAAGACCAACCAAATCCTCAAGATCAAAATCAACCACAACATCAACCTCCTCCACCAATCACTCAACCCCCTCTTGGCACTCAAAAAAATTTAGTGAGTGAAATTAAGAACAAAAAAAAACAAATTGAGGATTTGATCAATAGGTTGAGTGATCCAAATGGTTCAACCATAGAAAGAATGACCCTAGCAAATTCATTGAAAGATATGTTAACAAATGTAGATTCAATTAGCAAACAAATAACTGGATGGGAAGATAGGAGGCAGGCGGCTAGGGACTATTATGCAGATAAAATTTCATACAAGGATGTGAAAGATTTAAAAATTACAAAAGGTGATTTGTGCTCATTATTCACCGACCCACGCACAAATCAAAATCTTACCCTCAATGCAAAGAGGTTTCCTATCCATTGCTGCCACCACCAACAGATGAAGGAGCGGTTTTATGATAGGTGGTACATGGTCTTCGATTAACCACCGTGCAACAATTGTGAGGTCCCGCAATATTTCCTTAGGAAACTATACAGTGAGTTCATATTGAACAAAATCCAAAATTATTTTGACATGAGGGATTTCCAGGGGAGAGGTGGGGGGTCAGCTAAGGATAGACCTAGTGCACAACCAAATCCTATGTGGCAAGGTAAAAGAGCTCTTGCTAGGCCACCTCATGAGCACATTTTTATGCCTTCCGTCGTGAAGGAAAGTGTTGACATAGAGACATTGCAAGAAATCAACACTTTGACCCAGAGTGTCATCCATCATACTAGCCCTATTCTGCAGCGCCATCTAGGGGATTCTTCTAGTGGTGGCCTTCGAACACATGTGTGTCAATCTTGTGGGGCTACTTGTTCACATGACCACACCGACCCTTAGGAGACTGGTATGCAGGATCCGTCTGCAACTATGGAGATGGAGAGAGCAGCTAACATTTTGCATGAGGCATATGGCATTGATAGTCAGGTAAAAGTTAGTGCATGTGTTCATTGAATTTAATTTATTAAATTTTGATTTTGAAATGCAAGATTAACTAAAAATATTTTATGATTTTAATAAAATTGTAGGGTCACAGTGTTGAGACTGGATACACCGGCCCCCCACCAACCTATTTTTGCAGTACACCTATCGCTAGGGTATGTAACTAGTAAACAATTATAAGTTTATTGCATATTAATGGCATTGTTTTACGAATGGTAATTTAATATGCAATTTTGGATGTTGAACAGACTAATATTGGAGGTTTTGATGGAACACTTCCTAGTGGCAGTGGATTTACTCAAACCTTCATGCAAGTAATAGAATAAAGAGTTTAACTAATGAATCAAGTACTTAATAGATTTGTGTATTTTATGCATGCACATCGTTGATTACATTGAATAATTTGTTATTTTATTTTCAGTTGTTGCGAGACGATACACCTCCGAATGTGACGAGGGAAATGGATATTGGTATGACATTTGCTATACAATCCTCGATGGCTCTGACAGAAGAGGTATGAGGAAAATTAGTAAATTTTAATTTACATTTGTTGTTATAGATGTTAGTTAGTGAAAAATCAAACCATTATTGATTCACGTAGTTTTTGTCTATTTGTATGGTTTATATAGGGCTTGATCACGCCTGAGCATGGGCATGAGGATATTTCCCTCATGGAGAGAGATCGTGAGATGGCTGTAAGTGATTGTTTTGTCAAATATATCATTTTTATAATGTAATTTCTATATATTCATGTCTTAACTTCTTATTGTAATAGTTAAAACTTCACCATGAACTAAACCCTAGGAGAAGTAGCAGGAGCACTCCACGAGCACAACAAAAATGAGTGACAGACCTATCGCCATCCGAGCGAAAGGAAAGGGAAAGATTTTATTTCCTACGCATGGAGAGTAATGACTTTTGATTCCAGATTCTTTTGTTGTATGCCTGCATGGAAGATTTGTAAATATTTTTTATTAGACATATTTGACATTGTATGCGTAGATGGAATTCTCGTAAGCCTATATGGCTATTTTGTACATATATTTCATGCTTATATCGACATATATTTATGTATGCCTACATGGCTATTTGGTTAATACAAATATCTTTTATCGATGCATGTCCATATTTGCATTCTAAATTGATGGTTCAATAGATATGAGTTACGTGTATTCAAGTGTATACTTTACAAATTACGTGTATACTTTGTGACTTATGTGCATTCAAGTGTATACTTTGTGGCTTACATGTTTTCATGCATATACCTTGTATTCGTGCATATAATTTCTTTTCATTTGTGTATACTATGTATTTGTGTCTATACTTTTTGAGGCTTACGTGTCTTTGAGTACTTGTACTTCCTTTATTGACATGTACATGTTTGACTTATTCACATGTATAATTATTAATTGGTTAGCCCTAGCATTGATCTATGTCATCCTCAATGCATGATTCTTGAGATGGAGTGAGTACACCCTCAAGGTCAAAAGGAGTTTCACATGTATTCTTCGTAGGCTCATTTTGGTAGTGAAACAAAAAACCTCTTGCATCATTGAAACGAAAAAAAAATTCCTTTATAATAGGTCTAAAGCCATTATTATTCTCCATTAGTTCTTCATGTATCCACTCCCCATTAATGGTTGTCTCATGACCTTCATGAAACAAAGCACTTATCTCATTTGTGATAGAAGAAATGTATGAAGATTTATCTTCCTCCTTATGAACCATTCATTATCATGAGAGATGGGTTCTTGTGAACCACTACTGATGAATCATGGGTCAATGAGTTTGACTTGTAAAACTACATGATTGAATCCTGAGTTTCATAAGGCACAACACTTGCTGAAGGTTTTGTAAATGGGGTTGCAAGCTAAGTGGGCTTAACCTTGGGGAAAAAACTTCGTGGTTAAGCACTTGAGCTGGAGTATGCTAGAATGGATTACCTCCCGGGAAGGCCTAGCTCCTCATTTCTGTGAGAATCACTTAGATGTAATGAGTGCTAAGTGGGCCATTCAATATCATTTCAAATTTGTTGCTTTAAGCAACTTACAAATTTGCAACATAAGACTGCTCCAACCCAAGGGATCGATCTAGTCGAACATAGCTCGGAGCGATTCCACGTGTTTCGATGCAAAATAGGACCATGCCTAGTGTAAACATACCTATTTGGATGTGTTGGAATAGTCCACTTGGTCACACAAGTTGCAGAATGAAAGTTGCACCGCTCTGCAACTTTGCACTGCTTGCATTTGATGCTTTTTCCATCAAGTGAAAATCCGCCACCACTAGAAAACCACTTTGAGATAGCCAAAATCGAGAGAGGTTTTTGTAGACAGGCTCAAAATGATCCTATAGGATCAGACGATAAATTTCTAAGTGTCACGGTATCCAAGTAATAGCATGTTGAAGTTTGCAGCCATTTTGCACTTTGGACCCTTAAGGGATCGATCTAGTGGAACATAGCTCAGAGCGATTCCACGTGTTTCGGTGCTAAAGAGGACCATGCCTAGTGTAAAAATACCTATTCAAACGTGTTGGAATAGTCTACTTGGTCACACGAGTTGCAGAGCAAAAGTTGCACCACTTTGCAACTTTGCACTGTTTGAATTTGACACCTTTTCCATCAAGTGAAAATCCGTTGCCACGAGAAAACCAATCCAAGATAGCCAAAACCGAGAGAGGTTTTTCTAGAGGGGTCTAACACCTTTCTAGAGGATTAGATGAGAAGTTTCTAAGTGTCACGGTGTCCAAGTAACAACATGCTGAATTTTGTAGCTATTTTGCACTTTGGACCCTTAAGGGATCAATTCGGTGGAGCATAGCTCGGAGTGATTCGACATGTTTTAGTGTGAAAGAGGACCATGCCTAGCATAAAAATACCTATTCAGACATGTTGGAATAGTCCACTTGGTCACACGAGTTGCAGAGCGAAAGCTGCACCACTTTGCAACTTTGCACAGCTTGAATTTGACACCTTTTCCATCAAGTGAAAATCCGCCGCCACGAGAAAACCACTCCAAGATAGCCAAAACCAATAGATTTTTTTCTAGAGGGGTCCAATTCCTTTCTATAGAATTAGACGAGAAGTTTCTAAGTATCACGGTGTCCAAGTAATATCATGCTGAAGTTTGCAGCTATTTTGCACTTTGGACCCTTAAGGGATCGATCCAATCGAACATAGCTCAGAGTGATTCCACATGTTTTGGTGTGAAAAAGGACCATGCCTAGTGTAAAAATACCTATTCAAACATGTTGGAATAGTCCTCTTGGTCACATGAGTTGCAGAGCGAAAGTTGCACCACTTTGCAACTTTGCACTACTTGAATTTGACACCTTTTCCATCAAGTGAAAATCTGCCGCCACGAGAAAACCACTCCAAGATAGCCAAAACCAAGAGAGGTTTTTCTAGAGGGGTCCAATGCCTTTCTGTAGGATCAGACAAGAAGTTTCTAAGTGTCACGATAACCAAGTAATAGCATGCTGAAGTTTGTAGCTATTTTGCACTTTGAACCCTTAAGGGATCGATCCGGTGGAACATAGCTCAGAGCGATTCGACATATTTCGGTGCAAAAGAGGACCATTCCTAGCGTAAATATACCTATTTGGATGTGTTGGAACAGTCTGCTTGGTCACGCGAGTTGCAGAGCGAAAGTTGCACCACTTTGCAACTTTGCACTGCTTGAATTTGACATCTTTTCCATCAAGTGAAAATCCGTCGCCATGAGAAAACCACTCCAAGATAGCCAAAACCGAGAGAGGTTTATCTAGAGGGGCCAACTCCTTTCTGTAGGATCAGACGAGAAGTTTCTAAGTGTCATGGTATCCATGTAATAGCATGCTGAAGTTTGAAGCTATTTTGCACTTTGGACCCTTAAGGGATCGATCCGGTTGAACATAGCTCGGAGCGATTCCATGTGTTTCGATGTGAAAGAGGACCATGCCTAGTGTAAAAATACCTATTTGGATGTGTTGGAACAGTCTGCTTGGTCACACGACTTGCAGAGCGAAAGTTGCACCACTTTGTAACTTTGCATTGCTTGAATTTGACACTTTTTCCATCAATTGAAAATCCGCCGCCACGAGAAAACCACTCCAGGATAGCCAAAAATGAGAGAGGTTTTTTTAGAGGGGCCCAATGCCTTTCTTTTGAATCAGTTGAGAAGTTTCTAAGTGTCACGATATCCGAGTACTAGCATGCTGAATTTTGTAGCCATTTTGCACTTTGGACCCTTAAGGGATCAATCCGGTTGAACATAGCTCAGAGCGATTCTACGTGTTTCGGTGCTAAAAAAGACCATGCCTAGCGTAAACATACCTCTTCAGACACATTGGAGTAGTTAGTTTGGTCACATGAGTTGCAAAGTGAAATTTGCACCACTTTGCAACTTTGCACTGCTTGAATTTGACACTTTTTCCATCAAGTGGAAATCCGCCGCCACGAGAAAACCACTCCAACATAGCCAAAATCAAGAGTGGTTTTTCTAGAGGGGCCGAATTCCTTTCAGTAGGATTAGATGAGAAGTTTCTAAGTGTCACGGTATCCGAGTACTAGCATGTTGAATTTTGCAGCCATTTTGCACTTTGGACCCTTAAGGGATCGATCCGGTGGAACATAGCTCGGAGCAATTCTACGTGTTTCGGTGTGAAAGAGGACTATGCCTAGCATAAAAATACCTATTCCAACCTGTTGGAATAGTCCGCTTGGTCACACGAGTTGCAGAAAAATGTGTACAAATTGTTTACATGACCTTTATATGACCTTTTTCACATTGTTTACATTTCAAAATTCAAAGTTTGCAAATTTTCCTACTCAAGGCATTTATAGAACAAGGTGCTACTACACCAAACATGAACTCCAACCTTACAATATTTGAGTATATCTCATTATGTAATTAAATCTTATTACAATGCCTCTAGCACTTCGTTCTCTCAGATCTCTTACAATGTCACTCATACATTTAAGATTCTCTTTAAATGTCTACATCATAGGTGCTCATTATGAGGTTAACTTCAAATGAGTAATTTGAGATTCCCTCGCTAAGCTTCACATGCTTTCTTATAATGGCTTGAAATAAAAATTGAGATTTTTCAAAATCATCAAAATAAGTATGTTGCATTGCAGTTTTGGCTAAGATTTTCTTTGATGGCTCTTAAATTAGCATTTTCTACAACGAAAGATCGATCAACCCTTAGTAGTTTACTTACAAATATGCAAAGTAAAGAGAAAAAGAAAGAGAATCCAAAATGGAAATGAAATAAAAATAGATGGAAGGCACTTATAGATGTTGCATGCAGGCATCAAAATAAGGATGTTGCATTGCTTTTCTGGTTGACATTCTCTTGGATGGCTCATATATCTGCATTTTTTGCAAGGGGACACCATCACTGTAAAAGAAGATCATAGCATTGGCATCAAACAAATTAATGTGCATACAAGTATAAATTAATAAGAACCAATGTGCATATACTTACAAATTAATCCAACGAACCATCCGGGTCTTCTCTACTCTTTATTGTGTCAAGTATTGCCTCATGGTCAGACTCACGAACCTTCCATAACATCTTGTTCAAATGTCTACCCCCATATTTGGTCAAATGAACATTGGATGCCACGACAAGGTTCGAGTAATGAAGATCTTACGATGCATGTCAAAGTCCTGAAATAGCCAATGTTTAACACTTGA
Organism: Sequoiadendron giganteum; assembly: GCA_007115665.2. Taxonomy (NCBI): domain Eukaryota; kingdom Viridiplantae; phylum Streptophyta; class Pinopsida; order Cupressales; family Cupressaceae; genus Sequoiadendron; species Sequoiadendron giganteum. The sequence continues at coordinate 95,554,058 of CM021109.1, forward strand.
ATGTGGGTACCTTCTAAGCCATGTTCCAGTAACCACAACTGAGCCTGTAGGGTATTCGATGTTTTCTCCATCTATAACTAGGGCCTCCAATTTATTTTTGGTCTCAACACAATGACACAAGTAATAGTTTGTTCCCTCTTCATTGTCTTCATCTGAAATAACTGCATAAACATGCCCTGCATTGATATGTGCCAAAAATCTCTTGAAATTTGTCAACATCACGAATACAGTACAAAGTTAGATCTAACGATATGGAATTTCAACAACTAAGAAAGTAGATATATCACCTCGTTGAACTAGATCTGATATGTGGTCAAAGTTGACCGATGATTCTATCTGTGTTAGTTCCAAAGCCGTCGGAGGGTGATACGTTTGAAGTGGGCTAAGATAGCTTGTGAACCATTTGTCAACCCACTCCCCTGACTCACAATCATTCCAGTCTTGCATTATACATGAAGAACAAAAGCATGCCATCTTTTGTGTATTGATACTCCATGAACCTGTATTTGAGCTAAGGAAAGAGTGTACCTCACTCGATCCTATTAGTGTACAACAGTCTTCATATGGTGCAATGTTAGTGTGGGACGATAAAATCTGCAAAATGGTTAGTAACATGGTTAGTAACATGATAAAAACAAAATAACAGAAATCACATCCTTATGAGATATTATTTCATAATTCATTGTAACTAAACATGAACAAAAACATGTAAGATATGAAATAAAACTATCCCATATTGGATTGGTGCCCTTTGAGTATGTGAAAGAGCCCTTTCCCAATCCTTGATAAGCTAGGTGAAATAGACAATGAGATGCTTGAACTCAAGTTGCCTATAGTGCAAGTGCTTTCAAATGTGGCTGTTGTTGTTGTTTGAAGGAGAGAAGCCTTCAACTTATAGTTGAACTTGGAGAGATGAGAGGCCAAATTGATGAATGTGGGATCATTCATGGGCCAATGACAAGATGCCACTTGTCAAGGTATGAGAGGGTGAGGAATGTGCAAGTCTTGGCCAATGTGCCACTTTCAAATTTGAATTTGAAAGACTTGACATGTTTTGGGGGGATGAAAGGTGTAATAAATGCTATGTTGACTTGTGCAAATAGCATTTAAAACCTTGTTGGAAGCGACAAGTCCCTTTTGGGGGGAAGATTCAAATTGGAAGAATATTCCATTTTGATGCCATTTTGAATGTAATTAGAGGAATTATAAATCAAATAAATGATTTATTTGTGCAAGTGGGTGGGTTAGTTAGGAGTTTGGATTTTGACTCTAGTTGAGTCAAAAGCTAGAGAATGGTAATTGTGATTAGAAGTTAATTAATTTAGATTAATTAACTTAGGGGATTTTAGGGATTTGACATTAAATCTGTTTGATTTATTAAATCAAATGAGAAGAACATAAGGATTAAATAATTTGATTTATTTAATGAACCTTAGGAAGTTAATCAATAAATATTTTAATTGATTAATAGCAGAAATGAATGTTAATTTGTATGATGCCTGATTGTTATTTTTGCATGTCTACATTTTGCCCCTCTTTGAAGCAATGTACTCGTTGCATTGGTTCAAAGAATGATTCTACCGACATCGAAATTAAAAATTCTTTGGTTTTTTCAGATGCCCCAGTGGAAAATAAGTACGTTAGTACATTGCCCCCTCGAGAGATCGAGCGTAAAGATACAATTTGAGGTGGATCTCGCGACAAAGAGGTTCAAAATGGATGTATGGATGATGAGACTATATGATAATGATGATGTAAATGATATGTTCGGAAGATGCTTAGAATAACAAATCTATATTATTTTAAGCATGTTAAATGATTATGCGATGCATGTGAGATGGATGAGATGGATGATGTTGTCCTATAATGATATGACGTGATTATGCAAGATGAGAGGATGAATGCAGCATGGATGCAGGATGGATGCATTGTTAGCATGAAAGAAGGTAGAAGAATGAGAGGGATGAACCCTTGAATCCAAGAAGATGCAGAATTTCAACAAGCCAACTTTATTAGAGATGATGATGAAAGATGATGATGTATTGCTTATCCAGGAATGGGAGATAAATAGCATAACTTTCTTTATGTTTGATAACACACATAGGTGCGATGCATCAAGGTATTAAGAACCAGGATGGCGTGGCGCCTAGTGTGATGGACTTTGACTCGACAATCAGATAGGAGTACTCTTGTTCACACTTGACAAACATAACCTTATTCAGAATGCAGTTCAGATATTCTAGACATCTCGGGCCAAAACATAAAAAGGCAAGCCTTCTTATGTGGTCAAAAAGATACCTAAAACATCCTTCCTACAAACAAAACAAAGTATGCGTGATGAAGTTATTCTACAAGAATATCCAACAAGCACAGCAGATAAAAAGATAATGATCGTTGCCCCATTCCTTTCTCTCTAAACCTGTTTTGTTTAGGCATCATCGAGAGGTCCTTGGAATGAGCGCAAAATAAGATAAGTCTAAAAGACTAAAATAAAGTAAACAAACAAGCTGATGTTCTTCGTATCGCTAGCCAAGACTAAACTACTGTGGGGTACCTGATGCTTATGTCCATTGTGGGAAAGCTTCATCCTAGGACATGTAGTGATCAGGGTTTTGGTGAGACTGATTGCATGATAAGCTATTGATACTCCGAGTTGACCAACTTGCTGACTTACTGACTTAGACCTGAGACTCTGACGATTAGGTGTTCACTTTAGAACCTGCTAAACTTGCTTCTGACTAACTCACCAAAGGGTGAAAGCGACGATGATATATTATGAGTGATGACAATCACGGGTGAAAGCGAGATGAAATGGATGCACCATTTTGGTTTTTTCAAATGTTTTGAGGCTGTTTTTTGGAATTTTGAGATGTTTTACAAATGTTTTTGGATTTTGTGTCAATTGACTTGACTGCGGATGAGATAGATGGGAAAAAGGATGCCAATGCGATGGACGCATAAAGAATGACCTAAATGTAAAAAAGATAAGCAAACGAATGCCAATGCGACGGACGCCTAACTAGATGGGCAAACGGATGCCAATGTGACAGACGCCTAACTAGATGGGCAAACGGATGCCAATGTGATGGACGCATAAATAAATTCGCAAACGGATTGCCAATGCGACGGACGCATAAATGAATGGGCAAACGGATTGCCAATGCGACGGACGCATAAATGAATGGGCAAACAGATTGCCATTTTACTGCCTAAAGGACTGACTTAAGATGTAGACTAGATGGGCAAACGGATTGCCAATGCGACAGATGCCTAAAGGACTGACCCAACCGTCTCGGGGGATGATCAAAGATCAACCTTGCCTACGTTCAAGCTCAGAGACGACGTAGTTCGACAAGGTGGAAGACTGACAAGACTAAATGATGAATTTTTTGAAGATTTTCTGATATTTCGACATGTTTTTGGATTTTTGATGATTTTTCTAGATGTTTTTGAAATTTTTGATGGATTTTTTGAATGTTTTTGGTTTTTTGAATGAGTTTTCTGAATGTTTTTGGAATTTTCGCATGATTTTGAAGATTTGGATATGGACATGATATGATATCAGTGCTTTGTTTTGGGATTTTGTTGAAAACCAAGCTTTAATGTTGATCAATCGGATTGATGGATTGATAGTTTGAAAAAGTGATAATGCACTCGTAAGTTCCAGGAAGTTGTGTTATCCCAGAGTAAACTCGTACAAAAAGGATAATTTGGCTAGGTATGTTAAGCCAAACAAGGTGATTATGGATTTGATAATTTGGCTAAGTGTGTTAAGCCAAACAAAGTGATGATAATGAACTTGTAAACCCAAGGAAGTTGTGTTATCCTAGAGTAAACTCGTGCACAAGATGATAGTTTGACTAAGTGTGTTAAGTCAAACAAGGTGATGATTGATTGGATTCGATTGATCAAGATGAAGCTTGATTTGGAACAAAATAGCTTTGATGATTTGATGTGATGCTGATGTGCGCACTAGATGCGACTGATATGGATTGCTTGGATTGATATTCGATGAGGAACGTCTTCTTGTCAAAATATGCCATGGGCTAGTGATTTGGATTTTGGTTCACAAATTGATTTGACCAAGTTGATTTCACGTTTTCCAATGTTTGGATCACTTCATAAGTTGGATGATATACATCAAGATTTATTCTCGAAGCAAGATGCAAATATCTGCCCCCAGTGTCTAGCAATGTTTGAACGACCATGGGTAGATTCTTGGATATGAATGGATATGGATTATCTTGCGATAAGATAAGGTGTTCGAACAAAGGAATGCTCATTCGGATAATGCTTCAAGGCTCAGATAGCGTTGGGTAGGATGGGATCAATGAAAATGACCCATGTCAAGATGTTTACCATAAACAAGTGTAAAGTGTGCTCCAAAATTTTCAAGATCAAGATAACTTGGAGTTGGATGCAGATGGAAAATGGATTGGATAAATAGGTTCATGGATGAACGGATGATATGGATGGAATGTTGGCTTCATTATGGATGCGATAAGATGCTTTCTCCTGAACTGGCACACGTAGATGCTCGATTCTACACATGACGCCTGTTTGCCAGGTTTTCATCATGGTACTTGTCCAAAGCGCCACCGAAATGGTTTTCGCTGGAGGACGATTTTTTTCTTTACTGTTTTCAATCCTTTTTCTGATTTTTTTGGATTTTTGTATTTTTTGATTTTTTTGTTGTCACCAAGATGCCTGTTTGCCAGGTTTTCATCAAGGTGACCATTTTTTCAGGACATTTTTCTGATTTTTTTGTATTTTCTGAGAGATTTTAAGCTGATGTTGAACCACCTGGTGGTGCTGATGTTGATGCTTCTGTCATAATGTTCCATCGATATCCTGCTTGTAGAAGTTGTCTTGCCAAGATACATGCACTTGAATGCAACTTTTGAGATTCTTGATCTGCTTTGCTGATACCGGAAGTTAACTTTGTCTTTGTGCACACATCGCGATAGGGTGCCTTCTGAATCCTTATGATGAAGGGTCGTTGCCAACACATGGTCAATGTGAGAATTGGATATCATGCGTGGAGGCATGGATGGAGTGTGTTTAGGGATAAAATATGGATTGGTTGTTAGTTTGGAACCTTTGACTCTCCAAACTTGGGAAGATGAGCAGTAATGGGTGGATATGGAAGTGTACATAGAATTAGGACCAACTGCTTGATACACTTTGTATGTTGCTTGAGAAACATGTTTTCACTTTTGGCGACATCTTTGATGGATACTTTTCCCTTTTTGATTTTGCCCCATAGTTTCTTTGACTAATGGAGTTTGATAGGGATAATTATTCTTTGTATTCTTTGGTATCCACATGTACTTGATTTGTCCAATATGCTTCTTAGCTTCTTTTTCTTTGATAACATTCTTCATGCTTCGATTCAAGTCTTTCTTTTGATGTTGGTCCCAATTCGTGGATGGGGTGATGGGTGGATGAAGATTCGTGACATGGCGGGTTGTAGTATTATCATCAGTTTCATCATAAGGATCCTTCATGCTCCCTATATTGACATTTGCTCGAGACGAAGTTGCCCCCAGTATGGTGATAGTATTACTGATATGTTGAGATCCCTTGATTGTTGAATAACCAAGGCCTTGATGCTTAGGATTTCCAAAAATCTGCACTAGTTCTAGGATACCCTGTTCCTGTAGGCCTAATCCTCTGCCTTGATAATTCATTTGTTGAAACATTTTATTTGCAAAAGGATATGATTTCCCTTGGAAACAAGGTGTTGCTCCTTCTCTGCTCTGTCGTGGACCTTCAAAAGTGTCAGCTTCTTTATTGACAAGATAGCTTGCTCTAAGAAAGGTAAGTGATCCAACTTTATAAGTGATAGGATCCTCCACATGTGGGATAAATTCCTGATTGATCTCTTTGGCTTGATCTTGTAGTGCTTCTTCCAGAGGTATTGATGATTCACTGTCATTGTAAAAGTCTTCCTCATGATTTATTCTTGATATGCTTTCACATGATTTTTCTAATTCACAACTTTTGTAGAAACCTTCTTCATGACCCATTTCTGATATGTCTCTGCATTTTTCTACATCTTGATCATGTGTACAAATGTTAAGAGTAGGAGACTCTTGTTCGTTGGTAATGATTTGAAGAGTATGAGACTCTTGTTTTTGAAGATCATCCACGTGTCCATCCAAAGAAAGCATCTCATGGGTAGATGGAGGAGTACGTGCTATATGGATGTGATCATAATTTGCGACATCTTGTATAGATAGGAGAGTTCCCATTAGATCATTATAGTATCTCGGAGATACGAATTCATGATTTTGAACGATTTCAGAATTACTTTCGCCATGCTTTGGATCAAGTTCTTGACATGGGTCAATTTCAAAGGATGGATTGCTTATAGCAGGTTCTTGGAAATTGTCCTTAGGCATGGGAAGTGGCTTAATTTCCACTTGTTCTTTGAATGGATTTGGATCAAGTGTAAAGTCAAAGATTCTTTCACTATTCTCAATCGTGAGGTCGAAGGATGTCAATATGTCATTGGAAGGGTCATTGCTAGACCTTGATGGAATATTTTGATCATGCTTTGGAATACATTCTTGAGATATGTCCTCTAACTCACAAGGTGATGTAGAGACATTTTCAATATGATCATTGGTCGATGGATTGTAGATTATGTCAATGGGATCAAATAATTGTAACACATCTTGAAATAGATCACTAAAAAGTGGCTCTTGATGAATGTTGAGTTGATCACTGGATGGGGTAGAAGGATCTTCAAGATCTTGAACATTGTTTTCAACAATTGTGGAAGAGAGATTACCAATGTCTTCAACCATATGATCAAGTGATGTTGACATTTCTTGAATTTGATCATTGTTGGGCATCATTGGTGAGTTTTGATCATAATTGAAAAGTAGCTCTTGGTGTATGTTGATTTGATCATTGGTCAAGGTTGAAACATCTTCAAAGTGTTCATTGATAGATTGATCTTGATTTTTGATTTCAACAATTGTGGTGGGAATCTGTTGCAAGCTTTGTTGAGCGGGTAAGGCCTGCGTTTGTTGTTGGGCCAACAACACTTGTTGTTCGTCATGTTGTTTTTGTGCCAACAAAGCTTTTTGTTGGGCTCTTTGTTGTGCTACTTCTTCTTGGATTGATTGCAATAGTGCGTAGAATTCTGCTTGCGCTTGCGCTTGTTGGGCTACTTGAGCCGCTTGTGCTTGCTGAGCAACTAGCTGTGTAGCTTGTTGGGCTTGGAGTGCCTTTTTGCGGGAAGCTTCTTGCAACATGATGGAGAATGAATTGGTTGTGCTATGATTTGGCGGTGCTGGCGGTGGTGGTGGAATGGGAATGGTGTTGATTGTTGGGGTTGCTTGGATGGTTTCCATCTGTTGTTGCGATATCGATGGCAAAATGGGATGATTTGGTATGATGTTTTGATTTGGCATGATAGATTGAAATTGAAAATTGTTGTGGTTGGGAATCATATTGCTTGGATTTAGGTAACTTTGATTTTGCATGGTGTTACCTTGACTTGGATCAACATATGGAGTTGCCAATATATTGCTAGGATTTTGAACAACATTAGGGGGATTTGAAAACATGTCGACCCCAAAGTTTACCAAGTGTGGATTTTGTGGGATAATGTTGTTTGGAAAACTCATGCATTCGGCGTTTGGTTGATAGATTTGCAGATTTGGACTTGGATTTGAATCTATCATTGGGAAAGGTGTTCCAAACTTTGGATTGGGTATGCTCATATTTGCTATACCATTGATGTTTGTATGAGATAATGCTCCCATGTATGCATTGTACAAGCTTTGATAATCAAATGGTATTGCAAGGCTTGGATAGTTTGGTTGGATCGAATTGCTCATGATGGATGGATCAAATTTATATTCCATGTCCCTCTTGTGTTGAGATTGAGTTTGAACCATAAAATGAAGATCAATTTTCAAGAATGTAAGAGATGAGCCTCTAATCCTTTAGATCGGTCTAAACCTTAGGTTCAAAGAAGCGAAGAACTAGGCTAATTGAAGGATCAAAGTGATGACGAGGATGAGATAATGAAAAATGAGTGATATGGATGAATGGAACTCTTAAAGAAACTTTGAGAGAAATGCTAAACGTTTTAGGACTTTGATTGATCGTGATTGGATTGATAATTTGACTAGATGTGTTAAGTCAAACAAAATGTGATGAATGTAATTGTAAAGCTCTAGGAAGTTGTATTATCCAAGGGTGAACTCCTACAAGATGGTAGTTTGACTAAGTGCATCAAGTCAAATGTGATGATAATTTGATAATTTGGCTAGTTGTGTTAAGCCAAACAAGATGAACTCGTAAACCCTAGGAAGTTGTATTATCCAAGAGAGAACTCGTGTATAGGATGATGGTTTGACTAGCTGTGTTAAGTCAAACAAAGTGATTTGATTTCGCCTAGAAGTTTAGCATAAAAGATGTTTACAAAGTTCCCAAGAGTTGTTGGTGAGGTGATTTTGACTGATTTTGATGGTTGAGAGATGGATGAAAGTGATTGAATTGATCCTAGACTTGACCTAGAATAACATTTCTTCTTACAAGACCTCGGTGTTGAAGAACACGCTATATTTCCTATGGCAGGAAAGCAAACCTTTCAAACAATTCAGGATCTCAAGACGCTCCTCACTAGCTTTCACACTAAGCTTTTTGAACTTCGATTTTGGGATTTTGATCATGTTAGAAAACACATGTGTAATCGAATTTGTCTTTTATCTTGGTTAAATGAGGTTCTTTTTATCCAAGACACTTGCTTGCTTAGGTTTTCAAACTATATGTCTAGTGTCCCATTCTCTTTCTCATTCCACAAGGTCCTTTATGCGGAAATCAAGGAAAATAGGGCAAAAGTTCCTTATGTTTATCCTTATTGGAAACAAATGATGGTAGAATTTGCACACTTAGAAACCTCTAGGAATGTGATCCCTAGGGAAAGCAAGAGTGGGAAAGTTCGTCAAAGGATATTTGTTTCTTCCAAGGTGTTTGAAATTTGAGGCTCTTGTGTATGTTTGTTTTCCAAATGTTTTGAATCCAAGCAAAGTGTTTTTGATTCCAAGCACTTTTTACAACCCTAGGATGATGAGGCAATATCTTGTTGGGTTCCCACTTGGATAAATCCAGCTGCGCATATCTTGTGAGAATGGCTAAATGCTTGACCACACTGGCTCCCCTCCACGGCACTCACTTATTCGGGTCAGCCAAGCATTAGTACCCATGAATCTCCCATGGCATACTTTCCATTTCCACAACAAGACCGCATGTTATGTGGGGCGGCTTCAGAGGACATGACCTCTTGCACCAACAAGATAGATAAGGTTTTGGCCAATTTCTAAACAAGGGGTTCTAATTCGGGCATTCCGTTCGTGGGGGATTATCCAACATCGGCGAGAGTCCATTGCTGTCCATCTCGTCGGAATAATCCTTGTGATATTGGCCTTTGTTCCAATATCCACACTTATATCCCGGGTGGAAGTCGCTTGGCTTTAGCGTGTTCCCGGTTGGGTCGTTCCCTTGGGTGATTACTTTTTCCCACAAGGCAGGCCCTCTAAGTTAACAAAAGCGAGCTAACATATCCCGTCGTTCACACAACCTTTGTTGAAAAACAAAGGGGAGAACCTCCGCAATATATCGTGCTCACACTCGCATGTTTTGTCCAATTTTAAAATGCCCAAATTGAAGTGTGGAGGCAATATTTTTGACAACTTAATATCATAAAAAAGCTTTTGATTCTCAATATCGCCGTGAGGCGCGAGAGAAGCGCATACGTCTTTTTGATGATATTACTTTGTGAAGAAGATTGCAAAATATGACAAACAGTTGTTCATTTTAAGTCCAAAAAGCAATGATGAATTCGTTTTAAAAGCACCAATTGAAATGTGAAGTTTGCCTTGTTCAATTTTAAGTCCAAATTGAAATCTAGTGAGTGTTTCAAAGGTTCATTTTTATCCCAATTTGAGAAAGAAAACCAACCACTGATTAATTTTAGATCCAAATTTGAAAGGTGATTTAGTTTAAAAATAGAAAAAAAGGGTAGTAAATGGAATCTCCAAGATTTAAAACAAGCATTAAAAAATGCTTTTTTTTTTTTTCAAGTCTCGATTTCAAAAAGGAAGCTTCCAAATTCACTCTATTCGCCTCCGTTTTTCATTTGATTCCAATGTCAACCTTGACCTTTTGTTTAATTTGGATGCTCTAAGCATTTAAAAATGCTTTGTGATTTTCAAGTTTAGTGCTCAATTTTCTAACTCCAATATCGCCTTGCTTTTGCCTAATTCCAATGCTTCGCTCCAATGCCAACCTACAAACAATACAAAGTTATATAAAAAAAAAATTATGATTTTCATGGAAGCAATGATAATGAATACAATTTAAAACCAATTAAATTCTCAAACTTGTCAAAATGAGAAAATGATCTTGTGACAAATAAAGATTTTTAATACAACCGTCCTTTGAATTTGATAGGCAGTGTTTAAATTTCAGCCCACAATAGAACTTTTTTGTATATCGCGCATCCACCAGTTTGCAGTAACCTGACAATAGGAATCACATCTGAGATGAATATTTGCTACACCCAAAATTGCCTTAATGAGGTTTGCAACTTTGGAGATTATTTTGGCACAAAGTTCTTTGTCACCAAATCTGCATTTATTAAGTTATGCATGTCGCCCCTTGATGATTTTGACATCTCAATGTGGGAGAAGCCTGCCTACAAGGAATGACCATACCATTGACTGAAATAAAGACAACACTCTCTCTCTCCCTGCGCATAGTTACAAATAGAAAATGATTGATAGCTTTCAATATTATATTGTTTCTTCCTATGGAGATCAGAGGAAATACGCAAAAAAAATAGCAACATTCATTAGCAATCTTTATTTATATCCTCCATGATTGTCAAGTAGTCTTTGTTCACCGACAATCAGCTATGACAACACTATTCCAGCTACCAAGAGTTTAGTACAGTAGAGCTTGTGTGAGTAAAGCAATGGCAATAAAGGGGAAGTTGGTCTTAACTCAAATGAAATCATGGAAAATCTGATGTGCAGGTGAGAGAGCAAATTAATATCATCAATAAATCTGATAGAGTAGTCATTGTCAAGCAGTAAAATTAATAAAGTAAGACAAACTGCATTCTAGCGCCTCCTTTGTAATTGTGATAGAAAATCATGATCTGATTTCGTGAGGAGACCTGCCACCAACTGCTCAAAGGATGTTGCCTAGGGGAGATACAATCAAAATAGCAATTTAAACAACACTAACACTAGCCTGCTGACACGCAGAAGGAGATTAAAGTTTTGACAGAGGTAATGCCTCATACTATATAGGTTGGTGCATAGCCAATAATCATGGCATTCGATGAGATCACTGCTCTTTGAGACTTTTGTCACAGACAAAGCTAAACGCGTAGACTGCTTGGCTACGAACAGTTGGCTATAATAGATAGGTATGCGACTGGGTAAGCATAGACCAAGCATGTGAATTGCTTAGACAAAACTGGTAGAGACAAGGCAGGTGAACTTTTTGACAAGAGGCAAACATGGTTGGCAGGTTGGCAGGTATATGCTAAGAAGTCAAGGTGTATCCTTTATGCGCGTTAGGGAGACAGTCAACATGATAGAAAGGAAGTTAATACTGAGTAAAGACCGCCGTAATAGAATGGAGACTTGATGGTGGAGTGGTAGAAGTTGTCAAACGGTGATGCAGAATTTGGTAGGGTGCGTGGGATACCTACAATCTGTAAAAGGGAAACCGCCGACAAACTGCTGCATGGGAGTGAAGGCGTGGTGTTGGTGTGGAGCAGGGAAACCACTAGCAAACTGTTGTGCGGGGGTGAAGGTGTGTTGTTGGTGTGGAGCAAGAAAAATCGCCAGCAAACTGCTATGCGGGGGTGAAGGCGTGGTGTTGGTGTGGAGCAGGAAAACCACCAGCAAACTGTTGTGCGGGGGTGAAGGCGTGGTGTTGGTGTGGAGCAGGAAAACCACCAGCAAACTGGTGCACGGGGGTGAAGGCGTTAATGACGCGTAGAACAAGTCTCAGTGTTATCAAATGTCATATGGGTATATAGTGGATAAAATCTGGCCCGCATACTCCTCCCTGGTATATGTGTATACAACACACATAAGCATAGACAAATCCTATGAACTATTTGACAGAATGCATAAAAGAATAGATAATCCTGTAGCTAAGGTCTTTACAGAGGACTTGGAATTACTGAATTTCGAGGAGCTCCTGCTCATCGAATTCGGGTATCCTGGCAGGTGCCATGTTCACGGCAGGAGTGATATGGGATGGGCGAGAATATGGTGAACGGCTTCATTCTTATCACAGATTTTAGCACCGATTTGTGGAGAGTCCAGCTTAACAACAACACGTTACGATGATTTGTTTTTTTTTTTTCTAATTGGATTATAGCATCACTATGCGAGAAAACATCAAAATGTGAACTGCAGTTAGTCTACACCATTAAAGAAAATTGAACATGCCAGAACTGAACTCAACTGTCTTTGTAATGACTACGAACGCCATACCTGTTTCATTTAACTAAAATAATAGCACTATCAACAGTTAATAGACCATACAGAATATAAATAGCTCACAAATAGTCAGAACCATGAAAGAACCATATATTCACTACTTGTCCACCATTGATCAATTTATGCTTAAAATCCAGCAAGCATGAAATGTATACATATTAGAGAAATTTTCAAACCGCCCCTCCCTCTAGCGCCAATTGTGGGACGATAAAATCTGCAAAATGGTTAGTAACATGGTTAGTAACATGATAAAAACAAAATAACAGAAATCACATCCTTATGAGATATTATTTCATAATTCATTGTAACTAAACATGAACAAAAACATGTAAGATATGAAATAAAACTATCCCATATTGGATTGGTGCTCTTTGAGTATGTGAAAGAGCCCTTTCCCAATCCTTGATAAGCTAGGTGAAATAGACAATGAGATGCTTGAACTCAAGTTGCCTATAGTGCAAGTGCTTTCAAATGTGGCTGTTGTTGTTGTTTGAAGGAGAGAAGCCTTCAACTTATAGTTGAACTTGGAGAGATGAGAGGCCAAATTGATGAATGTGGGATCATTCATGGGCCAATGACAAGATGCCACTTGTCAAGGTATGAGAGGGTGAGGAATGTGCAAGTCTTGGCCAATGTGCCACTTTCAAATTTGAATTTGAAAGACTTGACATGTTTTGGGGGGATGAAAGGTGTAATAAATGCTATGTTGACTTGTGCAAATAGCATTTAAAACCTTGTTGGAAGCGACAAGTCCCTTTTGGGGGGAAGATTCAAATTGGAAGAATATTCCATTTTGATGCCATTTTGAATGTAATTAGAGGAATTATAAATCAAATAAATGATTTATTTGTGCAAGTGGGTGGGTTAGTTAGGAGTTTGGATTTTGACTCTAGTTGAGTCAAAAGCTAGAGAATGGTAATTGTGATTAGAAGTTAATTAATTTAGATTAATTAACTTAGGGGATTTTAGGGATTTGACATTAAATCTGTTTGATTTATTAAATCAAATGAGAAGAACATAAGGATTAAATAATTTGATTTATTTAATGAACCTTAGGAAGTTAATCAATAAATATTTTAATTGATTAATAGCAGAAATGAATGTTAATTTGTATGATGCCTGATTGTTATTTTTGCATGTCTACAGTTAGTATCATCCATCAACCAAAAAAATCTATGAACTGAAGATGTACCTTCATTACCTGGACCCATCAAAGCATTACACCACTCGATGATTGATTTTGCATCTGTCAACTTTGCACTATCTCTATACTTCAACTCTTCTCATGCTAATGCTCTTTTCACGCATGCTCCTACACCATCATGCTCCCCCTTTCCATGTCCAGCCTCACAAAAGTTCCACATATGTTGAACACCTGTAATGACATGCATCCTGCACAACCAGTAGAACATGCGCGAGTTCTTGAACTGTGTTGCACAGTTATTAGACCATATTATATGTTGATCATATTCTATGCCCCTCTGAGCCAAACCACTGTAGAACAGTAGGAAGCAACCTTGCACGAACTCTGGAGAATGTGTACGATCATCACTAATGTAAAAGTGGTACTCCCTCAATACCTTCCTTTGCTCATCTGTACTATCAGATGCATGAATGAATGCTATGTGCACAAATATCGAAACTTGTGTAAAGTTGTAATATTGTGACAGCACCTCATGTTGTGGCTACAGAGTGTAGTTCTATGCAAAGTCAACCATGGATACTACGCTTCCAACTGGAAAGGTGTCCTTGCATAGCTTGAACTGCGTGTCCAACCATCAGGCTCTATGGGTATGCATTGCATACTCAAACAGTATACTATCACGAAATGTGGTCATAAATTTGTACACTAGAATCTTCTCAATAACTAGATCACACCTTTTTGCTTGAGACCCATCTTTTGTAGCATATGCCACTATTTTATACTTCTCGAACTCTACTAGTTTTTGTCCCACCTCATCTGTGCTTTCCATATGTTGACATACTGGCATATGCTGGAAGCCACTGCAATGCTCGCATGAACCATCCAAGCATGTTGTCCTATAGAATATCTGGCCATCCTCTATTTCACATAAATTTTTTGATAAGAACTCTCTTGAATATTTTGGTGGGGCTTCTATCCCACAATCATGCAAAACATTGTTAGTATTCAAATCTAAACATATAGAACAATAAACATCGTAATGGTTAGAAAATTCAATATGTAGTCTACAACAACAAGTAGTGCTTGTGTGATTTATCTTAACATAAAAAGGTTTAAGCAGTTCAAAAAATCTTTGAGAAATACTAATTTGAGGATAATCATTTTCAAATTTCTGAAAAAATTGAGTTTGAGTCATATCCAAAAAATGTTTTGGATGTGGCTCATGATTCTGACTACCGATTCTCCTTCTTACCACATCCCTTTGATTCGGAGATGTCCTTTTGTTATTCTTCCAATACTCTTCAATTAGTGTTCTCAAGGCTTCGACAACTTCTTTATCTTTTCGTGACAGTCTCCCTGAGAATGCCCATAATTCATTTGTATCATTGCCCTCAATTCTTTGCCGCCTTTGAATGGCTCTTGATAAAGTTTTTCTACTAATTCCCATTTTTTCACTAGTCATTTTAATTAGACGAGATCTCTTTGTTTGACAACTTACTGAAGTTGATGTAATGACACGTAGGGTGACATTACTATCCTTTGAGCGTGAGGTCTTACCCACACTCTCATAAGCATCCATTAGATTCTTCCCAATAGTGTCTTCACTCAATGCATTTGATGTTCTCAACCCAAGAGTCTTCATGATGTTCCTATACTTTACACCCCACGTCATTTCAACAAATAGTTGACATCTTGCAGTCTCATTTAGCCTTTCAAAGAATCATTTCCAAATCTTATCAACATATCTTCTACAAGTGCTCAAAATGAGAAAATGATCTTGTGACAAATAAAGATTTTTAGACAAGTAATTAAAGACTATTTTTGGGTTTGGAAGTCTGGTGTGAAGATCTAAGGGTAGTTCCTTTGTAGAGAGGGTCTACTTGGAGGCCTAAAATAGTGAAAAAGGTTAGTTTTCTTAATGTTGTTCCAAAGGAGTCATGTGATGGGTTAAGTTATGTCTTTCAACTCTGAAATTGGTGCTACAATCATTCTTTTATTTTCTTGGTGTTTTCGAAATATTTGGAGTTAAGGGCCCAAAACTGGTTTTGCACAGTAACTAGATTCCAAGGGTGAAATTTGGGAAATAATGTTTTTGTTTATTGTCCAGCTTGGAGGAGTGTTGGGATTGGTCCATTACGCCTTTTTAATCTTCTTAGATGGTTCTTGAAGGAAAGTTGATGTCTTCAATGGTTTTGGGTCCTCTAACTTTGCATCAAAAATGAGTATCACAGTTTGAAGTGTGTGCATGGTTTGGGAAATACATGTCACAGTTTGTAGATGCTTGGCTACTAGTAATGTGGATAGTGAACAAAGGAACTAAGTTTGCGTGTAAGGGAAGACTTCTGAAAGGTTTCATTTTTATTGTACTAACTCAAACAAAGATTTATTAAGCAAATAATGGTTTGGTTGTGCCTCAAGAATTATAGTTTGTGTTTGTAAACAATGGTGCCATTATGGAAGATTTAAGACAAATTGTGAATGACATAATCATTCGTTGATGTTTTGAGGAACCTAGTTGATTGTAATCAATTATTTTCAATATTTTCAAGGTGTTTTGAAGTTTGTTAAGGAATTGGGAACTCTTAATGCTAATTTGAGTATACGAATCAAATGTTTTGTGCAGAGGTATTGGAAGGTGTTTGGACCCTTCAGAGGAATGGGAGAGGCTTGGATTTGTCTTAAAGGATGAATTTTGGTGAATGGTTCTGAATTTCTATAATTGGCAACTGTATATAATTGTGTATATAATTTGGTAAATTAAAATGTGCATTGACAACCTAAGGTTATAATGACAAACAAAAATTAAAGCAAGCCATAATAAAATGAAAGAAACTGTTTAAAGACCTCACATACCTTAAAAACCAGACTTTCAAATGGAGGAGTTCAACCCAATTATGTAGCCTTAGCTTCTTCTTTCTTCAAAATCCACAACAATTTGACTTGTTCAAAAGCTTGTTCCCTTCCACACTTCAATTGTATATCAGTTTTCAATGGAATTCAAACTTCAATTGATATTATATGTCTTTCAACGTGGAAAATCTGCTATTTCATGCAAAGGTGGTAAAAGATCATGGAAAAGGTGATGGAATGTGAAAGAGATGCTTGCACACTTCACAACATCATCAAAAAGCTATTTTTTGTCAGAGCACGCGCAGAACCAGGGGAATATGTAGACTGTGGGCCTTCAAATCACGGGTATATAGAGTTTTTTACCGTTTTAGTGAGTAAAAAACGTGCTCGCATTATAACGCGCACACGTTATGTGAATTTTGGTTTTCTTAGTGTATTTTTGAGAGTATAAGAGTTTCTGAGAGAATGGGAGGGAGAGAGGGGGAGAGTGGGAGATAGAGAGGGAGGGAAAAGGGAAGAGTGGGAAAAAGAGAGAGTGGGAGGGAGAGAGGTAGAGAGTGGGAGATAGAGTGGGAGGGAGAGAGGGGGAGAGTGGGATAGAGAGGGAGGGAGAGTGGCAGAGAGTGGGAGGGAGATAGGGGGAGAGTGGGAGATAGAGAGGGAGGGAGAAGGGGAGAGTGGGAGAAAGAGAGATTGGGAGGGAGAGAGGTAGAGAGTGGGAGATAGAGTGGGAGGGAGAGAGGGAGGGAGATATGGTCAGAGTGGGAGTTAGAGAGGGAGGGAGAGATGGTGAGAGTGGGAGAAAGATAGAGTGGGAGAGAGTGGGGGAGAAACCCTAAACCCTAAACCCTAAACCCTTAAACCCTAATCCCTCAACCCCTATACCCTATTAATCCCTCCACCCTAAACCCTAAACCCTTAAACCCTAATCCCTCAACCCCTATACCCTCATAATCCATCAACCCTCAATCCTCAACCCTTAAACCATAATCCCTCAACCCCTAAACCCTCTTAATTCGTCAACCCTCAACCATTAAACCCTAATCCCTCACCCCCTAAACCCTAATCCCATATACCCTCTTAATCCCACAACATTCAATCCTCAACCCTTAAACCCTAATCCCTCAACCCCTAAACCCTCTTAATTCATCAACCCTCAACCCTCAACCCTTAAACCCTAATCTCTCAACCCCTAAACCCTAATCCCCTATACCCTTTTAATCCCTCAACCCTCAATCCTCAACCCTTAAACCCTAATCTGTCAATCCCTATACCCTCTTAATCCCTCAACCCTCAACCCCTAAACCCTAATCCCTCAACCCTCAACCCTCAACCCTTAAACCCTAATCCCTCAAAACCTAATCCCTCAACCCCTATCCCTTCTTAATCCCTCAACCATCAACCCTTAAACCCTAAACCCTCAACCCCTATACCCTCTTAATCCTTGAACCCTCAACCCTCAACCCTTAAACCCTAATCCCTCAACCCTCAACCCTCAACACTTACAACCTAATCCCTCAACCCCTATACCCTCTTAACCCCTCAACCCTCAATCCTCAACCCTAAACTCTTAAACCCTTAGACCCTAATCCCTCAATCCCTATACCCTCTTAATCCCTCAACCCTCAACCCTTAAACCCTAATCCCTCAACCCCTATACCCTCTTAATCTATCAAACCTCAACCGGCAACCCTCAACCCTTAAACCCTAATCCCTCAACCCCTATACCCTCTTAATCTATCAACCCTCAACCGGCAACCCTCAACCCTTAAACCCTAATCCCTCAACCCCTATACCCTCTTAATCCCTCAACCCTCAACCCTCAACCTTTAAACCCTAATCCCTCAACCCCTATACCCTCATAATCCCTCAACCCTCAACCCTCAACCCCTATACCCTCTTAATCCTTCAACCCTCAAACCCTAATCCCTCAACCCTCAACCCTTAAACCCTAATCCCTCAATCCCTATACCCTCTTAATCCTTGAACCCTCAACCATCAAACCTTAAACCCTAATCCCTCAATCACTATACCCTCTTAATCCCTCAACCCTCAACCCCTAAACCCTATTCCCTTAAACCCTAATCTGTCAACCCCTATACCTTCTTAATCCCTCAACCCTCAACCGTCAACCCTTAAACCCTAATCCCTCAACCCCTATACCATTTTAATCCCTCAACCCTCAACCCTTAAACCCTAATCCCTCAATCCCTATACCCTCTTAATCCCTCAACCCTCAACCCTTAAACCCTAAGTCCTCAACCCCTATACCCTCTTAATCCGTCAACCCTCAACCCTCAACCCTCAACCCTTAAACCCTAATCACTCAACCCCTATACCCTCTTAATCCCTCAACCCTCAACCCTCAACCCTCTTAATCCCTCAACCCTCAATCCTCAATCCTTAAGCCCTAATACCTCAATACCTATACCCTCTTAATCCCTCAACCGTCAAGCCTTAAACCCTAATCCATCAACCCCTATACCCTCTTAATCCCTCAACCCTCAACCCTCAACCCTTAAACTTTAATCCCTCAACCCCTACACCCTCTTAATCCCTCAAACCTCAACCCTTAAACCCTAATCTACCCTATAACCTATTAATCCCTCATCCCTAAACCCTAAACCCTTAAACCCTAACCCATAAACCCTCTACCCTCTACTGCCAATCCTCTATCCTCTACCCTCAACCCTAATCCCCCAACACTTAAACTCACTTAGTAAACTCTCTACCCTAATCCCTCAACCTTGTTGACCCTTAAACGCTCAACCCTTAAACCCTTAAACAGTCAACTCTAAACCCTCAACCCTCAACCCTAACCCCTTAAACCCTAAATTGTTAAACCCTCTACCCTCTACCCTCTACCCTCTACCCTCAACCCAATACTCTCTACCCTAAACCCTAATCCCTCAACCCTTAATCTCTCAACCCCTATAAGCTCTACCCTATATATTGGACCCTCAACCCTAATCCCCTGACCCTATACCTTAAACCCTCAATCTTCAACCCTCAACCCTTAAACCCTTTACCCTTTACCCTATACATTAAACACTCAACCCTCAACCCTTAATCCCTCAACCCTCAATCCTTAAACCCTAAACCTTCTACCCCTTACATTGGACCCTGAACCTAATCCTTCAACCATATACCCTCAAACCTATACCCTAAACCCTCTACCCTCAACCAAGTAAACCCTTAACCCTAAACCCTTAACCCCAAACCCTTCAACCCTAAACGCTTAAACCTTAAACCTTCTACCCTATACCCTCAACCAAATACCCTCTACCATCAAACCTATTCCATCAACCCTCAAACCTTAAACCCTAATACCCTAGAAACCATCAACCCTATAGGTCCTCCACCCTAATCCCTCAACCCTATACCCTCAACCCCTATCACTTTCTCTCTATCTATACATCTCACCTCTCCCTCCTTCCCTCCCTCCCACCCTCTCTAATTGTCTCTATCTATCGTCTCCCTCTTTCTACGTACCTCTCGTTCAATCAATCCCTACCACCCTCTCTCACTCCCTCTATCCATCTCTCTTTATTTCCCTCCCACTCCATCCCACTCTCTCCCACTACCTCTCTCTCCCTCTCTCTCATGTCTCTTCCTCCCACCCCCTCTCTCTCTAAGGTCTCTCCCTCTGGCAACCTACCTAGGTAACTCTCTCTTTGTCTCTCTCCCCTCTCTCTATCTATCCCTCCAACCCTACCTAGATAAGTCCCTCTCACTCCACCCCCCTCTTTCTCTACCTCTATCAGGTCACTCCTCACACCCTCTCCCTCTCTCAGGTCTCTAACTCACACTGCCTCTCTCTCCCACTCCATGTCTCTTACACTCCCTCTCACTACCTATCTCTCAAGTCTCTCCCTCTCACCCCCCTCACACTCTCAATTCTCTCCCTTTCGCACCGTACCTACATAACCCTCTCTTTCTCTTTGTCTCTCTCTCTCTCTCCCACCCACTCTCTCTCTCCCTCTCCCTCAATTCTCTCTCTCTGACCGCCCCTCTCTCTCTCCCTCCCTTTATCCCTCCCACCCTACCTAGCTAAGTCCCCCTCAATTCAACCCCTTCTCTCCCACTCCCTCTCTCTTAAACTCTCACTTCGACCCCCTCTCCATCTCTCTAGACTCTCTCTAAATTCTCCCTTCGTCGAAAGACATACATACAAGCATAATACATATGTACATAAAATATTACATCCATACAAGCATACATACATACATGTACATAAAAATATATCAGCATACATTAATATATTAGCATTTAACATAAATTAAGACATAACGCGAGTGCATTATAATGTGCTCTTGTTATGTTCTAGTAGACATTTTCCCTGCAAAAGCAAAAACCATGTCAAAAGTGAGATATAACGCGCTCGCGTAATATCTTGCTTTTGGAATTACCAAACATTAAGCTTGGTACTTGCCTTGGAATACCAACCCAAAGGCTTGGAGGGCATTCCCAACGACCAGAGACGTGTTTTTAAAAAATCCACCATATTTCTCATAATCGAGTTCGTGCTCATCGTAGGATTGCACGTAGTTCAATATCAAAAAAATCAAGCACATGGATAATGTTGGGTTATCTCTTAGCTATCCAATGATGTAATTTTTTTCACTTTCTAAAAATGTTAAGTCTTTCATCCATAATTTATTTTATTTGTATGTCTTTTTTTGCCAAAAAGCAGTGTTTGGTATTTTTTTCATTATAAATTAACCATTCATCAATTTTTCAAATAAATTACATTTTTAGAAACTAGACTCCATTCTACAAAATTCGAAAATTAAAAAAAAAACAAATCAATTAGTTTCCAAAATTTGTAGTGGTAGCACGGCCAAAATTCTATTTTCAAGATATGTCCACTTCGCAAATTAGTAAAAAATCAAATATTCATTAAAAAATTATCAAAAAAATCATGCATCAACTACATACTATTAGCTAACTTCTGACCATTGCAATTTTAAAAATACTAAAAAAAAATTCACCGTACGAGGGTTGTACAAGAGTTGCTATGTTATGTTTTTCTGACAAAAACAACACCAATTTGTGTATGTCCCTCGTTTGAACCCCTTAATCTCAATCATTTTCAGAATAAATTAGTAGTTTAGAAAGTAGACTCGGAGCACTTGAATCCTTCTTTTTGTTCCATCTCAAAATTTTGAGTCTAAGTATCCTCAATTTCACGTCCAAGGTCAGTATTTCCTGATTTTAGAAAAAAATTGTCCACTTAAGTCCCCTTTTTGGGAACCATCTTGGTCCACTTACCCATTGAACATGTGGATGTTGGGACTTCAACATCACGACCTCTCAATAGGAGTGGCCATACATCTTACACTGAGGTAAGCTTAACTATTTTTAGAAATTAAATATTTATAAAATAATGTTAGGTAGATTTTGGTAATTTAATAACGTTGTTTCTTTTTTAGTTGATGACATTAGTTGATAATCCTCTTGGTATTCATACCACAATGGAGCATGGTATTTATATAATAGTGTTATCTTTGATTCCTTTGATAGAGGTATGGGCTAGATTAGTAAAATTAATATTTTATTTATTGTTTCATTCCAAATTCATTAGAGCAAATTTGAATCATTATGAACATTTATATTTTAATTTGATTCTTTATTCGTGTCATAGGAGGTCACAACTCTAGTTTGTGCCCTTTAGAAAAAATAATAGAGGCATCAATTGATTGAGGGAGATTAATGACTAGTGGTAAGTGATTATTTCATTATATGTCACTCTATAATTCATTTTTTATATATTAATTTGTGCATAGTTTTTTTATTGTATTAGGTGGAGATCCAAAAAACTTATGAGAGGAGGACTGGTTAGTGGGTTCAAAAGGAATAAACATTACTTTCCTCTCCATCCACTCAATATTCAAAGGTGGCTTATGATCTCTTCCCTTCCCTCAGAGACATGTGATTACATTATAACTTTGTTGTATCCCTATATAGTAATTTAGTATAATTGTAGAGTCAAAAACTATCACCCTTGACAATTTCACAATATATAATTTTTTCTCTTTAATTATTGGGCCTAATTGAACCCCTAATTGATAATTACTAATAAATTGAAAGTGGAAGACAAATGCATTTATCTAATACTTTGCCCTTGAAACCTTATTTTTTGGAAAATAAGGTTGGGACATAGACGCCCTTTGATGGCTTTGTCCCCATATTTTTCCTAGCCCCAAATTCAACTATCGGGATTTAATTTATGGAAACTAGAATAATTGCATATAAATACCTAGTTATTACATCATTTCAAATATATCTAGCAAGAAGTGAAATTAACAACAAAGAGGTGAGGATTAAGAGCAATTCCAGATAATTCAAGGGTAGATCTATGAATATTATTGTAGGGTATGTGCAAGATCATCATGGAAAAAATAGGCCCTTAAGTGGCGATTAGAATTTAGAAAATCAGAGTTAGGAAACTTGACGTAAATTTTTTGAATAAGTTAACTATATTATTTCAAAAATATGTAACAATAGAATTTGTAGAAAATTGAATGTAGTTTCTAAACTACTAGGTTTATTTTAAAATATATATATATTTGGTGAAAATTTGAGATTTCAATGCAGTATTACTTAAATTTCAGGGAAAAAATAAGAAGAAGGTGTCTGTCTGACCACCCTAACCACAATAAAATTATAATATTTTTTTATAATATTTTGTATATAAGTAGAGGACTCATGTACCGATGTGATGCATATTTTTTTGTAACTCTTTTCCAAGTAAATAATTAATTATGAATTTTTTATTACAACTTTTTAAAAATATAAAAACTCGTATGTCTAACCACCTTAACTTGGTCAAAACTTAATGAAATTCAATTTTATTTTTTTAATCCTATAGTATGTGTGAACCCCTAAATGCACAAAAATGACAAACATTGTTAGTGTTAGATCAAAATGCATAAAAGAGTGAGAGATTCCCCACAAAATCCATCTATTAAAGCTAAAATTAGGAACAAAGATGAAGAACACAACACAAAAGATAGACTTAAATCCTAATAAAAGCTAATAGAATGATGATCCCATGGGGGAATTGGTGCCAATGGAATGTTGCAATTGGCCCTTTCCCAATTCCTATGTTGCAATGTAGATTGATGAAGAAATGGTTAAATCTCCAAAGAGATTTGAGCATAATCTTGGTGCAAATATGAAAATATGGTGGATGCTTGGATGAAATGAGAAAAATTAGTTCTCAATTGGAGAGAGTAACTTTGCATATGAATTGTGGATGATCATGGATTTGAGTATAGTAAGTTTACTCAAATTGTGGATGTTAAAATGAGAGGAAGAGTCTCTCATTTATAGATTTCCAAAATGGAAGAGAGAGTGAAAATAGGCAATGTGGGATCATTCAACATCCAATGGCCAAGTGCTACTTGTCAAGATGTGAATGGAGGAGGAATGAACACATTTTGGTCAATGTGCATGATATATGTCATTGGATTCAAATTTGAATTTTGAATGTGACATGTGAGAGGGAAAGAGAAATGGATTTAATGTCACTTAGCTCAATGCACAAGGACATGTAAGAGGCATTAAATGCCTTGTTGGAAGGACCAAGTCCACTTGGCCTTTTTGAATTCAAATGAGGGAATATTCCCTTTTGATGCTTTCTGGGAGAAAATAGAAGAATTAATAAATCAAAGTATTTGATTTATTGTGCAACTTGCATTCTCTAGAGGATTTTAGTGAAAAGGATTAAGTTAATCATGATTTGATTAATTTAATGAAGAATTAGGTGATGTGACAATTTAGACTTATATTTATGAATTGATTTAAGTCAAGAATTGAAAGGAAATGATTTATCAAATAAATGATTTGATTTATTTAATTGAGGAGGGAAGTATTAGATTAAATCAAATAAGGTTTAATTTATTTAATTTAATAAGAGGACTTTAGAGAATTTAATCAAATAAAATGATTTATTTAATTAAACATAAATGTAAGGTTAATTAAATTAAATTGATTAATTTAATCAAAAGGAGGTGATAGACTTAATCAGATAAATGACGATTCATTAGATTAAGGGATAGAATTACGATGAAATGTTGAGAGTGTGATATCAGAGGAAATGATGTTAGCGATCAAGATCAAGTGTGCCAAACCAGAAATGTACATTTTCCATGTCTACATTTTGCCCCTCTTTGAAGCAATGTACTTGTTGTATTGATTCAAAGAATAAACTGTTGTGATCAAAAGATCAAAATTTCTTGATTTTTCAGATGCCCCACTGTTGCCCCAACAAAAAGAATGTGCTGGTATATTGCCCCCTCGAGAGATTGAGAGGAAATGTATGATTTTCTGATCGAGATCGTGATAAAATGTGAGAGGAGTGGTTCTATTGATCAGAGGACGTAAGATAATTCTTTGATTTAGACAATTCTAGTGATGTATAGACAGTCATCGGCCATGGGTAGCCTCATGTATATTTTGATACAACACACCGATTTTAGATAGAAATGTTAGTAAAGATAGAAGAATAAGAAGAATAAGATGGATGGAAGGAGGATCCACACAAGTTCACATTATTACCGATGATGATGATGATTTGCATTGCTAGGAGTTGGGATTTTCAAAGGGCTAATTACTTTATGTTTGATAACACACATAGGTACGATGCATCAAGGTATAAAGGGCCAGGATGGCGTTGTACCTAGTGTGATGGACTCTGAATCGACAATCAAATAGGAGTGCTCTTATTCACACTTGACATACGAAAACCTTGCTAGGACGGACCCAACAAAACAAGTATTCGTCAAGTTATTTTACAAGAGTATCCAACAAGCACAACAGATAAAAAAGATAATGATTGTTGCCCCATTCCTTTCTCTCTAAACCTATTTTGTTTAGGCATCATTGAGAGGTCCTAGGAATGAGCACAAAATAAGATAAGTCAAAAAGACTAGAAAAAGTAAACAAACAAGCTGATGTTCTTCATACCGCTAGCCACGATTAACTACTATGGGGTACCTGATGCTTATGTCCATCACAGGAAAGCTTGATCCTAGGACATGTAGTGATCAGGGTTTTGATGGGACTGATTTGGGTGATAAGCTATTGATACTCCGAGCTGACTAACTTGCCTGTTACTGATCTAGACTTGAGACTTTGATGATTAGGTGTTCACTTTGGAACCTGCTAAACTTGCTTCTGACTGACTCACCAAAGGGTGAAGGCGACGATTGACTTTATTATGAGCGATGATAATCGCAGGTGAAAATGAGATGAAATAGATGCACCATTTTGGTTTTTTAAATGTTTTGAGATGTTTTACAAATGTTTTAAGTATTTTCGAGATTTTTCAATG
Source organism: Sequoiadendron giganteum (assembly GCA_007115665.2). Taxonomy (NCBI): domain Eukaryota; kingdom Viridiplantae; phylum Streptophyta; class Pinopsida; order Cupressales; family Cupressaceae; genus Sequoiadendron; species Sequoiadendron giganteum. The sequence goes on from CM021109.1 coordinate 95,579,934, forward strand.
TTTTTGGTATTTTCAAGATTTACAACAAATGGACTAACTTAAAGACCTATTCTCGGGGTCTTGGGAGCTGATCCATAGATTAGCCTTGCCTATGTTATATATGCAGAGACCACGTAGTTCGACTGACAACAGACTTGTCTTAATGATAGGATGGACAAATGGGCTGCCATTTTATTGTCTAAAGGACTGACTTAAGATGCAGACCAGATAGGCAAACAGATTGCTAATGCGACAGACACCTAAGGATTGACCTAAACTGTCTCGGGGGATGATCAAAGATCAACCTTGCCTATGTTCAAGCTCAAAGATGACGTAGTTCGACAAGGTGAAAGACTGACAAGACTCAATAATGAATTTATTTTTGAAGATTTTCTGATATTTAGACATGTTTTTGGATTTTTGATGATTTGAATGTTTTGATTTTTGATTAATTTTTGAATGTTTTTGGATTTTTGCATGATTTTGACAATTTGGATATGGATACATGATGATATCAGTGCTCTGTTTTGGGATTTTTGTTGAAAACCAAGCTTAATATTGATCAATTGGATTGATGGATTGATTGTTTGACTAAGTGTGTTAAGTCAAACAAAAGTGATAATGCATTTGTAAGTTCCAAGAAGTTGTGTTATCCCAGAGTAAACTCATACAAAAAGGATAATTTGGCTAGGTGTGTTAAGCCAAATGAGGTGATTATGGATTTGATAATTTGGCTAAGTGTGTTAAGCCAAACAAGATGATAATGGACTTTTAAACCCAAGGAAGTTGTGTTACCCTTGAGTAAACTCATGCACAAGATGATAGTTTGACTAAGTGTGTTAATTCAAACAAGGTGATAGTTGATTGGATTCAATTGATCAATGATGAAGCTTGATTTGAAACAAAATTTTTTTGATGATTTGATGTGACACAGATGTGCGCATTAGATGCGACTGATATGAATTGTTTGGATTGATGTTCAATGAAAGATAAAACTTGATAAGGAACATCCTCTTGTCAAAATATGCCATGGGCTAGTGATTTGGATTGATGCTCACTAATGCTTTACCAATTTGATTTCATGTTTACCAATGTTTGGATCACCACATAAGTGTGAAGATACAGATCAAGATTTATTCCCGAAGCGAGATGCAAATATCTGCCCCCAGTGTCTAGCAATGTTTGAAAGGCTATGGGTGGATTCTTGGATAGATGCATAAATAGATACGGTAAGCATGCAAAGGATGCCAAGGATTATCTTGTGACAAGATAAAGTGTTCGAATAGAGGAACGCTCATTCGGATAATACGTTATTGCTCAGATAGCATTTGGATTGGAGGGGATCAATGAGAATGACCCATGTCAAGATGTTCACCATAAACAAGTGCAAAGTATGCTCCAAAAATTTATCAAGATTAAGATACCTTGGAGTATGGATGCAGATGGATGAAAATGGGTTGGAATGTTGGCTTTATTATGGATGCGATAAGATGCTTTCTCCTAAACTGGCGCAAGCAAATGCTTGATTCTACACATGACGCCTGTTTGCTAGGTTTTCATCATGGTACTTGTCCAAAGTTCCACTAAAGTGGTTTTCGCTAGAGGACGATTTTTTCTTTACTGTTTCAATCCTTTTTTTGTTTTTTTTTTTGGATTTTTGTATTTTTTGATTTTTTTGTATTTTCTAAGAGATTTTAAGTTGATGTTGAACCACTTGGTAGTGCTGATGTAGATGTTGATGTCATAACATGCCATCGGTATCCTACTTGAAGAATTTTCTTTGCCAAGACACGTGCACTTGAATGCAACTTTTGAGATCCCTGATCTACTTTGCTAGTACCGGAGTTAACTCTATCTCTGTGCACACATCACAATAGAGTGCCTTCTGAATCCTTATGATGAAGGGTTGTTGCCAACACATGGTCAATGTGAGAATTGGATATCATGTGTGGAGGCATGGATGGAGTGTGTTTAGGGATAAAAGATGGATTGGTTGAAAGTTTGGAGCCTTTGACTCTCCAAACTTGGGAAGATGAGAAATAATGAGTGGATATGGAAGTGTGCATGGAATTAGGACCAACTGCTCAATGCACTTTGTATGTCGCTTGAGAAGCATGTTTTTTCCTTTGTGGACATCTTTGCTAGATACTTGCCCCTTTTTTATTTTGCCCCATAGTTTCTTCGACTGATGGAGTTTGATAGGGATAAAATTTCTTTGTATTTTTTGGTATCCATATGTATTTGATTTTTCCATTATGCTTCTTAGCTTCTTTCTCTTTGATAATGTTCTTCATGCTTCGACTCAAGTCTTTCTTTTGATGTTGGTCTGAATTCATGGATGGGGTAATGGGTGGATGAAGATTCATGACGTGGCTGGTTGTAGTATTGGCATTGGTTTCATCATAAGGATTCTTCCTACTCCCTATGTTGACGCTTGCTCGAGATGAAGTTGCCCCCAGTTTTGTGGAAGTATCACTGATATGTTGAGATCCCTTGATTGTTAAATAACCAAGGCCTTGACGCTTATGATTGCCAACAATCTGCACTGGTTCTAGGATACCCTGTTCATGTAGGCCTAATCCTCTACCTTGATAATTCATCTATTGAAAAAATTTATTTGCCATAGGATATGATTTACCTTGGAAACAAGTTGTTGCTCCTTCTCTGCTCTATGGTGGATCTTCAAAGGTGAAAACTCTTTCATTGATAAGATAGTTTTCCCTTACAAAGGTGAGTGATCCAAATTTATAAGTGAGAGGATCCTCCAAATGTGGGATGAATGTCTGATTGATATCTTTAGCTTGGTCTTGTGAGATATTAGATTGTAGTGCTTCTTCAAGAGGTGTTGATGCTTCACTGTTCTTGTGAAATTCTTCCTCATGATTCATTCTTGATATGCTTTCACATGATGTTTTTGATTCACAACTTCTGTAGAAGTAGAAGCCTTCTTCATGACCCATTTCTGACATGTCTCTGGATTTCTCTATATCTTGATCATGTGTACAAATGTGAAGAGTATGAGACTCTTGTTTTGAATGAAGATCATCTACGTGTCAATCCAAAGAAAGCATCTTATGGGTAGATGGAGGGGTATGTGCTATATGGATATGATCATTATTTGTGACATCTTGTAGGAGAGTGGCCATCACCTCATTGTAGTATCTTGCATATAAAAACTCTTGATCTTGATTAATGTCAGAATTGCTTTCAACATGTTTTGGATCAAGTTCTTGACATGGGTCAATTTCAAAGGATGGATTTCTTTCAAAGGGTTCCTGGACATCGTCATAAGACATTGGAAGTGGCTCAATATCCTCTTTATCTTTGAGTGGACTTGGATCAAATGGTGAGTTGAGAATTTCTTCAATATCTGTAACCATGAGGTCAAAGGATGTCAATATGTCTTGGAAAGGTCCATTGCTAGACTTTAGTGAAAGATGTCGATCATGCTTTGGGGAAAAATATTGAGATATGTCCTCTAGCTCATTAGGTGATGTAGAGACATTTTCGACATTATCATTGGTCAAAGGATCTTGATCATCATTTTGAATGATTGTGATGTGAATCTGTTGCAAGCTCTATTGTTGGAGTAAGGCGTGCATTTTCTGCTGAGCCAACAACACTTGTTGTTGGTTGTGCTGTTGTTGTGCCAACAAAGCTTGTTGTTGGTCTTGTTGCTGTTGTGCCAACAAAGCTTGTTGTTGGTCTTGTTGCTGCTGTGCCAACAAAGCTTGTTGTTGGTCTAGCTTTTGGTGTACCAACAAAGCTTTTTGTTGGGCTCCTTGGTGTGCTACTTGTTCATGGAGTGCTTGCAATAGTGCCTGGAATTGTGCTTGCGCTTGTCGAGCTTGGTGTTGGGCTACTTGAGCCACTTGTGCTTGCTGAGCAGCTAGTTGTGTAGCTTGTTGTTTTTGGAGCGCCTTTTGGTGGGCAGCTTGTTGTACGGCTTGCAACATTCTGATTGATTGCCAAGGTTTCAGTGGTGAATGGTGCGATTGAGATTCTTGGTCCTTGAGACACTTGAGAAATGGTAGATGTGTTAACCATTGGGGTTGCTTGGATGGTTTCCATTTGTTGTTGCTATATTGTTGGCAAAATGAGAGGATTTGGTACGATGTTTTGATTTGGCATGATATATTGAAATTGAACATTTTTGTGGTTGGGAATCATATTGCCTTGATTTAGGTAACTTTAATTTTGCATGGTGTTACCTTCACTTGAATCAACATGTGGATTTGTCAACATATTGCCTGGATTTTGAACAGCATTAATGGGATTTGCAAACATGTCTACCCCAAATTTTACCAAGTGTGGATTTGAAATGGTCATGTTTGGTAAAGTCCTACTTGGCATGTATGGATTTGGTGGGATAATGTTGTTTGGAGAACTCATGCATTGAGTGTTTGGTTGATAGATTTACAGATTTAGACTTGGATTTAAATCTACCATTGGGAAAGGTGTTCCAAACTTTAGATTGGGCATACTCACATTCATATCGTTGAAGTTGGGAGGAGATAATGATTCCATGCATAAATGTGAGTTTTGATAATCAATTAGCATTGTGAGACTTGGATAGGTTGGTTGACTTGGATTGCTCATGATGGATGGATCAAGTTTATATTCCATGTCCCTCTTGTGTTGAGATCGAGTTTGAACCATAAAATGAAGATCAATTTTCAAGAATGTAAGAGATGAACCTCTAATTCTTTAGATCGGTCTAAATCTTAGGTTCAAAGAAGCGAAGAACTAGGATAATTGAAGGATCAAAGCGATGATGAGGATGAGATAAATGAAAGATGAGTGATACGGATGAATGGAACTCTTAAAGAAACTTGGAAGTAAATGCTAAAATTTTTAGTACTTTGATTGATCGTGATTGGATTGATGGTTTGACTAGGTGTGTTAAGTCAAACAAGAGTGATAAATGTAATCGTGAAACTCTAGGAAGTGTTATCCAAGAGTGAACTCCTACAAGATAGTAGTTTGACTAAGTGCATCAAGTCAAACAAGGTGATGATTTGATAATTTGGCTAAGTGTGTCAAGCCAAACAAGATGAACTCGTAAACCCTAGGAAGTTGTATTATTCAAGAGAGAACTCGTGTATAGGATGATGGTTTGACTAGTTATGTTAAGTCAAACAAAGTGATTTGATTTTGCCTAGAATTTTAGCATAACAGATGTTTACAAAGTTTCCAAGAGTTGTTGGTGAGATGGAATTTGATTGATTTTTGGATGGATGAAGTGATGATTTTGATCCTAGATGACCCTAAGAGGACTTACTTACAAGACCAAGGTGATGAAGAACATTCTTTTTCCTAGAAGTAATTCAAACCAAAAGACCAAAGTTTGCATGAAAGCCATAAGACCCAAAAGAGAACAAGCACATGTGTGGTTCAATTTGTCGTTTATCTTGCTTAATGAACTCTTTTTTACCAAAGGCACTTGCTTGCTTATGTTTCAAACTACATGTCTAATGTCCCAGTTTCATTCTCATCCCACAAGGTCCATTGTGTGGAAATCGAGGAAAATAGGGCAAAAGTTTCTTATGTTTAACCTTGTTGAAAACAAATGACGGTAGAATTCAAACACTTAGAAACCTCTAGGGATAGAATCCCTAGGGAAAGCAAGAGTGCTTTGAATTCGTCAAAGGTATTTGTCTCCCACAAGGTGTTTGAAATTTGAAGGTCTTGTGTATGTTTGTTTTCAAGTGTTTTTAGGACCAAGCAATGTGTTCTTTTCTTCAAGCACTTTTACACTCCTAGGATGATGAGGCAATATTTTGTTGGGTTCCCACTTGGATAAATCCAGCTGCGCATATCTTGTGTGAATGGCTAAATGCTTGACCACACTGGCTCCCCTCCATGACACTCATTTATTCGGGTCAGCCAAGCATTAGTACCCATGAATCTCCCATGGCATACTTTCCATTTTCACAACAAGACCACATGTATAACGTGGGGCGGCTTCAAAGGACATGACCTTTTGCACCAACAAGATAGACAAGGTTTTGGCCAATTTCTAAACAAGGAGTTCTAATGCGCGCATTCCGTTCGTGGGGGATTATCCAACATCAGCAAGAGTCCATTGCTATCCATCTCATCGGAATAATCCTCGTGATTCTTGAACTTTCCTCAAGAATCCACACTTATATACCGGTTGGAAGTCGCTTGGCTTTAGCGTGTTCCCGGTTGGGTCATTCCTTTGGGTGAGTACTTTTTCCCACAAGGCAGGCCCTCTAAGATAAACAATAGCGAACAAAAATTATTCGTAGTTCGATTGACTTTTGTTTAAAAACAAAAGGAGAACACTCGCAATAATTTTTATTCACACTCACATATTTTGTTCATTTTTAAGTGCCCAAATTGAAATGTGGAGGCAATATTTTTAACAACCTAATATTACCAAAATGTTTTTGATTCTCAAGATCGCAATGAAGCACGAGAGAAGCGCATACACATTTTAAATAATATTAATTTGTAAAAAAGATTGCAAAACATGGAAAACATTTGTTCATTTTAAACTTCAAAGCAATGATGACTTCTTTTTAAGCACCAAATGAAGTGTGAGTTTGCCTTGTTCAATTGTTACCCTTTAAACAAAATCTAGTATGTTTGCCTAAAGTTCTTTTTAGAGCCCAAAAATAGAAAATTAGTGTCCTAAAAGCATAAAGTAAACAAATCCTTAAACTTGGAATTATAATTGCTTCCAAGAGTGTCTAAAGACACTTGATACAATAAAAAAAGGATGTCATAAGAAGCTTTGTTTTTGTTTTCTCCTCCCTTTTTTGATTTCCTTACCTAAAAAAGTGCTCAAAATGTTAGATGAGATCAAGAGACAAGAAAATATAAGGGTTAGATGAATCATCAAGCATAAAAACCCTAAAACTTAGGCCAAGTTTCATAGTGTTTTGAGATTGGGTGAAATTTTGAAATTTTTAACTCTATCAAAGTTAATAAACACCTACACCATTAGATAGCTTATGAAATTCTACCCCATTTCAAAAAAAAAAAGCTTTGAAAAGACTAAAAAATGACCAAGATACGACCATTTTAAGTTCGAGTAAAAAAATAGGAAATCAAAAGCGGCGCTGTTTGCAAAAGCGGCTCTATTTGGAGCAAAAGCGGCTTTGTTTCACCTGGGAGCAGCTCTGTATGAGTTTTAAGTGGCTCAATATAGCACCACATGGCTCTGTTTGTAAAAGCGGCTCTGTTTGGATGAGAAGTGGGTCTGTTTGAAAAAAGAGGCTTTGTTTGACCTGTGTCTGCAAAAAAAATAGAAAAACACAAAATTCCAAAAAAAACTTGATTAAAACTCAAGATTGCCCTCCTTCTAACGCCAAAATGTGAACCCCTAAACCTACAAATACACAAAGATGACAAACATTGTTAGTGTTAGATCAAAATGCATACAAGAGAGAGATTCCCTACAAAATCCATCTATTAAAGCTAAAATTAGGAACAAAGATGAAGAACACAACACAAAAGATAGACTTAAATCCTAATAAAAGCTAATAGAATGATGATCCCATGGGGTAATTGGTGCCAATGGAATGTTCCAATTGGCCCTTTCCCAATTCCTATGTTGCAATGTAGATTGATGAAGAAATGGTCAAATCTCCACAGAGATTTGAGCATAATCTTGGTGCAAATATGAAAATATGGAGGATGCTTGGATGAAATGAGCAAAATTAGTTCTGAATTGAAGAGAGTAACTTTGCATATGAATTGTGGATGATGATGGATTTGAGTATAGTAAGTTTACTCAAATTGTGGATGTTAGAATGAGAGAAAGAGTCTTTCATTTATAGATTTCCAAAATGGAAGATAGAGTGAAAATAGGCAATGTGGGATCATTCAACATCCAATGGCCAAGTTCCACTTGCCAAGATGTGAATGGAGGAGGAATGAACACATTTTGGTCAATGTGCATGATAAATGTTATTGGATTCAAATTTAAATTTTGAATGTGACATGTGAGAGGGAAAGAGAAATGGATTTAATGTCACTTGGCTCAATGCACAAGGACATGTAAGAGGCATTGAATGCCTTGTTGGAAGGACCAAGTCCACTTGGCCTTTTTGAATTCAAATGAGGGAATATTCCCTTTTGATGCTTTCTGAGGGAAAATAGAAGAATTAATAAATCAAAGTATTTGATTTATTGTGCAACTTGCATTTTCTAGAGGATTTTAGTGAAAAGGATTAAGTTAATCTGATTTGATTAATTTAATGAAGAATTAGGTGATGTGACAATTTAGACTTAGATTTATGAATTGATTTAAGTCAAGAATTGAGAGGAAATGATTTATCAAATAAATGATTTGATTTATTTAACTGAGGAGGGAAGTATTAGATTAAATCAAATAAGGTTTAATTTATTTAATTTAATAGAAGGACTTTAGAGAATTTAATCAAATAAAATGATTTATTTAATTAAACATAAATGTAAGGTTAATTAAATTAAATTGATTAATTTAATCAAAAGGAGGTGATAGACTTAATCAAATAAATGACAATTCATTAGATTAAGGGATAGAATTAAGATGAAATGCTGAGAGTATGATATGAGAGGAAATGATGTTAGCGATCAAGATCGAGTGTGCCAAACCAGAAATGTACATTTTCCATGTCTATAGTATGCACGAAGCATAGAATGTGACGCATGTTTCAGATTCAAAAAATGTGATATCGTTTGAAAACTATAGATGTTTTTCAATTAGCCCATCAATAAGGACTTTTGTCATAATTCAAGTAGAAAAAGGACTTTTGTCATAATTCAAGTAGAAAACGAATAATAATTATTTACCAAATTCAAATTAAAGGATAATTTATATTGGTGGAAAGCTAAGAATATCCTTTAAAAAACCTTTTCGTTTCATTAATTTTGGGTTAAAAAAATTCGTCAGCCACATGGGCCACCATATCACTTACATATCGCCACTTTTTTGCTCATCATGATCCTGCACATACCCTGTAACAATTCAAGATCCAAACATCATCTAAAATTATATGTTATTTTATGCGTGTTTATGTTATGATTTTTTATGAAGGCTAACCCTTTGTAGGTCTCCAAGAAAATCAAGCAAGCAAGATCCAAGACCTTGAGATGATGTGCATGGCTTCAAACTTTCAAGGAAGCCATTGAAGGGTGGTGAGTTGCAGCACTTTATGGATTCATCATTCCTTCTTATCATTTATCCTTTTTTATCATTTACATTTCCATTATGGAAGTGGAAGCACTAACATGGGTTTTGACTAAGGAAAGCCCCTAAATGGCACAACCCTTCCTCTCTCTTTAAATGTCTAAGTTTCAAGTTTGGATAATATTGAAGAAATTTTTCAAAAGATTATTTATCCATTGTTGCATTCAAAACCCTACACCTTGACAACTCACAAAAACTCAGTTACAAAAATATCCAATAGTGATCTAACAAATTTACAGGAGGAATCAGAAAGCTTTAATTTGACACTAGAGGACTACGAAAATAGAACTAGAATATCTCTACAAGGACATAGATGCCCTATGGCGAATTAGTCATCCTATTGTGGTTGACTCCAAATTTATAGGATAGTTACACATAACTTTACCTTTCTTCGATCTATTGGTGAATTTCTATTATAGTTTTTCAATTGTTAGAATCTTGATAAGTAGGAGGTTTCTTCTACAGCGTGTCAAATTATGATATTGCTATCAGGATTCAACCATGTAGTTTTTGAGTCAAACTCATTGACCCATGATTCATGAGTAGTGGTTCACAAGAACCCATCTCTCATGATAATGAATGGCCCACTTAGCACTCATTGCATCTAGGTGATGCTCTTAGAGGTGAAGCATCGGTTCGTCCCGGGAGGTCACCCATCCTAGTACTGCTCCAGCTCAAGCATGCTTAACCATGGAGTTTCCCCCAAGGTTAAGCCCACTTAGCTTGCTACCCCATTTGAAAAACCTTCAACAAGTGTTGTGCCTTATGAACCATTCATTATAGAGCCCCTTTAGCTCATCAATTGATAAGTAGGAGGTTTCTTCCACAGCATGTCAAATTATGATATTGCTATCAGGATTCAACCGTGTAGTTTTCAAGTCAAACTCATTGACCCATGATTCATGAGTAGTTGATCACAAGAACCCATCTCTCATGATAATGAATGGCCCACTTAGCACTCATTGCATCTAGGTGATGCTCTCAGAGGTGAAGCATTGGTCTGTCCCGGGAGGTCACCCATCCCAACTGTACTGCTCCACCTCAAGCGCGCTTAACCATGGAGTTTCCCCCAAGGTTTGTAATAAGGTCTATTAAGGCCATGTTTCATGTTTTGAGTCATGTAGGATCAGTTTTATGAAAAGTTGTCACCTTTGTAAAAAATTGCAAAATTTGCTCAAGCAACTTTGCATTTTTGAGTTTTATGGGAAGGTGAACCGTTGGACTTCATAATTTAGTTGGTGAATGGTTGTTTTAGCTTGTAAATGTTTAAAAATTCTTGGTTTTGGTAGAGGAAAACTTCTAGAGTGAGTTTTGATGATAAGCAATAAAGATATATTCTATTTTTTTTATTTTCCATTGATTTTTGCTGCTACATAAGATAGTACGGTTATGTATGGCATGTTCATGATTTGAATTTCATTAGGATTTTTGATAGACTAAATCTATTCTTTGTTTCAATTGGTTTTAGTCATTTTTGTTAATTTTGAAGGTAGTTAGAGTAAGTTTGATGTAAACAACTAGGAAACCCTAGTTAGTGAGGTTTTGATTGAAGAAAATAAGTTTTTGACACATTCCATTGGTGGAAAAGTCTGATAATAGGTGGAATGGATGTAGGTAGGGTTATTTTAATGTTTTGAATGTTTGCAAGATTAGGGGATGGATTTAATGGCAAGTTTGATGCAGCCCTAGCCTAATATCATCATGTATTGGGCTTAGGAGGATACATAGACTTAGGGCTTTGTAGTTAAATGATTTGGTGATTGTTTTAGTTTATGGGAATTGTGTTTATAGACCTGTAAAATTGATATGTTTACAAGTGGAAGAAAAGGGTATCTGGAATGGCAACCAAAATTTGGGTGTCGGGTCTTCTCTGAAAGTTATGTGGAAAAAGCCATGTTCCAAGTACTAATAAGGGAATAGGAGATTTGGGAAGGTAACCACCAAGTTGGGTTCTAGAATTGAGGAATTTGAATTGTTTTAGTGTTTTTTTGAAATTCCCCACCCTGCTCTACATCAAATTGATATTAGAGCATAGGTTGTGGTCATAAGAGGAAAATATTGGATTTTGAAAGAAGCAAAGATGCCTCCTAAAGGAAATCCAACTGCTAGAGAAATGAGAGAGATGAAAGAAAATCATGCCAATGATTTGAGACAAGTAAAGGAGTCTCAAAAAGTTGTTCTAGCCATAATTGTGGCACTAGATTCAAACCAAAGGAGAGGTGTGGTCATCGGTGACATAAGTGACCAAGACTAAGAGGAAGAGAGTGAGAATGAAAACACTCAATAAGGATGAGTTGGATCCTAATGAATTGAGAATGGAAAATTTGTTGAAGGTTGTAAAGGGAACACTCCTAAGTTGAATATGTAATTACCCATGTATGGTTGTAAGTTGGATAGTGGAGAGGTGCTAGGTTGGATTGATGCACTTGATAACTATTTTGAGTATGAAGAGGTAGCAGAAGACCAAAGGGTGAAATTTTCCAAAGAAAAATTGAAAGGCCCTGCCTTAACTTGGTGGAATTATGTGCAGGAAGAGAAGTTGAAGAAGGGCAAGTCAAAAATCAATTCTTGGGATAGAATGGTGGCTAGAATCAAGAGCCAATTTCTATTCATTGATTATGCTATTTAAATATTTAGAAGGCTAGAAAACCTCAAACAAAATGAGATGGATGTGATGGCTTATACAAAGGAGTTTCACAAGCTAAGTATAAGGGAAGGTCATGTGGAAGATGAGGTGGAGAAAGTAGCAAGCTATCTAAATGGGTTGAGGTTCAACATACAATATGAGTTAAATCTTACCATCCCTAAAACAGTGGAAGAATGTATTCAATTAACATCCAAGGAAAAAGAAAAGTTAAAGAGAAGGTAGGAGAAGCAAGGTAGGGGTAGAGGAAGAATTTTCAGAGGTAGAGGAACATTTGGAGGAAGAGGAAAATCCCGAAAGCAATAAGGAGAGACAAGTGGTCATCAAGAATAAAATTTTGATGCAAGAGCCAGTTTTAGAGGAAGGAGATCAAATAGTAGGGGCAGATTTGGAGGTCAAGGAAGACGATCAAATGCATTCATAGGAAGGTTCTATCAATATGTAACAAGTTTGGACATCAAGAATGGTAGTGTCTGAAAAATCAACCTTCTACTTCACATGGTGAAGAAAGAAGAACTCAATTGGTGCAAGTAGAAGACAATTAGAGTGTAAACCCTCCATCACAAAATTTTTCTCTAGAAATTGGTGAATCTCTTATGTTGAGGAGAATTTTGATCAAATTTCCTATGGTGAAAGAGCCTCGAAAAAGAAAATTTCTCTTTAGAACCGCATGTAAATCTCAAGGTAAGGTTTGCAAAGTTGTTGATTCGGGTAGCACATATAATTTAGTTTCTCTTCAGATGGTAGAAAAGTTTAAAATAAAGAGAATACCACATCCTACTCCTTACAAGGTCTTTTGGTTGAATAAGGTACAACGGATCTTGGTAAAGGAACAAACTTCGGTGGAATTTAACATAAGAGGGTAAGAGGATAAAATTTTGTGTATCATTCCAATGGATGTTTTTCATTTTCTCTTAGGGAGGCCCTAGCGATATGATAGGAAGGCTAAACATGATTAGAAAAAGAACACTTATGTGATAGAAAATGATGGGATCTCATTTACACTCACACCATTGCAAGATGAAGGCCTAGACAAACAAGTAGGATCTAGTATAATGTTGGTAGGAGAAACGGAGTTCTTGAAAACCATGAAGGAAGAGGGTGGAGAAGGTTTTTCCATAGTAATCAGACCAAAAATTGTGATGACAACAACAAAGGTTGATGATGTTCCTAGAGAAGTCCAATCCTTGTTCAACAAGTATAAGGATATTGTGGTAGATGAACTTCTTGATTCGTTACCACCAATAAGAGATGTGAGCCACCATATAGATTTCATACCAGTGGCAAACCTACCTAACAAAGCAGCGTATAAAATGACCCCAAAATTGAATGAAGAAATTAAGAAGAAAATAAAATATTTTCTTGATAAGGGCCTCATTAGATAGAGTCTTAGCCCATGTGTTGTTCCCACCATTTTAGCACCAAAGAAGGGAGGATATTGGATAATGTGCACCAGCTCAAGGGTCATTAACCAGATTACCATAAGGTATAGGTTCACCATACCAAGAATGAAAGACTTGATGGATTGTTTAGGAGGGGCATGTTATTTTTCTAAGATAGACCTAAAGAGTGGCTACCACCAAATGAGAATTAGAGAGGTGGATGAGTGGAAAACTGCCTTCAAAACAAATGAGGGGTTATATGAATGGATTTCCATGCCTTTTGGGATTTAAAATGCACCAAGAACCTTTATGAGATTAATGAATGAATTTCTCAAACCCTGCATTAGTAAGTTTGTGGTTATCTATTTGGATGATATTCTTCTTTTTAGCAAAACTAAAGAGGAACACTTGCAGTATTTAGACTTGGTTTTGAAGAGATTGAATGAAGAAAAGCTGGTGATAAACCTGAAATGTGAATTCATGAAGGAAAAATTGGTGTATCTTGGCTTTGTGATCTTTAAGGGCTCTATTGAGATGGATCCTAGTAAGGTTTAAACAATTCTCAGTTGGCCTACTCCAACATCACTAAGTGAGATAAGAAGTTTCCATATCCTAGCTAGTTTTTATAGAAAAATTGTGAAGAATTTCAGTTACATATGTTCTCCCATCATTGACACAATAAAAGGTGATAAAAGGAAATGGTTTGCATGGTCTGATGAGGAAGAAAAGAGTTTCCAATATTTGAAATAAAGGGTAGCACAAGAACCTATCTTAGCATTTTCTGACTTTAATAAAGTTTTCACCATTGAATGTGATGTAAGTGGGTATGAAATTGGGGCAGTATTGAGCAAAGAGGGAAGACATGTTGCTTTCTTCAGTGAGAAACTCAATCAGCAAAAGAAAAAGTATTCATCTTATGACTTACAGTTGTATACTATGGTCCAATAATTGAAGAAGTGGAGACACTATATCCTTCCTAAAGAATTCATTTTTTTTACCGACAATCATGCTTTGTAGTTCCTTAATCTCCAAGACAAAATCAGCCATGGAATTGTGAAGTGGGTGGAGTAACTACAAGGTTTAACCTTTACCATCAAGAACAAAAAGGTTTAGTCAAACAAGGTGTTGGATTCACTGAGCAGAAGAACATTGTTGGTCCAAGAAGTTCAGTTGCAGAGTGTGGGAATTGATTCTTTGAAAGGTATGTATGTAGAGGATGACGATTTCAAAGAAATTTATGCTTCTTGTAATCAATTTAATGGCACTTTTCGTGAAGAGAATTATGATTTTTTTATTCAAGAAGGTTTATTGTTTAAGGGGGCTCAACTTTGTACTCCCAAATTCTCTATGAGGACTAATTTGATTAAGGAAAAGCATTGTGACAGTTTAGGGGGTCACTTTGGTGTAGAGAAGACTTTGGAATAGGTAAGAAGACACTATTATTGGCCAAAGATGCAAAGTGATGTCAGAAAATTTGTAGAAAGGTGTGTTGTTTGTCAAAAAGTAAAAAAAAATAGTACTAATGAAGGTCTATATCAACCATTTTCAATCCCAAATAGACCTTAGGAGTGCATTAGCATGGATTTTGTGATGGGGTTTCCTAGAACCCAAAGAGGCTTTCATTCAATTTTTTTGTGGTGGACCAGCTTAGTAAGAGGGTGCACTTTATACCATATAAAAGTACAAATTATGCCTCATACATTGCAGGGTTGTTTTTCAAGGAGGTGGTCAGGATCCATGGATTACCATATTAACAATTTTTTTAGATAGGGATAGTAAATTTGTGGGTCACTTTTTGAGAACCCTATGGAAGAAGATAGGAACAAAATTGACTTTTAGCTCTACTTGTCATCCCTAAATAGATGGGAAGACTGAAATAGTGAATAGGAGCATTAGAAATATCCTTATATTCTTGAAAAAAGAACAAAAAATAGAATGGGATATAATCCTACTCCAAGTTGAGTTTGCATATAATGATTATGTGAACCGAAGGGTTGGTAAAAGCCCTTTTGAGATTGTGTATTGGTTGCAGCCTAGAGGGGTGTTTAAACTGAGAGATTTGAGTGGAATGGAGAGGAGTAATGAAGAATAATATTTTGTAGTTTTCGTGAAATAAATACACTTGTAGGTCAAAGATAATCCCTTAAAGACTGTAGACAAATACAAGCATAGTGTTGATCAGAAAAGAAGAGAAGTTCACTTCAAAGTGGGGGATCTAGTCTTTTCTCAACTGAGGAAAAAGAGGTTCTCTAGAGAACAGTATTCAAAGCTCCACATGAGGAAGATAGGGACATGCAAATTGGTCCACAAGTTTGGAGAAAATGTCTATTAAATAGAACTACCTCCAAATGTTTCTATTTCTCCTATTTTTAATATATTTGATCTTTACCCTTATAAAGGGGATGTGATTGCAAGAGAAGATGTAGGTTCATCAACACATTCAAATGAATATTGGATCAGATATTTTCCACCAAGTCAACCTTTAAAGCTGGAGTGTATCTTGGACACCAAAGAATCCAAAAGAATAGGCACAAGGTGTACAATGAGTACTTAGTGAAGTGGCAAGGCCTTCTCATGGAGAATTCCAATTGGAAGATAGAGGAAGACATCAAAAAGAAAGGTGCAACAGTTGAAGATCTTCTCTCAAGTGGAGCTTGATATTTTTTTGTCCAAGAGTATGGTGTAGGGGCACCCATGTCCTAAAAAGTTGTCAATTTTTCTAAGTGTTGGATTTTTGTGTGGTTTAGACATTTTTTTTTGTAATAAGGTCTATTAAGACCATGTTGCATGTTTTGAGTCATGTGGGCTCGGTTTTATGAAAAGTTGTCACTTTTGTAAAAAGTTGCAAAAGTTGCTGAAGCAACTTTGCATTTTTGAGTTTTATGGGAAGGTGAACTGTTGGACTTAAAAATTCAATTGGTGAATGGTTTTTTTAGCTTTTAAATGTTTAAATATTCTTGGTTTTGGTCGAGGAAAACTTTTAGAGTGAGTTATGATGATATGAAATAAAGATATACTCCATTTTTTGTGTTTTCCATTGATTTTTGTTGCTACATAGGATAGTACGGTTATGTACGGCTTGTTCATGATCTGAATTGCATTGGGATTGATGATAGACTGAATCTATTCTTTGTTGCAATTGGTTTCAATTTTTTTCTTTAAGTTTGAAGGGAGTTAGAGCAAGTTTGTTGCAAATAGCCAGGAAACCCTAGTTAGTGAGGGTTTGATTGAAGAAAATGATTTTTTGACCCATTCCACTCGTGGAAAAGTCTAAAAATTGGTAGAATAGATGTAGGTAGGGTGGTTATAATGTTTTAAGTGTTTGTAGGAGTAGGGGATGGAGTTAAGGTCAAGTTTGATGCAGCCCTATCCTAATATCATCATGTATTAGAAATAGGAGGATAGGTAGACTTAGGGTTTTGTAGTTAAATGATTTGGTGATTGTTTCAATTGATGGGAATTGTGTTACAAACCCCATGTGACATGTTGGATTCCTTTAAGTGAATTTTTGAATCTTAGAGATAGGATACCATATTCTTGCCTTGTTAAACAAGCCTAATTTGGCCTAATTGGAACAACAAAAGTCAAACATTGAGGCTTTGTTTCAAAGTAATCCTACCTGCAAAATTGACATGTTTACAATTGGCATAAAGGGTATCCACAATGGTGACCAGATTTTGGGTGTTGGGTCTTCTCTAAAATTTATGTGGGGGAAACCTTGTTTCAAGTACTACTAGGGGAATAGGAGATTTGGGAAGGTAACCACCAAGTTGGGTTCTAGAATTGAGGAATTTGAATTATTTGAGTGTTTGTTGAGCCTCTCCACCCTACTCTACATCAAATTTGTATTAGTGCATAGGTTTTGGTCATAAGAGGAAAAGTTTGAAGTTTGAAAGAAGAAAAGATGCCTCCTAAAGGAAATCCAACTACCAGAGAAATGAGAGAGATGAAGGAAAATCATGCCAAGGAGTTGAGACAAGTAAAGGAGTATTAAGAAGTTGTCCTAGCTAGACTTGCAACACTAGAGTCAAAACAAAGGAGAGGTGTGGTCACCGGTGAGATGAGTGACCAAGAGGAAGAGGAAGAAGGTGAGAATGAAAAACCTCAAGGATTCCAAGAGGATGAGTTGGATCCTAATGATTTGAGAATAGAAAATTTGTTGAAGGCTGTCAAGGGAAACACTCCTAAGGTGAATATGGAATTACCCATGTATGGTGGGAATTTGGATAGTGAAGAGGTGCTAGGTTGGATTGATGCATTTGATAACTATTTTGAGTATGAAGAGGTAGTAGAAGAACAAAGGGTGAAATTTTTTAAAAAGAATTGAAACACCCTACCTTAACTTGGTGGAATTATGCGTAGAAAGAGAGATTGAAGAAGGGCAAGTCAAAAATCAATTCTTGGGACATAATGGTGGCTAAAATCAAGAGACAATTCATACTTGGTGATTATGTTATTCAAACATTTAGAAGGCTACAAAACCTCAAAACAAAGGAGATGGATGTGATGGCTTATACAAAGGAGTTTCACAAGCTAATTATAATGGTAGGTCATGTGGAAGATGAGGTGGAGAAAGTAGCAATGTATCTAAATGGGTTAAGGTTCAACATACAAGATGAGTTAAGTCTTACCACCCCTAGAATGGTGGAAGAATGTTTTCAGTTGGAAGCCAAGGTAGAAGAAAAGTTAAAGAGAAGGCAGGAGAAGCAAGGTAGGGGCAGAGGAATAAGTTTTAGAGGTAAAGGAACATTTGGAGGAAGAGAACAGTCCCAAAATCCATAAGGAGAGACAAGTGGTCATCAAGAAACAAATTATGATACAAGAGGCAATTTTAGAGGAAGGAGATCAAATAGTGGGGGCAATTTTGGACGTCAAGGAAGAGGATCAAATGCATTCATAGGAAGGTTCTATCAATGCAACAATTTTCACTATCAAGCATGGCAGTGTCCAGAAATGAAACCTTCTACTTCACATGGTGGAGAAAGAAGAACTCAATTGGTGCAAGGAGAAGACAATGAGAGTGTAAACTCTCCATCATAGCGTGTTGCTCCAGAAATTGGTGAATCTCTTATACTGAGGAGAATGTTGATCAAACTTCATATGGTGAAAGAGCCTCCACAAATAAAATCCATCTTTAGAGCCACATGTAAATCACAAGGTAAGGTTTGCAAAGTTGTTGTTGATTTGGGAAGCACAGATAATTTAGTTTCTCTTGAGATGGTAGAAAAGTTTAAAATGAAGAGAATACCACATCGCACTCCTTACAAGGTCTCTTGGTTGAATAAGGGAAAATGGTTCTTCGTAAAGGAACAAACTTGGGTGGAATTCAACATAGGAGGGTACAAGAATAAAATTTTGTGTGACATCATTCCAATGAATGTTTGTCATTTTCTCTTAGGGAGACCCTAGCAATATGATAGCAAGGCTAAACATGATGGGAAAAAGAACACTTATGTGATAGAAAAGGATGGGATCTCATTTAAACTCACACCATTGCAAGATGAAGGCCTAAAAAAACATCTAGGGTCTAGTATAATGCTGGTAGGAGAAAAGGATTTCTTGAAAACCATGAAGGAAGAGGGTGCAGAAGGTTTTTCCATAGTAATCAGACCAAAAATTGTGATGATAGAAACAAAGGTTGATGATGTTCCTAGAGAAGTCCAAGCCTTGTTGAACAAGTATAAGGACATAGTGGTAGATGAACTTCTTGATTTCTTACCACCAATAAGAGATGTGAGCCATCATAGAAATTTCATACTAAGAGAAAACCTACCTAATAAAGAAACATATAAAATGAACCCAAAATAGAATGAATAAATTAGGAAGAAAATCCAAGAGTTGGTTGAAAAGGGCCACATAAGAGAGAGTCTATGTGTTGTTCCCACCATTTTAGCACCAAAGAAGGGAGGAGATTGGAGAATGTGCACCGACTCAGGGGCCATTAACAATATTACCATAAGGTACATGTTTCTCATACCAAAAATAGAATACTTGATGGATTTTTTAGGAGGGGCATGTTATTTTTCTAAGACAGACCTAAAGAGTGGCTACCACCAAACCAGAATTAGAGAGGTGGATGAGTGGAAATCTGCCTTCAAAAGAAATCAGCGGTTATATGAATAGATTGTCATGCCTTTTGGGCTTTCAAATGCACCAAGAATATTTATGAGATTAATGAATGAATTCCTCAAGCCCTTCATAGGTAAGTTTTTTGTTGTCTATTTGGATGATATTCTTATTTTTAGCAAAACTAAAGAGGAACACTTGTAGCATTTAGACTTGCTTTTGAAGATATTGAATGAAGAAAATTTGATGATAAACTTGAACAAATGTGAATTTATGAAGGAATAATTGGTGTATATTGGCTTTATGATCTCTAAGGGCTCTTTGAAGATGGATCTTAGTAAGGTGGAAGCAATTCTCGGTTGGTCTACTCCTACATTAGTAAGTGAGGTTAGAAGTTTCCATGGCCTAGCTAGTTTTTATAAAAAAATTATGAAGAACACTCACATATGTTCTCCCATAATTGACACAATTAAAAGGGATAAAAGGAAAAGGTTTGTATGGTTTGATGAGGCAGAAAAGAGTTTCCAATATTTGAAACAAAGGGTTGCACAACAAACTATCTTAGTATTTTCTAACTTTAACAAATTTTTCACCATTGAATGTGATGCAAGTGGGTATGCAATTGGGGTAGTATTGAGCCAACAGGTCAGGCCTATTGCTTTCTTCAGTGATAAACTCAATGAGGAAAAGAAAAATTACTCATCTTATGACTTGGAGTTGTATGCTATGGTGCTATCATTGAATAAGTGGAGACACTATCTCCTACCTAAATAATTCATTATTTTTATTGACAATCATGCTTTGTAGTTCCTTAACAACGAGGAAAAACTCAGCCACATACATGTCAAGTGGGTGGAGTACCTAAAGAGTTTCATCTTTACCATCAAGAACAAAAAAGGGGTAGTCAAACAAGGTGGCAGATGCATTGAGTAGAAGAAAATTGTTGGTCCAAGAAGTTCAATTGCAAAGTGTGGGCATTGATGCTTTGAAAGTTATGCATGTAGAGGATGATTATTTCAAAGAGATCTATGCTTCTTGTAGTCAATTTAATGGCACTTTTCATGATGAGAATTTTCATTTTTTGATTCAAGAAGGTTTACTGTTTAAGGGGGCTCAACTTTTTATTACCAAATTCTCTATGAGGACTAATTTGATTAAGGAAAATAATTGTAGAGGTTTAGGGGGTCACTTTGGTGTGGAAAAGACTTTGGAACAGGTAAGAAGACACTATTATTTTCAAAAGATGCAAAGTTATTTTTAAAAAATTGTAGAAAGGTGTGTTGTTTTTCAAAAATCGAAAGGTTGTAGTACTAACTCGGGTCTATATCAACCATTTCCAATCCTAAATAGACCTTGGGAGTCCATCAACATGGATTTTGTGATGGGGTTGCCTAGAACCTAAAGAGGCTTTGATTCAGTATTTGTTGTTGTGGACCGGTTTAGTAAGATGGGACACTTCATATCATGTAAAATTACAAATGATGCATCATGCATTGTAGGGTTGTTTTTCAAGGAGGTGGTCAAGATCCATGGATTACCATTAACAATTGTTTCAGACAGGGACAGTAAATTTGTGGGTCACTTTTGGAAAACCCTATGGAAGAAGGTAGACACAAATTTTACTTTTAGCACTTCCTATCATCCCCAAATAGATGGGAAGACTGAAGTAGTGAATAGGAGCCTTGTAAATCTCCTTAGATGCTTGAAAAAAGAACACAAAACAGAATGGGATCTAATCCTTCCCCAAGCTGAGTTTTCATTTTTGAGTTTTGTGGGAAGGTGAATCGTTGGACTTCAAAAGTCAGTTGGTGAATGGTTGTTTTATCTTGTAAATATTTAAATATATCTTATTTTGGTCTAGGAAGACTTATGGAGTGAGTTTTGATTATAAGCAATAAAGATATACTCAATTTTATGTGTTTTCCATTGATTTTTACTAGTACATAGGATAGTATAGTTTTGTACGGCTTGTTCATGATCTGAATTGCATTAGGATTGATGATAGATTGAATATATCCTCTATTTCAAAAAATTTCAATCATTTTCATTAAGTTTGAATGGAGTTAGAGAAAGTTTGTTGTAAATAGCCAAGAAAACCTAGTTAGTGAGGGTTTAATTCAAGAAAATGAGTTTTCACCTATTCCACCAGTGCAAAAGTCTGATAATCGATGCAATGGATGTAGGTAGGGTGGTTTTAATGTTTTTACTATTTGCAGGAGCAGGGGATGGACTTAAGGCCAATTTTGATGCAGCCCTAGATTAATATCATCATGTATTAGGCTTAGGAGGATAGGTAGACTTAGGGTTTTGTAGTTAAATGATTTGGTGATTATTTTAGCTGATGGTAATTATGTTTACAGATTCCATGTGACATGTTGGATGCATTGAAGTTAATATTTGAAGCTTGGAGATAGGATACCATATTTTTGCCTTGTTAAACAAGCCTAATTAGGCCTAATTGGAATGGTAGCAGTCAAAATTTGATGGATTTGTTTCAAAGTAACCCTACCTACAAAATTGTTATGTTTACAAGTGGCATAAAGGGTATCTAGAATGGTGACCAAATTTTGGGTTTTGGGTTTTCTCTAAAATTTATGTGGGAAAACCCCTTTTTTCAAGTACTACTAGGGGAATAGGAGATTTGTGAAGGCAACCACCAAGTTGGTGTAGGATTTGAGAAATAAAAATCCACAGAACCTGATCAATACCTTCATGCAAAAGACTTGTCACAAAGAAAGAGAGAGATCAAGACAAGGGTTTGGCTCTCACAATGTGCAAGATGTATTCCAGAAAAAATGAATAGAGCATCAAATGATACAAGAGATCAATCCTTATAAAAGGAGATCAAAACCTAAAAGGAAAACCTAACCCTAAAGGTGAGTGAAAATGACTAATACGTGCATAAAGCAAAATCTTAAGAGGAGAGTAAAGTTAATTAATTACTTTACTCTAACACCCCCCCTTAAGATGAGCAAGAGTGCAGCTATAGACTAGTGCAAGAAAGCAAAAGTAACTACAATGCATGAAAGTAAAATTGGGTCCCGGCAACTAGGCCTAATCAGGTACCCAAGAACAAGGAAATCTCTATGAAACGGAGAAAAGGAGAAAACCCAGTGGGAAAAAACTCCTCTCCAAAAAGAGATGCAAATAGAAAGTACAAATGGAATGTCTCAAGAGACTCTCTCAAGAACATATGCAGATATACAATCAGATACCCCCCCATGAGAGAGAGTGGAGACTCCAAAGCCCCCCAAGAATGAGAGAACCCCTATGCTAATGATCAAACCGATGTGTCACCTCAGAGGAAGAAACAGATCCAATGGTCAAAGAAGAGGAAATCCTTGGATGTGAGGTGAAAATGGAAGTCCTGGATGATGCACACTAAAGAATGAAACAACAACATGAGTGTATGAATAACAAAATGGTGAATCAAACAACTCAAGATGATCCTAAAATGGAATCTCCAATGACGAAGGGATAACAGGTGTGTTGAATCTGTCATCTGTGAGGAAAGGAATATCCTCAGATATGGCCTCAACAACTGCACTTGATGGCTCGATGAGTGGAGCAACAATGTCAGTTACAACTGAAGAGGTATCCTACTGAACAAATGTGATCTCAACACTAGTCTCATGAATAGATGGAAGAACACATAAGTTCAAGTGACCAAACTTCTCCTCAGATATTTCATGCTCTGTTTTAGAAAGAGAGGGAGATGGTGGACCAAATTGTGTAAATGCATACAATCAGGAAGAATGATCAACTGTCCCTATTGCAATAATGTTGCCAGTCTGAATTTCTCTGATGTGCACTGAATCAGGTGTGAACTCAACTGTCTTCCTTGCCCCACTGTGATCAATCTGATAGATGGAGAGAAGGTTAGTGGACAAAGATGGAACACATAGTACATCATTGAATGTACCGTCATCAATATCGATAGAACCTTTCCCACATACACTCATATAAGTGTTATTACCCATCAATATGTGTGGTGAGGACGTAGCCTCGAAAGATGAGAACATGTCATGAGAAGATGCCATATGGTGTGAAGCACCTGAATCCAGTAGCCATCTAGATGAATGTGAACTGGTGGTTGCACATAATGCATGACCCTTATGTGGGGCCTGTCCATCTATCTAGAATGATGGTGAAGAAGAAGACCCGCCTAAAGTAGATGAAGAAGAGTGATGAATATGGTTCTTCTCAAGAAGAGCTGTCAAATCTGAAACCTATTTTGCATATCCATTTATCTTCTTCTCATAACGCTTGGACTCATCATGTCCTAGCTTAGTGCAATAAGCACACTTAGGTCTATCTTTCTTCGATGATTCCCCCTTAGCAGAAGGTGAATCAGAAGTCTTTTGTGAACTAGAATCCTTCCAATCCTCTGTGGTTTGTGGTTTTTGTTTTTGTTTCTGCTCTGCTTCCCCTGAGATGACTATGCTACCAACGCTTGGTGCGGTGATCCTGTGAGAGCATCCAACTGTGATATCTTAGCCTGCTCTCGTGTCAAACGATCAAAAAACACCTCAAAAGAAGGCATGGTAAAATGTGCACCCAAGGCATCCATAGTGGAATGGAAGGTAGATGAGAATATCTGAAAGTTCCCATGAAGCTTTGACAAAATCAGGTAAATACACTCTGTATCAGTCTTAATCTTACCACAACCCTGTAGAAGAGATCTCTGTTGTTTGAATTTCATCAGAAAGTCCTCAATGGAGGGAAAAGAATCAGGTACAAGTGAAGTCAACTCTGCCTCAATCTGTAGTGCACGGAACTAATTGATGGTGCCAAAAAGTCCCTCAAACTTGGTCCAAATGGCCCTAGGTGTGAGACACCCGTCAAGATGAAACAGGAGACTGTCTGAAATGTGCAAAGCCATCAATCCCATAGCCTGATCCATATTGTTCCTATGATGCATAACCTCAAAGGTGTGAGTCAATGGAGGCTGAACCTCATCCAAACAGGACCATAACCCTCGAGACTGGAGAAGTGTCGTCATGCAACCCTTCCAAGTGTGATAATTATGCGATGTGAGAGGCTCAATAGATCTGTCGGCCATGCTGTGAACTGTGCCTCAACTGATCTGAATGTTTTTTTTTTTTAAATTATTAAGTGGTCTTTCAGAACTAGACAGAAGATGTAGAATGGGTTTTTTTGTTTTGGTGTTTATAGATTCTAGTTTTCTGATGTAAATAATAGAAAGCAGGAAAAAACACCCCCCCACAATGCAAAAAACTAATCCCCAGTACAAACTGAAAGCCAAAAAATAATAGAAAGCAGTATATGATTGAGACAAATATTTGTGTACCTAAAGAATTTTCTAATGAAAAAGGATCAGATCACTGAATAGATCATGTGGATAGCTTTCCAATGCCTATTCGCTTTCGAAAAACGGAGCAAAATTGACAAAGTTATGCCCTCTGGAGTGTAGAAAGCAACATCAGTCGTTGACTATGAAAAAATGCATGCAAACTACAAATTTCTGAAAATTTTCATAAACCATCAGAATGGTGCTAGAACCAGCTTTTCGATGCCTATTTTCATTCGAAAAACCGAGCTAAGACGCCCAAGATACATCTGATTTCGTGAAAGCAGCTCCAAAGGGTTTTTTATTTTAAATTCACAGCCCTCAGGGGCTTAAAACCTTTGGCCCTTGGTCACATGGCCGACTAGGGGTCCTGGCGCGCAAGTGGCATGGTGGCAGAGCTCGAGCAGGGCCAGGCGGAGCACGAGGTTGGCGGACCGGCGGCAGGTGGCGCACGGGGGTGGCGGACCGGCAGTGGGCCGGTGGTTGGCGGGCGCCGCTGGCCGAGTGGCTGGCGGGCAGCCACTTGGTGGCTGATGGGTGGCGCATTAACATTCGTGGGTTTTCCAACCCAAAAAATTAATAAAAAATGCAATTTAAAAAAAAAAAATATGATTTTTTTCTTCTTGAACGGCATGCCCTGGGGCCATACGGTCGTAGGGAAAAAAAATTTTGCTTCCCAAAATGACTGTAGCCAAAATCGACGAATGAACAGTCGATTTACGAGTTTTTGGATGCTGCAAACTCAACGGTGATGTCCGTTTGAGCTCAAAGTGTACCAAAAAAAGGAAACCCCCTATGCCAAAATAAAATCTGAAAATGAAAACAGATCTGATGCAGCCAAACCTAGATCTCTAAATCTTTCAAAAACTGAACAAGCTGCAGTAGATCTGGCTCTGATACCATGTAGGATTTGAGAA
The DNA here is from genome assembly GCA_007115665.2 of Sequoiadendron giganteum. Classification (NCBI taxonomy): domain Eukaryota; kingdom Viridiplantae; phylum Streptophyta; class Pinopsida; order Cupressales; family Cupressaceae; genus Sequoiadendron; species Sequoiadendron giganteum. The sequence continues at coordinate 95,605,435 of CM021109.1, forward strand.
ATACAAATCCACAGAACCCAATCAATACCTGCATGCAAAAGACTTGTCACAAAGAAAGAGAGAGATCAAGACAAGGGTTTGGCTCTCACAATGTGCAAGATGTATTCCAGAAAAAATGAATAGAGCATCAAATGATACAAGAGATCAATCCTTATAAAAGGAGATCAAAACCTAAAAGGAAAACCTAACCCTAAAGGTGAGTGCATTTAATAATTAATATTAATTATTAAATGATTAATATGTGCATAAAGTGAAATCTTAAGAGGAGAGTAAAGTTAATTAATTACTTTACTCTAACAGTTGGGTTCTAGAATTGAGGAATTTTAATTTTTCAGTGTTTGTTGAAATTCTCCACCTTGCTCTTAATCACAATATATTATTATCCACTCAATTGAGATAAGGTAAATTTTGACTAGATAGAAATGGTCATTAGGATAATGAACCTCAAACTCCTACTATAATTGTTAATCTTCTCTTAAGAATATAGTAGAAAATGAGATGAATATTAGAGGTTGAATGACGAGAATTATTATGAACCTTTATATATATAAATTAAATATTTTTGGTTGCATGCCTTGATGTCTTTCAAGATTCGTTCTAGAAATGGAATGATTGTTGGATGAAATTCTGATTATGTTTCTCCATGTAAGAAAGGTAATGCTTGCTCATAAATTTATCGAACACGTTTCCTCATGATAATTAGATAGGAGGTAATGTGGTAAAGGAATTTATTTACTTAAGAATTTATACTCATATATATACCCATATATATGTATATACATACATACATGAGTTATACCTTCTTTATTTAATATTGCATATTTTATTCACTTCCATGTTAATACTTGCATGTTCTTACATTTGATCCACTTCATTACTTGATATGCACTCAGGAAAATATTGTTGGATGGTTTGCATGCAAGTATTCATGTTATCTGCATAGAAAATTAGTACTTGCAAAGATTACTTGTTTAAAGAAATGATGGACTTGCAAAGTTGATGGTAATCTAACATGAATTCTTTGTAACTATCTTTGTATGAGCACAAATGTCAAGCATGATGTCATTTTTTGTGCAAATTATGTGATGATTGTGTTATGATTAGATGTTGATATGAACTAATACACATATTTCATTACTCCTATTCAATATTGCATTGTTATTTCTCCTTGTGTTGGGTCAAGTATTCTTCAATGGATTGAAGAATTATGGGGAAGTGTTTCACTTCGTGGTAGAATAGAAATGCTCTCCCACAATGTTCTTGCCCTCAAGATAGTCGAATAAGTTCAAGGTCAAAGGGATCCTATCAAGAAGGCACAAGTGTTCAGTATATTGTATAGTTTTTTTAATGACCAAGAGGCCTATTGTAAGGGAAATAATCCAATATAAATTTTCCTTATAAACAATACATGTAATTTAAATTAATATTTCAATATAACTCTATATTTTTCTTGTGCATTGGACATTTGTCATCCTTGTATGTGTGATGATGTGTAAATTGTGTTTTTAGTCAAGCTTAATTTATGGAGGTTATTACATTTGGTATTAAAACTTAAGGTTCAATGCTAGGGCTTTGAGTTCACCTTTCTTAGTTGTGACACTTGATCGCATGAACCTCCTAGGAAGTGCTTAGCACATGATCCATAAGAAAGTTGGTAAGAGTATTCATGTAAAGAGAGTCTTTTAGACTTTTTCCACCTGTCAGGAAAGGGATGATGTCCCTTGTCTTAGACTTCTTGGAAGAAAGTTAGTCGCTCTCAGGGTAGTTTCATTGGCATGAAAAAAAGATCAATTTTGATCAATGTTTGAGATGGGAACACCCTAAATTTTTGTTTGTGTGACCTAAGTCCTTGCTTGTCTTAGAGGGCATCACTTGGGCAATTCTGAAAAATGATTGCATACCTTATCCATATGTTGGACCTGCATGAATGATGTCTTGAAAAATTTCTAAGATGTTCTTTATTACAGAATTAAAACACATCATGAGAAATGATTATGGATTCTCACATTATGACATTTTCTACCAACTAGAAGGCATATTGAAATGGTGTGCAACTTAAGTTACATTAAAGAAAAATTGCATAGTGTTTTTCTTTTAAAATTTGTTTGAAAGAAGAAATGAGCATGAGTGTGCATGATAAATTAAGAAGGAATTGAATGTATTTAGGAATCCTAAGGTTATCCATTGCATGAAAATAAAATAGTCAGATAGAAGAGCATATGTATGTCATACTAACCATGCATTAAATTTTAAGAGTTTTTCCAACTTTTGCATGGTGCATACTAATATGATAGGAGCCATGTGTTGCATGATAACAGGAATACATGAGATGGTTAGAACATTATTATTTCTTAAATATTTTATGTAAATGTCACCCCACTCTTGTAAGAATTCATTTTTGTATGCATGAATGAAAATGATAAAATCTATGAGAGGTTGACCTCGCAAGTCGTCCAGGATGGTGACATATGTCCTTAGATTGCATTTTCATAATGTTTGTGTGATTGATGCAGTATAGTATCATATTGAGAAAGTTGGTATGGGTCCAATGAGTTATTTTGTGCCTATGGCTATAGTTGGATAGGCTATCTTCTTTAATGAGATATTGTGTGGTAGAACAAATCCTACTTCACATGTGACCTTTTAATTTGTGAATTGTGATGATTAATGCCCCTACCTTGAAACCAACGATAATTAAATTATAAGGTAAATTGAATATCATTGAGTCTAAGGAATTCAATATGTTAACCTAAATAAGCATGTTGATGTCATGATATTAGGATTGTGATAGTGACTTGAGATGTAGATTGTGTAGACCCTTAAGTGGGTAGGTCTTGCATAAGACTATGAGTTTTTGTTTAAAACCATTGCATCATGGATTATCTTTGAACATATGCTACGAGTCTTGGAAGTCCATCTTTGAATGTTTTTCTTTGTATCATTGAAGAAAAATTGAATTGAATAAGAGGCAATTGAATGCCAATTCAAACTATAACATTCAGAAATGAATAGATATATGATTCTATGATGGAAAATAGTTGTGTAGAATTGTCTTTATTCATAATTTCAAATAGATGGGCATAATACATTTGAAATTCCTAATGTTATGATTGAGTATTGAAATGAATCTAATGCTTGCTCATAATGTGTAAATCCTCTTTCATATGACTTCTTGCATTACATTGAAAATAAATGTTTGAGTATGGAAAATGAAAAAAGCATGCATGCATGCATGGAACCATTGCATGAACGTGTGCAACTAGGAATTGATTAACTTGTGAATGTCATTGAATACATTCTCTAGCACACCTAGGATGAAAGGTTTCATGTAACCCTTTAATCCCTCTATGTGATTACTATGGATACATAGTTATGTGAAGTGTCTCGAATTGATGATTTATTTGATTCCTTTGATGAAAATGTTCTTGTGTTGTAAGGACCACCCTTTGTAATTTCATTTTTCTTATGATTGGATTAGTCACCAATTCCTTGATGATTGATTTTGTGACCCTTGGTTTTACTTTATTTACTATTATAATTGTCAACATTTTCTAACTTAGAGTTGAATTTGGTGATTCTCCTCTTCTGAGTTTTTCCTTGAATCTTCTAGTGGCTATTCCAAAATTTTGACATTGTTGGTCCTATATTATGTTAAGTGTTGTAACCTATTGAGTTCACCATGAACAATGATGAAATTTCAAGGGAGTAAATTATAGAGAATGTATTGATCTTGACTATTATCATGATTGAATTTGTCTTGAATCCTTGTGAATGAGTGGCATGTGTGAAGCTACATATGATAAAATAAATAACATGCATTTAGAGGACTTAAATTTCTCTGAGTGATTGACATTATTGTATTCTCTCCATTCATGCATGATGTGTTTCAAATTGAGAAAAGATTAATTTCGTTATAAGTATATATGTTGATACACTTGAGTGGTTTTAATTTTGGGATGGATGTCGAATGTGGAACAACATAGAAGTACTTTCTCTTTTCGGGAAGAATCCAATATTTCAAGTGCTTTGGTCAAAGCCCAGACCATTGAAAAATATGGTTAGCCTAGCAAAATTTATTGCTATAATTCTCTGTCACATCTTGTAAATAAGGCATTTCTATATCATATATGCATGTAGATATTACAAGCATGCACTAGATTCTCCCCTGCCCCAAATATTTCTAGATAGCTAGGCACTTCATGCAAGTTCAGTAGATCTTCGAGTAGGAATAACTTTGTGAAAGTATAATCACCATGTGACTAGGTGGAAAAGCAACCAAATCATGGTTTTTGATTTTGACTAGCCATGTGTGGATTGATAGTCAGAAGCTTCATACATTATGTATTATATATCATTACTTTATTACTACTTATATAATGCACCATCACTAGCATGAGTGATGTGCTTTGTAAACATGCTAACATATATGGATGAAGCACTTACACATGACAAGATATAATAGGTATGAAGTTATTTCTCATCTTGTGACTAACTCTACTTGATTGATTATTGTTACTTTTGAATCATGTAAATCAATGACCTTGGATCACAAATGAGTCTCTATATGAGTTATTTTGTAAGGAAAATATACCTTGGATGATTGGAGAATGTGTATAGGTGGTCTATGGATGCACGAGATTAGCATCTATGAAAGAAGGTATGTGGATGAAATTTTGTACTTCCACTTATATATGATCAAGGTATGATCTAGTGAATGATAATTATATTTTGGAATTATAGTATTTGCCATAAAATACTGACTTTCCTATGAGTTGCTAATATCTGTATGAGATAGAAGATAGAAATAGTACAAGTGTGTGTAAGGAAAGACGGGAACATTGAAGAGGAAACATGGGAAACCTAGCCAACATAATGAAACACCCAAGGTATAGTAAGCACAGGTAAATGTGTGCATGAATATGATTATGAAAATATGAAATTATGGAAAAATTATTTATAATGTTTAAAATATTGAGATGATTACATATTAACTGGATAAGAAGAAGTGTTAAGGCTAATTCCCAAATTTGATTTTTGATTTTTGGGTACAAACATAGACTAAAGTGTGATGATGTTTCCATGAGTCCCACAGAAAAATCAACACCTTCACGAGGGCGAGAATATTGTTGGAGAAGAGGTAAACTAGCTTTATAAAGTTTAAAGGTAGTAATGGAATACACACACACACACACACACTTATAAAGTGATGCATGAATGTTTTCCATTGAGTCTGAATCTCTTATGAATGTGCATGCTACATGTTTGACAAGTGAAAATTTGAGTGCATTTAGTTGATGAAAATGCATACCATGTGTTGTATCAGTCTTGATGGCCATGTTTTAGATATAATGATAAAAGTAATTGAAAGTAATTGTTGGAATGGCGTGGTGACTTAATTACTTCAATGACTACTGAGCAAGACATCGGGTTGATGTCTCTTCCAAGAGGGGAAGGATTTCATAGCCCAATTTTTATTTGCATTTAAATTAAATATGATAAATTGAATTATTGAAGAAATTCAATATGTTGAGTGATAAAATTGATATTTTGAAATGCACTAAAGAAATTTCAGCCTCTTTTTTAAATTTTAGATTGAATTTATTAAACCATTATTGTTGATTTCAAATAATATTTAAATTTAGACAAAATGAAAGAGTGGCCTGCATTTGAATTTAAGGCCAAGATATGCAAATTTGAATGGTGGGGTGGAAAACTAATGTCAATTATGAAAGAAAAGGCCCCCAAATCCATGTGAACGGGTAAGAGGGAAAGATATTTCCATTTTGGAAATATATCATTGGCAAAAACATTGAGTAGTGGCGATGGATATCTAGGGAAAAAGAAGGCAAGTGACTCAGTTGTGTGGGGAAACAAAAGTAGAAGCTTAGGAAAAAGATTCGACCTTTGAGATAAATCAATATTTCGTTTGATAACATGTTTGATTTCTTAGCAACTCTATTTGAAAAACATGCAATATTCTTTTAGTTTTTCGATTCTATTGAAATCAGATATAAAATAATATCTATTTGCAACTGTATTTGACTTAGAGTTGGGTTTTTTCATGTAAAATAAATCATTATGTGTCTATGAAACTAGGGCCTTATCACTTCTCCATGTATGTTTATAGATTATGTATTTTTTTTCCATCCTATCAACATGTTGGCCAAGCTTGGTTAAGCTAAGTATGTCATATATTTGTTTTGCCTCTATTTGCTTGTCTTGCATGTGATTTAATCTAGCCATTTCATGGCTATTTAGATTAAATACGAATAACAAAATTTGAGTTATATGAGACCATGTAAAGTGAAATTGTTGATCGTTTCCCTTAAGGAAACAATTGTATTACCACTATCATTACGACTGTTACTCTTTTTAATAATATTTGATATCTCATTCGGCTAGGCCAAATAGGATGTCACACCCTTTAGGTATATAGATTTGATTAAATTCTCAGGGCAATACAAAATCGTTGATATTGTTTACTAAGTCTGCATCATTCACCTCGAACAAAGGAGGAATAGACTTATCATTCCAAACCTTCCATTATATTGTATCAATCTATAAGATCGACTAGATGCATGTTAGATTCAATATTTTTGGATAAACTATGTGCATATTTTTACATCAACATTTCAGATCATACTCCATGATCCATCATCAACATTTCTCTCTCTTTCTATTTTTCATCCTGATGATGGATCATGGAGTATGATCTAAAACGTTGATGTAAAAATATGCACACAGTTTATCCAAAAATCTTGAATCTAACTATCATGGACTGTGGAAACAAAATTCTATTAATAGATGCATGTTATTGATCATAGTTTAAATTTTGTATTTTGATATATATATATATATTTATTTATTTACTTATTTCATTAAAGGGAATTCATCAAGATCGACCAATGTTACTGTTTATGGTACAACTAAACAATCAACTGACTATTGGTCATTCTCTGGAATGACAAGTGACTTGAACTTTTATTCTTTTTTTGTCACCAATAAGAAATGTAGATTTTTCTATAACCCAAAAATTAATGATATTGTTCCAAGACTTATGATAATTTTGGTCTTAAAACAACAAGCATGTTGTTCTATACATTTATTGCACAGAGGATGCTAGTATCATTTATATGTTGAATACCAAAATGATGGAGACTTTTCTTTTGTATGTAGTACTAGATAGCTTGGATTTGCTAACGAAACTTAAAGGCACATAAACTTGTATACTCCTTTAAACGGTATTTTTTTAGCTACAAACAACCTTGTTTTGTTGTAAATAACATTTGTTTTGCTGCAAACAACATCGTTTTGTTATGAACAACATTTGTTTGACTACAAACAACATCATTTTGTTATAAACAATATTTTTTTTAGCTACAAACAACCTTGTTTGTTGTAAACAATATTTTTTTAGCTACAAACAACATCATTTTGCTATGAACAACTCTTTTTTTACCATAAACAATATTTTTTTGTTATAAATAGCATTTTTTTTGCTACAAACAACATTGTTTTGCTACAAACAACATTGTTTTCCTACAAACAACATTGTTTTGTTACAAATAGCATATCAATATGTGGAGACTGTTCAAATAGGCCTGATCTCAGTTATTTTACTTCTTGTATTTCTAACAAATGATATGACAATTTGTAACATTCTTTAGAATGGAAACAATCTGATATAATGGTTTTATTTCAGAATGTATGCACAACATTAATAACTTAAGTTGGCACATATATGTGTATGCACATAAACCTTCATCTACATACATACACATACTTGTGACATACTTTCTTTTTTTACTTATTTAATTCATTCTTAAATGAATACGGAATTATGTTGAATGTAATCATGTGACATGTGTATGAAATGAACAGATAATGTATTGATTAGTTTCGTTTGAATCATTTTTCTAAATTTATTTAAGTAGATTGAATTACTTTTCAAAAAATATGTGTGTAAATAATATTCTCTTATTTGAATAGAACAACAATGCCTAAATAGACTAGAGCACCTCAGGGTAGATGCTTCTAGAGGGTAGATAGTTGCTAAGTGATCATTTGTGTTGTTGAAAGTTACCTTCTTGGACGGGTGCTGAAATGGAGTTTATAGAGTATAGGTTTTGCTTTATCCAAAACCTATCTTTTGTTGTTGCAACACAATTTTAATGAACTTGTTTTAACCTTTATAACATTAGATGTCGCACCAATCATGTCAAACAGAAGGGGATCTAGCTTCCTTGTTGATGTAATCCCACTTATGAGAATTAAGCTCCAAAATTAGGGATTGTAACTGAGCAGATATTACATTCAAATATGAATTATTATGTGTTCCAAAGGTTTCTACCTAACAATATATTATTATCCACTCAATCTAGATAAGGTAAATTTGGACTAGATAGAAATGGTCATTGGGATAATGATCCTCAAACTCCTACTGTAATTTGTAATCTTCTCTTAAGACTATAGTAGAAAATGAGATGAATATTAAAGGTTGAATTGAGAGAATTATTATCAATCTTTATACATATAAACAAAATATTATTGGTTGCATGCCTTGGTGTCATGAAGATTCGTTCTACAAATGGAATGATTCTTGGATGAAATTTTGATTATGTTTCTTCATGTAAGGAAGGTAATGCTTGCTCATAAATTAATCGAACATATTTTCTCATGATAAATGGATAGGAGATAATGTGAAAATATTGTTGGATGGTTTTCATACAAGTAGTCATGTTATCTGGATGGAAAATTATTACTTGAAAATTTTACTTGTTTAATCAAATGATGGACTTAGCAACGTTGATGGTAATCTAACATGAAGTCTTCATGAATTTCTTTGTATGAGCACCAACATCAAGCATGGTGTAATTTTTGGTGTGAATTATGTGATGATCATGTTATGATTAGATGTTGATATGACTTTCTATACATATTGCATTGCTAGTTTTCCTCGTGTTGAGTCAGGTATTCTTCGATGGACTGGAGAATTTTGGGGAAGCGTTTCACTTTGTGGTAGGGTGGAAACATGCTCCCATAATGTTCTCACCTTCAAGATAGTCAAAGAAGGTCAAGGTCAAAGGGATCCTATCAGGAAGTCACAAGTGTTCAGTATTGTGTGAGGGGGAAATCTACAAGTGTAAACAAGATAATTGAAATGAAATAGAAACTAATATAATCAAAACAAGAACCTAGATCTATGCCCATTCACTCATGAAATGAATGATTAAGAACACTAAATTCAAGAAAACGTAAATGAAATAGAATAAGAACAATTGAATTCACCATACTAATTTGGTACCCATCTTGTGTCAGAGTGTATTAACGAAGATGTGGTTGCTTGTATCAATGTGAAGCTTCCATAGTTGTGTTGCGAGAGATTGAAGAATGTGTGTGTGTTGATCGAAGATGTTGGTTGAAGATTTGTCAATGGTGATTAGGATCTCAGAAATACTTTGTTGTATAAAATAGGTTGATTCTTTGATCCTTTTTTGTGAGGAAAGAGGTTTGTTATATAGAAATTTTGATTTAAAATGGACAATCAAGATTGTGTAGTAGAATATCTTGATCGATGGTAGAAAGATGTTGAGAGGATTTAGATGGGCATAATCTATGCAAAATAGATTGATCAGTTAGGAAATAGATTGATCAATCAGGATTTAGATTGATCAGTTAGGAATTAGATTGAGCAATTAGTGATTCATATTTGCTCAATCAAGAAAGTGGTTGAGAAAGATTAATTAACTGATTTAATCAATTAATTCCTTTTGGAGTTAAATGTGCAAATCAAGTTTGGATTTTACAAACAAATTTGCATTAGTTTGATTTGTTTTTTGATGATTTTTTGAATAGTTTTATTCATTCAAATTTTTGGAGGGAAAGTGATTTAATTAAATTATTAAGCTTTAATAATTCAATCGACTTAGGGGAATAAAGTGAATTAGCGACATAATTAAATAATTGGAATTATTTAATTAATCAGGAGGAATAAAGTTAGATTAAAAATTTATTTGATTGGTCGATTTGATGAAAAACTGAATTAATTGAATAATGTTCTTTTATTCAATTAACAATAGAAATTAGGGTTTTATGACTTCATTAAATAAATGAAATTTATTTAATTCGTTGAAAATGATGAAAAAGTGAATTAATTAAATAATGTTATAGTTTTATTCAATTAATAGAGGAATTAAGGTTTTTGATGCTTTTGATGTGAAATATAGTGATATTTGATAATAATGATGTCGTTGATGCAAGAATATCATTTAAAGTGTGTGATAAGTGTTAGGTCAAATTATACATGTCTACAAGTATATTGTCTAGTTTTGTTAATGACCAAAAGGTCTATTGTAAGGGAAATACTCCCATATGAATTTTCCTTATAAATGGCAAATGTACTTAAAATTAATATTTTAATATAATTCTCTATCTTTTTCTTGTGCATTGGACACATGTCATCCTTGTATGCGCGATGATGTGTAAATTGTGTTTTTAATTAAGCTTAATTTATAGAGTTTACTACATATAGTATTTCCAAAATTGCTTTGGTGAGAAATTAGTTAACACCATGTAGTATCCCTAATTTTTTTACTAATTTTCAAAGTGGACACATCCTAAAAATTAGAAATTTGAGTGTGCTCCCCCCTAATTTTTTTGAAAAAATGATCAAAATTTTTTTTTTGGATGTGTAGAATGGAATTTAATTTCTAAAAATGAAATTTATTTAAAATTTTAATGAATGATTAAAAATAAAGTGAAAATTTCCAAACATTGGTTTTTGATAAAAAAAATAGATACACCAACAAAAGAAATTAGAGATGAAAACATTAACATACTCAAAATGTGAAAAATTTACATGGTTAGATAGCTAAGAGAGATATTAATAAAATTACCATGGTAGTTTTATACTTGACATTGAAACATGTACAAACTTGATGGGGAGCACGCTTGATATTATGCTAAATTTTTCACAATCTACAAAAACATGTCTTTGGACATTTACATATGGACATTTACTTTATTATACTTTAAGTTATATTTCATGTATATAGTTTTAAGATGTTTGAGAGTGGTTTCAGATATCTAGGAGTTATAATACAACTTCTACTTTTTGGAAGATCTTATGAATTTTAAGACAATCAAATTTCAATAATCAAGAGGTCAAATTTCAATAATTAACAAGTTGCATCATCTTTATCTTGCTATCTCACTCATTATTTATCCCTTATGCTCTAGACCTCTCTCTCTTATCATCTCTCTCTCTTTCTCTCACACACACACACATTCCCTCTCTACTTCTCTCTATCTAACCTGTCCTTCCATACCTCTTTTCCTCTCCCTCCCTCCTTCCATCTCTCTCTCAATCTCTCCACTTCCTCCTCTCTCTACTTCTCTCTATATCACATATCTTTATCACTCTCTCTATCACCTCTCTCTCTCACCTCTCTGTCTCTCACCTCTCCTTCCTTCCCTCCCTCCTTCCCTCTCTACTTCTCTCTATCACATCTCTCTACCACCTCTCTCTCACACACACTTATCTCTTCCTCCGTCCCTCCCTCCTTCCATCTCTACTTCTCTCTATCTCCCTCTCTATCTCTCTCAACACTACTCTCTATCCTACCTCCCTCCCTACCTCTCCCTCCAACCCCCCACATCTCTATCTATAGGGAGAGGAGAGATAAAGGGAAGAGAGGGAAGGAGAGAGGGGAGATATATATATATATATATAGAGAGAGAGAGAGATAGAGATAGAAAAGTGTTAGAGTAAAGGTTTTAACTTAATTGTGTTGATTAAGTTACCTTTATTCCATTCTTAAGATTTCACTTTAGTTTGCATAAAGTGACATTTAATAATTATATTAATTATTAAATGTTTTCTTATCAGGGCTTCTTTTAGGGTTTTTCCTATTAGGGTTTCTTTAAGTTTTCTCAATCTTCTTTTATAAGGATTGATCTCATTGTATTAACACATCAATTCATTCTCTCATTCTCTCTGATATATACATTTTCAGTTTTTAGAGAATCCTTGCCTATTTGTCTCCATCTCTTCTTTTGTGACAGGTTATTTGCATGCAGGTGATCTTCGACGTTTGTGAAGTTGTATTTTCTCAACTTCTACATGGTATCAGAGCTCTAGACCTACTGCTTCCTATTCTTGTTTTGAAGATTTTTGGTGCTTCTAGGGTTTGGGGTTTATTTTTTTGATTCAGGGCATACCTACAATTTCAAAGCATTTTCAGTCCAAACAGACCTTGCCATTGTGTACGCAGCGGTCCAAAACCCCTAAATCGACTGTTCATTCATCCATTTTGGATAGAGTCGAATTTTAGGGCAACTTTTTTTTGCAGGTACAGCCGTCATCTACGTGCAGATCGGAAAAAAATCCTGGTAAATTTTTTTATTTTTTTGGAATTTCTTTTGTCTGAAATTTTTTTTTTTTTTAAAATAACATTGTGAAATTGTTTTGATTTTTATTTAAAAAACACATAAAGAGATTTTAAAAAAAAAAAATTGCAGTTTAAAGGCTTGCGGGCCTGGTACAGGGTACCCGCAGGTACCTACGACCGTAGGCCTGCGAGCCCTCTGTCCCGCTGGTCAGCGTACTGCTGACTGCCGACGGCTTTAATGCCGACCAACGGTCTAACAGTACCGCCGACAGCGGTACATTGGTAGCCGTAAGCGACGGTCCCCGCTTGCGTTTTTTTTATTTAATTTTTTTTTTAAAAAAAATTATTAGGGTTTATTTTTTTATTTATTTATTTTTATAAAAAAACATTTTTTTTGTACTAAGCCATATTATGCTTTTGCGGTGACAGTTGTTTGGCCGTCAAATTTAAGCTGGTATTTTTGCTGCAACAGCCGTATGACCGTCAAATTTAATCCAACACTGGTTTTTTTCCCCTTTGGAGTTGTTTTCTTCCAGAGGTCGTAACTTGGGCATACGATATCATTTTTTGGCAAATGAGATATCGTCGAAAAGCTGGTTTTCTCAACTTTCCAGTGGTGCGGGTCTCATAACTTGTTTTTTCTGGTAGTGCATTCTACAGTCAGTGTTTAGTTTTCCTTCATGTATTTCCAGTTTTTTTGTCCTTTTTTGGGCATTTTGAGCATCATTTGTAAGCAATCTTTTATGTAAAACGCACTAAGATAAAGTGCCACACTATTGTACATGTATTCTTTGGGGATTTTTCACATAAGGTTGTGCCATATTTTGTACTCGCACTGTATTATAAAGTGTCATGGGGGGTTGTGTAGTTTTCCTTTGTTTGCCATCACACCTTTGTCTGGTGAGTGTCCCTCCACGACGACAGTGGATCCATATGATTCCAGCCTCATGCATGTGTGCTTTGTTTTGCACACCACTTTTTCAGTTGCAGGTGCTTTCTTGTGCACTTTCAGATGTTGTATCTTCTTCTTCATGCACTACAGGGTGTTACACACCATTTCATTGGATCTGTCAGGCTCTCCCAGTTCAGCATTATGGGGGGGTATTATACTGTTCATGCTAATTCTTCCTTGGAAGGAATCTTCCATTCTCAGTTGATCAGTGTTTCAGATTATTGGTACTTGTGCCATTTGTATCTTTGTTCTAGGTGTTTGCCTTTGTTTGCCATCTAATTCGAGTAGTGTCATATGGGGCACTCATGCAGATTGTTGTCTTCTTGATCCTAATCATCCTATCTTCAGTGGAGGTTCTTCAGCACCATAGCAGTCATCTTTCGACAGTTGTTTGCAGTTTCTTCTGCTTTAGTGATGTTCTTCTTGGCTTTCTGCATCTCTTTTAGGAGTAGAGTTTTTTCCCATGAGGTTTTCTCTATTTCTCCATTTTACTGAGATTTGGTTGTATTTGGGTACTTGATCTGGCCTAGTTGTCGGGACCCATTAGGGTTTCTTTAGGGTTTCTCAATCTCTTTTTATAAGGATTGATCTCATTGTATTAACACATCATTTCATTCTCTCATTCTCTATGATATATACATTTTCAGTCATCAGAGAACCCTTGCTTGTTTGTCTCCATCTCTTCTTTTGTGACAAGTTATTTGCATGCAGGTGATCTTCGGAGTTTGTGAAGTTGTATTTTCTCAACTTCTACAGATAGAGATAGAGATAGGGACAAAGATAGAGATAGAGATAGAGATAGAGAGAGAGAGAGAGAGAGAGAGAGAAAGAGGGAGAGGGGAGATCGAGATATGTAGAGAGGGAAGGAGGGAAAGGGAGAGGGAGAGATAAATTTGATGGATGGAAAGGTTGGTAGAGAGAGGGAGAGGGGAGATAAAGATAAGTAGACAAAGGAATTGGGGGAGGGAGAGAGGGAGATGTGTAGAGAGAGATGTGAGATAGAGAGTGGTAGGGAATGATGGATGAGGAGATAGGTAGAGAGAGGGATTGGCGAGATAAAGAATAAAGATGGAAGGAGAGAGGGAGGGAGAGAGAGGGAGGTGAGAGAGAGGTAGGGAGTGATGGAGGGAGATGTAGGTAGAGAGAGGGAGAGGAAGGAGAGAGGATGGGAGAGCTAGGGAGGGAGAGAGAGGTGAGGTAGAGAGAAAGAGAGAGAGAGGGGAGGGGGGTAGGATGGAGAGTAGAGATAGAGAGATATAGAGAGGGAAGGAGGGAGTGAAAGAGGGAGAGAGAAGTGAGATAAAGAGAATTTGAGAGGGGAGGGGAGGGAGAGAGAGAGGGGGAGGAATGGAGAGAAGTTAGATAGTGATAATTTGAGAGAGAGATGTGTTAGGAATAAGGTGTCTCAACCTTGGATAATTCCTATTCTTATTATTTGTTTTGTAAAATATATTTCTTCCAAATAATGTAATTAAGTGTGAGTGTACATGTCTAGTCGGCATCTTGAATTATGTGTAAGGAGATCATGGCTGAAACGGTTATGATGGATTCCTATGACACATAAGAGCTATGTTTGGAAGATTCAATGACGGGTGAAGACATGCGGCAACTGATAAAGTTGAGTACTATACACTCTTCCTATTTTCTTGGAGAATGGTAAAACCCTAATACAGTTATCTTCGGAAGTTGCCCTAAAAAGGGAAGCGCATGATATAAGTGTTTTTTAGGGTTGCGAAGATGTGTGATGTGAGTGTATTGTTGGAATGTTTTGATGCTGCCGCATTTTGTCTTCAAGTGTTGGAAATCTCCTGAAAGAACTTGCATTGCAAGTGTGTTGTAACCATTATGTTGAAGATAATACATTGTGTAGGTTTTGGAGTACTGGGGTTTTTTACTGAAAGGTTTTCCCCAGGGTAAATCATTGTGTCATTCTTTATTTTCTGTATGTATGGTATATTGCTGCAATATCATTGTTAAGTAGATTAACGAATCTGAAATTGTAAGGGTTTAAAATGAATTTGCACCATACTTTCCTTAAGAGATCAGTGTAGGAAGTTGTTTCTGCACCTGAGTTTCCTTACAAGATGGAGGGAGGGAGAGGTGAGATAGAGAGTAGAGAGAGTAGATATTGTGTTGTTAGAATATGTGATCTAATTAAAATGATAAACTAACACACCAATGAAACATTAGATCAAAGGAACCTAATTAAAAAGATAAAACAAACTCTAAATAACAATAGCTCCTTCAAATGTGTTTCATTGTCCTCTATCTTCAATGTTTCTATAGAAACTATTTGCTCTTAGTTGGTTTAAGCAGCAGCTTAGTAGAATGACCACTTCAAGAATGAGTATTATGCAAGCTAAGAAATATAAACTCCTATGCTAAATGATTGTAAGATGATACAGCTTATTATGCAGCTAATGAACATGATTAAGCTATGAATTGAAACTATATTATTGTGCTTGATTGTTGGAGATATTTCACTATAATGCTCTTACTATGCAACTAAAATCTATATTTTGGAAAATCCAAGAGGTTGTATTTATAGATTTTAAAAAGGAAAAGGCTTTGTTGGCAAGCTTCAATGGTTGAGATTTATCTTGGAAGAATGGATGCTGAGAGATGGAGAGGTTGGAGAGAATATAGTTGTTGGAGAGAAAAAGATGGATTGTGTTTTCAACCCACAAAACCCCCCTCATTCAAAACTGGAGACAAATTGCTATTTGTCATGAAGTAGTTTTGTTTGTTGAAGGTAATTGCTCAATTAAATAATAATTTTATTTAATTTCTTGTGACATGTGCAAATCGAAGCTTCCAATTAAATATAAATATTTAGTTATATGTTTGGAGAATATAGAAGCTTTCTTAATTAAATATGAAATATTTAATTAAGTGCATGGTTATGGGTTTTGATATTTGAAGAAATATATTTGCTTTATATAATAAAGTAATGTGATAATTAATTAAAATAAATATTGGTATTTATTTAATTAATTAAGAAGACATGAGAAAATGATAATATTGAATGATTTATAGAAATGGTGAACATTTATAAATAAATTATTAAATTTATTTAAATGTAGTTGAATCAAGAAGATTAATTAAATAATGTGTATTTAATTAATTTACCAGGCTAATATGATGTTACCATTTTTAGATGTGTACATTTTTCCCCTCTTTGAAGTGATTTGTTTTATGCATTGCTTCAAAGAATTTTTTAGATAATGAAAATTTTGCCCCTGATTTTGAAAAATTGACTGATGATGCTATATGCCCCCTTAGGTGATGAATTGGATAAAATTTTGAATTTTTCGGATTTTTTCACTAATTTGCTATATGATTCATCAATTGATAAAGATGATTTGAAAGATTGATATGAAGATGAAGAACTTTGATTTTTCCCCAATTGATGATGCTTTTCAATTGATTTAGCATGTGATAGTGAATTTGTGATG
Organism: Sequoiadendron giganteum; assembly: GCA_007115665.2. Classification (NCBI taxonomy): domain Eukaryota; kingdom Viridiplantae; phylum Streptophyta; class Pinopsida; order Cupressales; family Cupressaceae; genus Sequoiadendron; species Sequoiadendron giganteum. The sequence continues at coordinate 95,622,231 of CM021109.1, forward strand.
TTTGATTGATGATGATTGATAAGATTGATAAATTTGCTTTCATGATTGAAAAACAAATAGTAAGATTGATAAATTTTCTTTCATGATTTTAAAACAAATAGTAAGATTGATAAATTTGCTTTCATGATTGAAAAAAAAATAGTAAGAGTGATTTGATTGATTTGATTTATTTGATAGAAGAGGATTGATACAAGAATTTGATGAAGATGATTGATTGGTTGAATTATTAAATGATTGGATTGAGATGATGGATCAATTAGATGAAAGGAAAGATGAGGAAGATGATGCCAAATGATGGACAAGAGAGGATGATAAGAAATATCAGATTGCTAAGAGAAATGAGAAGAAAGAAAGCACAAATGGATTCATAAATAAGTATGATTTTTCCCCAGTTAAACTACAAGCCAATATGGATTGATGATGATGATGATAGTGTTGTTGATGAGGGAAGGATTCATCCTAGAACAACAAAAGGATAGGGAATGATACATCCTGATGATGATGATGATGATGATGAAGGCTTGCAATTAAGGCTAGGAACAAGACCAAAGGTATGATTAAATGATTTGTGCTAGATTGAATGGATTGATTAGATGAGATTGGAAGAAAGGATTGGATGAATTGATTGAGATAAGATTGGAAGAAAGGATTGGATAAATAGATTGAGATAATGTAGATGAGATGTGATGGATATGATAATGCTCATTCATAAACTAAGATGGATGCAATCTATCTAATATGCAAACTAAAATGCAAAGTTGTCATTTTGTGAGCTACTTTATGCTTTACATTTCATCATTGAGCTTATAATATGTTGGAAGTTAGTACAAGCATCAAAGGGGATATTCACACCATTGATGACCTGAGTACTACTTCCATGATGTTTGATGTAGCAAGTTAATACAAGCATCGAGGTATAATTGAACCAATATGACCTGAGTATTTCTTGCATAAACATACAAGAGTTAACCTTTTTCTTATGCAAATCCTGAAATGTCATCAATGATACGTTGTAAAGCATGTCCCATGACAAATTTGCATAGTAATAATGATCAAATCACAAACAATAGACAAATAAAAATCATACTCCTTCCTTGCGACTCTAGTTCAATACATCATTGAGCCACTCCAAAGATATGATGTCATCAAATTTCAAAAAAAACAATTCAACTTATGCTTTAAATTTTCCATTCATTGTATTCAGATTAAGATCATCCATTTTGTTTTAGTTTCAATGTATGACATGTCTCAAAGCTGTTTTGACCAGGCTTGATTGGATATTCGATTGTTGATCTGATACTTGATAATTGACACATGTTGCTTTTTTGTCTGCTCAAAAAAGTTCGAAAGTTGATTGCCCCCAGCAAGTTCAGTATTTTGCCCCTAGTGAACTCAAGATTTTGCCCCTAGTCTAGGGTGAGAGACGACCATTTATTGATGAAAGCATACAATTTACTATTTTTGTTTTGGATTTCGGGAATATTTTGATTGTTTTGGATTTTTGATATTTCTGGATATTTTTAGATTTTGATCTTTGTGAAAAAAAAAATCGGATTTTGATGTGTTTTTATTTTTTTGGATTTTTTTTGATTTTGATGTTTTTTTATTTTTTTGATTTTGATGTTAGGACATTTAAGATGGAATGGGATGACCAATTGAAGAAACAAGATGCCCCACAATATAAGAGAAGATGCATGATGGAGTATATGGTATGGAAGATTTGGATGAAGGATAAGACGCATGATTTTCAAGAAGATCCTTAACCTTGTCAAGATCAAAGGTGAAAATGAGGATAATGACCATGAATGATAAGAGGAAAATGGAAGATAGTATATGGATAGGCAAATGGATATGAAAGATAATTTTTGAATGATAGGGGGATGGAGGAAGGATTTAAGCATCAAGTTTCATGACTAATATCCCTCGAATATGTGCTCTAATAGACCATGGGAATGGGAATTAGACTAATAAATGTTGGCATGATAGTAGAAGTTAAGGCCTTATGCAAAGATTCGAATTAAAGGAGGAGAATGGGGAATGGATGTTGGATAATGGATAGGAGGTTGGAAGGCTTGGTGATGGATAGATGGAAAGGATGGCAAGATTAATATTGGCACACACCTTGAAGGGTGATGGAGTGATGGAGGAAAATTGGATTTGGAAGGTGATATATTTTTGGATGGGAGATGGGGAGATGCTTTCGGATTAGCAAATTTGGATGCCAATTTTGATTTTATTACTTCTATGAGAATTTTAGGAATCCACATGAATTTTGTTTTTTATATTTTCTTTATGAGCCCTTGTGGCCTTTTGAGATTTATGGACCTTTGCGGTCTTTGAAATTTTTCTTTTGACTCAATGGGCCTTTGTGGCCTTTTGTATTTTTATTTTTCTTTGATGGGCCTTTGTGGCCTGTTGAATATTTATTTTGATTTTTGGATCAAATTTATTTTATTTTTGCATGACTCTTCGAGGAGACATGTTGATCCTTTGATACATGTGGATTTTTATATTGAATCTTTTGACATTTGGCACCCAAAATTGCTTCCAAGAGTAATGTGAGAAGTGTATTGAGATGAATGATATGATTGTATGATGGATGAGTTAATGTAGGAAGAATTTTGAAAGTGGATCAAGGATGTGTGCCTTTGTTGTTCTTGAAGAATAGGATATGGAGAAATGTGGGACCCTAATAGGGATGGAAGGGTTGATGAACTAGGGTTGGGATGACAAGGACCAAGGATAGATGGAAGGTTTAATGAACTAGGATAAGGAACTAGGATAGAGGGAGTGTTTCATGAACTAGGATAAGGACCTAGGATAGATGGAGAGTTTGATGAACTAGGATACTTAGGTTGAGCATGAGGTATATAACCAAGGTAGTGAGAATATGGATGTGCTTGGACAAGAAAATGTTCTAGGATACCTTGTTCATGAATGCCTAAGCCTTTTCCTTTGTAATTCATAATTTCACACATTCGTTTACCCATGGGATATGAGTTGTTTGTGAAACAATATGCAATTCCATTTTGAGAAGGATATGATATGGATGAAAGGATAGGTGTTGGAAGTAAACCAGAGTGGATAAAGGTGGAAGATCCCAATTTATAGGTGAGGGGTTCATGGATATCTTGAATAGGTGTGATAGGATCTTGACATGAGGATGATGGAGAATTTCGATCATGAGGAGAATTAGGAAGGGTGATAGGATCTTGACAGGAGGATGATAGGATACTTTGATCTTGACTAGGAAAAGAATCACTAGATGGAGTAGCTTGGTCATCAGATGGAAGGGAATCATAAGATAGGATGAAAGAATTGTCATGCTCCTGGGATGTGATTGAGTCATGAGACGGTATGGATTCATAAGATGGGGTGGAGGGAGGACTTGGAAGAATATTTTGTTCTTGAGATGGAAGAGGATTATCATGGGTGAATAATGAAAGGAGGGGATCATCATATGATTCTTGAGAGATGGGATCTTGATCAAAGATTGGAAGGGTTTGTAGAATTTTGGTATCATGGGATGGAGTGGAAATAATGTTTTGATCGAGATGTGTAGATTGAAATGAATCATTGGATGTAGAGGATATGATAGAAGAAGGTGATTGAATAGGATCATTGACTTGGGTGGAAGAATCATGAGGTTCATTTTGAATTATGGGGGATGAAGATAAATGCATGACATGACAAGATTGGTCAATTTTATTCGATGGCTTAGATTTTGGATTCCAATTAATCATTTGCAAAAATTCAAAACCATTGAATTTGGATGATGTTGTTTTTGGAGGAGAAGAGGTCACGTTCATATTTTCGTCAAAGGAATTTTTAGGTTTTCCCCCTTGTATTTCCTTGATTTTCCTTTGGATTGCTCTTATTTGTTGGGTAAGAGTACTAAGATTATTTAAGGGAGTTTCATTCTTTTCAGGATCCTCTTTAATTTTCTCCATATTGTAGTCAGAGGGCAATTTGGCACCTTCATTTTCCAATAAAAGAAAGTATCCCTCTTTATTTTTCTCTAAGATATTTTCCACAGCTAAGAGAAACCATGGATCTTGTTTAGCTTCTTGAAGCATTTCATCAGTTATTTCATCATTATTTGAACTATTCCTGTATAAACCCAAAAATGGTCTAGAGCATCCAATTAATTAAATACAAATTATTTGATTAATTATGCTAATTTCCTCTACTGTTTGAATAAATAGAAATATTTATTTATATAGTTCACATTCACATTCACATTTAAATTCTTCTAATTCGTCTATTATCTAATCTTAATTAAATAAACAAAATTAATTACTTTGTTTGATTTAATTATAATTTTCCTATTTTATTCTATCACATCAATCTTAAATTAATTAAATAAATATTAAACACTTTATTGATTAATTTCCATTATTCTTCTATTTAATTTAGTAAACAACTTCTATAGTTTGTTTTATTAAATTATTTATCCCTCTTTTGCTAATTTAAATAAAGGCATAAGGAATATTCCTCTATATTTCCTCAAATCAAATTAGATATCATATGTCTAATTAATGTCAAAATTAATTGATTGAAACTTCACGGGAAGTTTTGGAGCCAAATTGCAAATTTATTTCTCAATCCTCCTCCATCAATCTTTCCTCTTCTCTTGCCTGGTGTTTTCATGGGTAGAGACAATCTCCAAATTTCTCTCAATCTCCTCCATCTTTCACCATTCAATCCTCCAGATTGAATCCAAGCCTCTCTTTGCCATCCCTATACATTTCTACAGCCAAGAAATCTATAAATAAAGCCTCATTGAACTAAGGAAAGGATCCCAAGTTATCAAGTTTACTTTGTAGAATTTCATCAAGCATCGAAGCATCGAAGCATCCAAACATCCAGTATTTCAAGCATCAAGCATCAAGTTTTCATATCATGGTTGCCTCTTGTAGCTTTGTTTATCATTTCCATGTCAATCCATGCTATTTTAGTTTCTTTTATCATCTAGTCTTTATCACATTTAGCTGCATATCGCTGCATCAATATCATTTTGTTCTTTAGATTGTCATTTTAACAGTGATAGTGTTATTTTAATCTAAGAGCACATAGCTTAATAAATCTTTAAAGATAGGATACAATGAGATGATTTCAATTGGTTATTAGCTTAATCTTTGATGAAATGTTTCATTAAGAAGTGTTTTATTGCTTTACACCTTATTCACACTTACAATTTGGCACCCACTGTGGGGCATTAACCCAAATTTTATCAATTTTTCTGAAAAGTATCATGCAGGTTTCCGACGTGTTTTATTTCAACGCTTTCGTCACATATTATAGCACATCTGTGGAAAACTATAGTGCTTCCATGCTCTATTTCGGTGCTTCCATGATAGTACAGCGCATCCATAAAAAATTTTAGTGTTTTCAACTCTAGCGCTTCCATGACCTATTTCAGCGCATCAGTGATTTAGCACTTCTGTGGCAACCTTCGGTACTTCGGTGTCCTATTTCGCCGCTTTCGAGTTATAGCGCATCAAGTAAAAGTTATAGCGCTTCAGTGGACTGTTTCGGCGCTTTTGTAAATTCAGTCTGGATCCAACGCGACCACGGCCAGATTTTATTCCTTTTTTTCATAGCTGGACTAAAATTTATCAATCCTAGGATAGTCACTTCTGGTTTCTAAAATTTATCAATCCTAGGGTAGTCACTTCTCGTTTCTAAAATTTATCAATCCTAGGGTAGCCACTTTTTGTTTTCTTAAAGAAAATTTATCAATCCTAGGGTAGTCATCACATTTTTGCAATATAAGTTAAAAATAACATTATGATTTTTGTGAAGCAACACCTTTACATAGATTAGAAAATTGTCTTTTGGGCTTAAAATAGAACAACTTATATGTTGTGCTTGTGGTGATTAGGCTTATGCTCTCCCCTTAACTGGGTGATCAAAGTGCCAGATTCTTCTTTACTTCATAATATTTACGCTTTGTTAAATCCTTTAGAAGGCCTGTCGTAGTGGGAAAAAGTACTCACCCTACGGGAACGACTTAAGTGGGAATGCCTAAAGCCAAGGATTCCAACCCACTATAATCAAATTGCAAGTTGTTGATGAAAGTCCAACTTGACGGTAGTGAGCAAGATGACCATCCCCAAAATATTTGTTCTAAAGATTGGGAGGTCTCCTGAGGGATTTTATCAATTGCCACACCGCACGGAAGCCCTATCTACAAACCATAGAGTAGTATCCCATTGAGTTAGTAACCAAACATTGTCATACTCATAGTGCAAGGGGAGGGATGAATCTGCCCTTAAGACACTCACCATATAATTTCCAAGGACCATTTACTCAGAGGATGAGAAATCCAACTCTGAGTACACGCCTGGAAACGACAAAAACATGGGCACCCTCTAGGGGGTGACACGGTTGTGTGCATCAATGCAATTTCAAGATGTGGGTTGTGAGTATAACAATGACCTATTTGTCCTTAACTATGAGTTTGTCTGATTTGTGTACATTATTCAAAGCAACCAATAAAAATCAATAAGGACCATTCGTGGTTCTTGAACATACACGATCTATTTAGTTTAAAATAATTATCTCACAATTGCTTGTTGTGTCTTCACAAAATTCATTAAAATCAGATTAAAGACCATCTTGAGAACAAAAAAGTCAAAACAAATCGAGAAGTTCATGATTCGAAAGTAGAAGTCCACCATGTTTTTCAAGAAAACAATCAAGATCACCAAACCCAAGAAACCTCTTAATTATCTGGATAATTTAAGAAGAAGGTATTTTCTATATCAGAATAGAAAAATATTTTTACAACATAGAACCTTCATCCATAGATATCATGATTTTTCTAGGGGTCACACTTTAGATTATGTAGTAGAACCACTCTATTCATGAGCCTTCTTCCAAAGGAGAGCTCTCACATAGTTTCACAACCATAGTCAACGCATACGTCAGTCTAATTTTCCACAACCCATGATAGAGTATGCCACAAGGCTAGATCAAGTTTTACAAAAGAGAGTCTTAAAAATCTAGTTTTCAGCGCTTCGGGTCACTGTTTTAACGCTTTTGTGAAATAGCGCTTTCGAGCACTATTTTAGCACTTACAGTCTTTATTTTAGCACTTTCATAAAATAATGCTTTCATCATTTGTTTCAGTGCTTTTGGGCACTGTTTCAGCGCATCTATCAAGATAGCACTTCTATCACTTTCTACAATGCTTCCGGGCACTGTTTTAGCACTTCTGTTAAGATAGCACTTCCATCGCCTATTTCAGTGCTTCGGGAGTCTGTTCTAGCACTTCTATGAAATAGCACCTTTGTACTTTGTTTTAGCACTTTCAAAACAGAGAGTTCAAAAATCATACCAGTTAGTTTGTCTGTCATTTATCCACAGTTTTTACCAGAACACAAGCTTCTTTTTATCAAAATCATTGTCTCAAAAATCGAAATCAAAAAGGTTTATACGAATTTCCAACCTTATCAACTGAAACAAGGTCTTGCAAATTAGAAGTGTCAAAATCAAATTCACAATCAATTACTACACTGAATTTTCATTATCAGGATACTATCATCCTTTATCATGAAACCAAGTATAGTAATCAAATTTTTAACTTAGTCTTATCAATAAGATTGGTTATCTTATTTGACTTTGTTAAAAATTCAATTGACATTTTTTCCAGCATAGAAGATCAACATTTCAGAAGAAAGAGTAAAAATTGGTATGCCAATCTTCACTAGGTCCCAAAAATAGAGACTCTTAGAGAAAGAAATTGAAACATCCCAAACAATGGCAGAGGAAAATCCTTGGAACAGTCTACACCAAAATGATAAAAATGAAATAACTCCTGAGGATATTCAAACAACTCAACAAGACCCCAAGTTCCATAAATTTATGGAAAAAATCTTAGAACAAGACATGGAGAAATATCTCTTGATGTTGGCTAAATCGGGTGCTAATATTCCCAAGGACTTTGACGTAAATCGTTTGAAGGAAGCACCTGGAACAAATGAGACTAAAATACTCCAAACCACACAAACAATAGATCCAGTTGCTACTTTGACATCCCAAATGCAAACATTACAACAACAGATACAGGATATGATGAAAGGACATACCAAAAGATATGCGATATAGGAAATTTGTCCTTATCCTTTCGACGTGACAGTCGGCCTGATACCTTTTCCAAGACATTATGAATTCCCAAAGTACGACAAGTAAAATGGAAGAACGGATCCGATAGATCATATCTGAGAATTCAAAACAATGAGCCTTGAGTTTTCCCAAGAGGAAACTTACTTAATGAGGTTACTCCCAAGAAGTTTGGGAGGTACATGTATGGAATGCTTCTCAAAATTACAACCAGGTATCAAGACTTTTGAGGAACTTGTCAACAAATTCATCTCCCAGTATTATTTTAACATCCAACACGATGTTACAATAAAGGATCTTTATAACCTAAAACAAAACAAAGGGGAGATGTTCTTGTCTTTTCTACAAATATGGCGACGATTGTTCGCTAGATATCCTCGATCCATTCCTGAGGAAGAAAATATGGATTTATTCATTGACAACTTGACAGAGGAAATGAGTTATAGACTTGAATTACGATGTCCTCCCATATTCAACAAAGTAATAGAAAATGGTCTTAAAATTGAAGAAACACTAGTCAAAAGAGGAGTTATCAAGCATTTCAACGATAAAACAAATAACACAAATAACTCCTCCAATCAATACTCAAGCAGTGATAAGCCAAATTTTTGGCAAAAGAATCAAAACACTACTACCAATGAAACACCAAATGATTATCAAAATGTCAAACTAGTTTTAAACTTGACGACATCTACATCAAAGAATCAAAACAATGATCAAATTGTCAAGTCGAATATCATACAAAGCAACGAGATCGTAAAAACACAATCATATCAAAAACCACCAAATCAGTGTAGGTTCACACCTTTAGGCCAAAGAATAGAATCAGCAATGAAAGAATTAGTCACCAGTGGCCTTATCACTGTACGGGAAGCTAGATTCTAGGATCCAAAATTCAAACCACCATGGTGGAATGACGCAGATTACTGCAACTTCCATAACAAAAAAGGTCACGAAACCAACGATTCTATGGAGTTAAAACACATAGTACAAGATCTGATCGACAACAACAAAATATATGTGGAGGGACCCCAAAACAATAACGATCATTCGGCCTTCAAAGACCCTTTGCCAAACTATGACAAAGGAGCGTCATCATCTTCAAACAACAAAGGTAAGAACATCAATCATGTCTATGAAAAAACAATCCTTTGTCTATCTGAAGTAGAGAGTGATCATACAATTGGTCATGACGTTGATGAAAATAAAACCCACAACACTACCCCTTTAGATTTTCTCCCAACCATACAAAACTCTGAAAATCAAATCAATGTCTTAAAAATCAGAGACCGTCAGGAATATCAACTAGCAAATGTAATGACTAGGGGGCAATCCAAGGTAGTGTCAAAAGGAGGTGGGTCTACACATGCAGTTCCACCTCCATCTCAATATAACATTGTCGATCAACTACAAAATATTCCTGCATAGATATCAATACTAGAACTCCTTAAATTATCACCATCGCATAAGGAGGTTCTAGAGCAAGCACTAGTAGCCACTACGGTACCGAAGAATCTAGATGTTTTCTAGTTCCAAGCTATGGTGGGGCATTTGACTACCCCGCATTGTCTATCATTCTCTGAACAAGATGATGTCTCACTAAACCATCCCCATAATACCGCACTCCATATCGAAGTCTTAATCCACAATCATCACCTCAAGAGAGTCTTAATAGATGGGGGAGTTGGTCTAAACATTTGCACTCTCAAGTTAATCTGTGCACTAGGGTACTTCGATGATGCTATTGATGCACGAAGAAAAATGACTATCAAAGCATATGATGAGGAGGAAAGATCGTCCAAGGGATTAATTTTGTTACCCATTCAAGTGGGGCCAATGATGAAACATATAGCATGTCAGGTATTGGAAAAAGATTTAACATACAACATACTCTTAGGATGACCATGGATCCATGAAATGCAGGTTGTACCTTCAACATATTATCAATCTTTGAAGTTCCCAATAAATGGACATGAGGTGACTATATCTGTTGATTATAATCATCGTCAATATTGTGACACAATTAGAATCTCCCAAGATACCTTGGTGCCTCACAATAGGGAAGCATTTGGTTCAAAATCATCCAACAAAGAAAAATGTCCAAGTCTCACCACCAAGTGGGTAGAGAAGAAGAATAAAGAAAAAGAAAAAAGTCTTGTTGAAACTCAATCAACAGATAATCTCGATCCACAAACTTCTTTATCAAAAAAATTTCAAGAGAAATTCCAACTGACGGACAAGGGAATGGGAACATATTCTATGGAGCAATCACTTAACTTATCACAGTTAATGCCCTCTCCTAAGACCTATGGTCAACTATCTATGATAAAACCTCAAACATCATTACCAATCATAGTTCTTACAGAAAGTTGTCAAAACTAGTACCATAGAGGATGAGTCAAACAACAAAGCGATCCTGGATTGGCTATGCAAAGATGAGGAACCCTCGACATCCAATATCAGTCTCAAAAATGTCAATATTAACACTGATAAATATGGAAAAGGAAAAGCTATTTTAGAAAAAATGGGGTATGAAGGACAAGGACCTACGGGATTAAGAAAGGATGGACTCATAGAGCCTATTCAACCCCTCACTCTTCACTCAAAAGAGAAGTCAGGACAGGGATACTCTAATGAAGAAAAACAGGAACTGGCAAAGAAGGTTGTAGAACGAATCCTTCAACTTAGAAATAGCTCTGAGACAGATTCAAATGAATATGAGTGGGATTCATGTTCTGATGTATCTTTCAATGATATTCATATTGATGTCATCCAACAATATACACCTACGCATGAGGAGGTCCAAGGTTTTGGGTCTAGACCATTCGTAGCAGGATCACAAAATATTGATGATTCAAGTGGGGATGAATAGACCTCGAGTGAACCATATGATCTTGAAGAAGGTACCATCATTGACCTCGATATTACCATAAACAACTATGATGAAATGGCTGTCCAAACCCTTACATCCATCAACCTAAATGAATCCAATGACCTCATGCCATTAATCCATCCTGAACTAATTGACTCGGAACTTGTCAAACCTCTAATTGTGCCAAGATTTGTGGATGATCATGCCATTGCAAATTTCCTATGTCATAGTGAACCTGGTACAATTTCTATCTATAATACTCATAACAACATGACTCGGCAGGAGGGTGTCAAATCTTCCAATTGCAAAAGTAAAAATAGGGAAAATAGATCTAATGGTGAAAACCATTCTATGGCAACATTAGATCTGGAAAAATAAAAAATAAAGAATGCATCTAACGGTGAAAACCTTTCTAAGGCACCCAAGGATGGAAGATTTGACACTCTTCCAGAACATTATCATGAGCGGTCATCAATTCTGGTAGAACCAACACAGTCTGTGAACATCAACATAGAAGAAAAGGCAAAAATCCTACATCTGGCAAAATCCATGACAGATCAAGAGAGACCAAAATTCATCAAATTCTTTAAGGAAAGAAGCATCAACTTCGCTTGGTCATACTCTGATATGCCAGGCTTAGACCCAAATCTACTCATGCATCATTTGTCTTTGCCCATAGGAATAAAGCCTATCAAGGAAAAATTGAGAAAAATGCATCCCCAGATCGCATTAATGGGCAAAACAGAGCTAAAGAAACTATTAGATGCTAGATTCATAAGTTCTATAGACTATGTCGAGTGGATATCAAACATTGTCCCTATTTCAAAGCCATACAATAGCATAAGGATATGTACGGATTTTAGAGACCTAAATAAAGCATGCCCAAAGGATGATTTTTCGTTACCTAATATAGACATCATTGTGGACTTGACAGCAGGGCATGCCATGTTGTCAATCATGGATGGTTTTCCAGGATACAATCAAATTAAAATAGCTCCAGAAGATCAGGAAAAGATGACTTTTACATGTCCATGGGAAACCTTCTACTGGAACATCATGCCATTTGGTCTAAAAAATGCAGGAGCCACCTATCAAAGAGAAATGACAACAGTCTTTCATGATATGATGCACACCTTCATGGAGGATTACGTGGATGATATTATGGAAAAATCTTGTACAAGGGAGGGACATCTACATATTCTAAACAAAATCTTCACACGGCTAGAGAAATTCAATGTCAGGTTAAACCCTAAGAAGTGTGTCTTTGGGGTCACATCAGCAAAACTATTGGGGTACATTGTCTCAGAAAAAGGAATTGAACTAGATCTAGTGAAAGTCAAAGCAATAATGGAGATGCTGCCTCCTAAGAATATCAGTCAACTTATATCACTACAAGGAAGGCTCCAATCGATCAGGAGATTTATCTCCCAGCTGGCAGACAAAAGTCATCCTTAATCATTTGTTGCATAAGAATGTGGTTTTCAAATGGGATAATGAATGTGAAACAACGTTCAATCAAATAAAACAGTATCTAATGTCACCACCCATTCTCATGTCGCTAATGGAAGGAAGACCTTTTATATTGTATATTTCCATGACAAATATTTCTTTGGGGGAATTATTAGCACACGAGGATTATAAAGGAAAAGAACATGCCATCTACTATATCAGTAGAACATTAAATGGTTATGAAATAAATTACACTTTTATAGAGAAATCTTGCTTGACGGTGGTATTTTCTACTCAGCAACTAAGACATTATATGTTGACCCATACAATCAGGTTAATAGCAAAGATCGATCCTTTAAAATATCTACTCAGTAAAGTTTCCTTAACAGGTAGATTGGCAAAGTGGATCATGCTATTAAGTGAATTTGACATTCAATATGTGGAGAGAAAAGCCATCAAGGGTCAAGCAATTGCTGAACAATTATCTGAGGCTCCTCTACCCGATGATCAACCAATGATGATGGAGTTTCCAGATGCAGACATTCTAACAGTGATGCCCAAAAAATGGATATTATATTTTGATGGATCATACACACAATGTGGATCTGGAGCAAGGATTTTGTTCATCTCTCCTCAAGGACACACCATTCCAAAATCATAGACTGATGTTTCAGTGTACAAATAATGTGACATAATATGAAGCATTGATCATTGGGGTCAAAATAGCAATTCAATTGAAGATCACGGACTTACAGGTATATGGGGACTCTCAACTAGTCATTTATCAAGTGAATGATGAGTATCAAACAAAAGATGAAAATTTGATGCCCTATAAGAAACAAATAGATGATCTGAAATAGTTCTTTTTCAGTATAAAGTTTGATCAAATCCCAAGAACGGAGAACAAAGCTGCAGACGCGATGGCCACAATTGCTTAATTATTATAATTGTCGAAGAAACGTGTTTGTTATGAATTTATGGTAGAACAAGTATCCTATCCTTCCCATAGTAAATCAGAATCCACTACCATATGCCATCTAGAACCCATTAAAACCTCCATCTATGAAAAAACCAATGCTTACCTAAAAGATGATATCCTTCCTCTTGATCTTTCCAGGAATCAAAACCGAAACTTCATCTGCCAATCCGCCCAACATACTTTAATCACAGACATACTTTATCATCAAGGTCTTGATGGTACCTTACTTCAATGTCTAGAACATGATGAATCTGAAACGAACCTACGAGAGGTTCACGAGGGTATTTGTGGCACTCATTCGAGTGGGATAACTCTAGCCAAGAAACTCCTTCGTTTGGTATATTATTGGCCATGCATGGAGAAAGAATCCTATCAGTTTGTCAAGAAATGTCAAAAGTGGCAAATTCACAGGAATTTGATTCATGCACTAGCACAAGAACTGCATCCTTTTACATCAACATGGCCTTTTTTTTCAATGGGGTCTAGATTTTGTAGGAAAAATAAATCCTTCCTCATCAAATGGACACAAGTTCATTATCACAGCTACAAAATATTTCACAAAATGGATAGAAGCAGTACCTCTTACAACCATCACTAGGAAGAAAAACTCCTCGTTCATCTTGAATTACATAATTTGTCGGTATGGAATCCCTCAATCCATTATCACTGATAATGGACATCCTTTCAAGAATCAAGATGTCCAAGAACTATATGAAATTTTTTATATCCAACATCATTTTTCAACACCGTACTATCCTCAAGGGAATGGCCAAGCAGAGGCCTCTAACAAAACAATTCTAAAAATCTTCAAGAAAATGGTAAACGATGTTGGACGTGATTGGCATGTCTAACTCAATCCTGCATTATGGGCCTACATAACAAGTACCAGAACACCAACAGGAGCTACACCATATGCCTTGGTAAATGGATCAAAAGCCATATTGCCCATCGAAGTAGAGATTCCATCCCTTCATGTATCACTCAGAGGAATTATTTCAGATGAAGACTATAGGGTATCTAGATTGCAGGAACTGGAATTGTTGGATGAGCGTCGTCAACAAGTTATTGATCATCTAATGGCTTATCAATAGAGAATGTCAAGGACTTACAACCACAGGGTCAAACCGAGGGTCTTTCAAGTTGGTGATTTGGTACTAAAGGAAAACCCTAGGAATCAGCAGGACAAGGAGAAGAAAGGGAAATTTGAGCCTAACTGGCTTGGTCCTTTTGTTGTCATATCAGTGTATGGATCAGGGGCATATCAACTATCAACGTTAGAAGGGAATTTGTTTGATGAACCTATCAATAGTTTCCATCTAAAAAATTTCTATACTTAAATCTCCTAGTGCACGGGTCAAACTTCTAAAAATGGTTTCCTTGATGAAAACCTGGAAAACAGGCATCTTGGAAACAAAAAAACACAAAAAAATATAGAAACTGCAAAAAGAAAGAAAAAAGTAAAAAACGAGAAAAGTATACAAAGCAAAGAGTGTAATCAAAACATATGGTGAAAACCTGGAAACATGCGTCGTATGTGATTCTAAGAGATCAGCTTTCCCATCTATTTTGATACATATCAGGATTAATAATCTGGCAGTCATACAATTTCATATTAGGTCATTAGTCTTGCCATCATTGCATCCATATCAAAATCATTTCACATAGTCAAGTCTAACTCCAAAGCTTGGGGGCAACATCTAGATATCACTAGCGCCACATAAACATAGGTTTCACCAAAGGGAAAACAACAGTATGATAAGAACATGAAAAAAAGGGTCAAAATGCAACATCAATCATCATCAAGAGGACATCAAACATCTGTATCCTATAGAAAATCCGAAAACATGTCAAAAAGTCAGTCTAGAAAAGCAAAATCCAAAAACATTGAGTCTGAGTTAGTCAAACTACGTGGTCTCTGTGTGTGTAATGTAGGCAAGACTAATCATTGATCAGCCCCCGAGACCCCTAGGATAAGTTAGTAGGTTAGGTCTTTTGGTCAAAAATCTCGAAAATTAAAAACATAAAAAAAAAATCAAGATGGATGATCTAAAATCTGAATAATGATTGAAACACTCTAAGTAAAAAAAATGGATAAATTGTATTTTTTATTATCATTTCTTTTGGAGTAACTCAATGATGTATTGAACTAGAGAAACAAGGAAAAAGAATGATATTTTTATTGTCTATTGTCTGTAAGTTAATCATATAAATGTGTGAATTGTCGGGGGATGTGCTATGCAAATGTATCACCGATGACATTCATAATTCACACATTGAAATGATTAATCACTGCCTGTTTATGCAATGAATGCTCAGGTCATCTTGGTTCAATTATACCTAGATGCTTGTGTTCGCTTGCAATATCAAAAATCATTAAAGAACTACTTAGGTCGTCATTGGTTTAACATATACCATTGACGCTTATACTCACTTTCAACATCCAATAAAAGCTCTATGATGATACTAAGCACAAAAATACTGTTAAAAATGACAATGGTTTTTTGCATATAGTTGCATGTTAGAATTAGATTGCATTCATCATAATTCATTATCTGCAGAGTATTTGTTGCATAAAGGGTTCCAATCAGTGATTATCTTATCTACAAATATGACTAAGTGTACTTGACATAAATTCAAAATCATCAAAAAAGTCATCATCTCATCATTAAATTTCCCTCATATTATCATTCATACATTTTACATCAAATAAATTATGCATTAAATTGTACCATAAATACATCATGTTCATTTTACCATAAAACATTCATTACATTATCATCCATCAACATCATATGCATTTGATCACTTTTTAAACCCATACATCATTTGTCATCCATACATTTAATCACATTTTGAAATAAAAGCATCATAAGATCATCATTTAGAGATTCATACATTACATCATACATCCATATATCATATAAATCTGCATATTCATTTTATATTTCTTATCATCATCACATTTAAAATAAAATGTAAGTCATATCATTATTATCATTACATCATCACATTGAAATAAAATCATTCATATAGAACATCACATAACAAATGCATCCATCACATAGAAATCATAAACCATCATAAAAACAAATCAACTGCATCTCATGTATATATCATCAATGTCAAGTATACAATAAAGTTTGAAATAAAGATACATCATCAAAAATGATCTATATCTTAGTGTACATCATGTCTCAAAAATGGAAAATCTCATAATCACAATAGCATCTATGATCTGCTACTGCCAAAATGTGTGGGCCCAACAGGACTAGTACCACCACCACCCCCGAAAGAACCAGGATCTCTGGGATATCTTTGTGTAGTTTGTGCCACACCCTCACTCATTGTCTGAGAATGAGTTCGATCATATCTCGACAGGGCATAGCTGACCCTACAATCGGCAGACACTGCATCATGATATCTACCCCAGAAGAACTCTGCCTCTCGCGCAGCCCGTAGAACCTCTCTCATGTAATCTCTCACCAAGGTACCATCAGCCACTCTTTATAAGGTCTTTGTTGTCTCTTATGCCCTCTCGACAATCTGATGTTCACTGTCTCGCTCGGTTGTCAATGTGGCAACTTGAGTCTGCACAGCGGCCAATTGTCCCTATACCTGCGCTAGAGCCTGAGCTTGCATCTGAGTCTGCATCTGAACAATCAAACCCTGGGCCTGTACCAACTGTCTCTGCAGCGTCTGTACCTGTGTCTGGAGACCTGCAATCTATCTCTGGTGGTCCACTGATGGTACTGCCACTGCTTGCCTCTTGTGAGGCCTACTAGATGAAGGACCACCGCTGACTGGCCCTGCCCCTCTACCACCTCCGCCGCCACCATCACTGCCATCACTACCACTCTCCGTGCTACTACCTAATGGAGTATCACCCTCACTATCCGCAAAACCCTCGGCCGTATCCTCCTCTACGGGTAATGGTGTTGGCTCATCTAGAATGGTGATACGCGGATGTGAAACCAAAGCCAAAAATGTGGCGTACTCCTTTGTAACGGGTGCCTCCACAATGTCTCTATGCATGTCCCAGGGTGATGGCTGCAATGCCCTGTATCCCTCTACTAAGACCTCATATGACAGACAAGGCCCCCAATTAGGTACATCACTCCACCACCTAGCATAGTGAGTTATGGCATACACTGAACAATGTCGTACTATCTATACACTCATCATAGAAAAAACCTCTCCAATACAAAGGGTGTCCTGCCAATCAGGTACATGGAATTGCAAAGATACCCCAACACTGTGTCGTCCTCATCCTTTTGCTCACAGTCTAAATACGGCCGCCAGATAATAGTCTTTGTATCATCAAAAACTCGCCTCCAATGCTCCAACTTACCCATTTGAGCCTGGGTAAGCCGACCTCTATACCGAAACACATACGGTCTACCTGCTAGTCTGGCCATAATGGGAAATGGTCGAGCAATGGAAAGTGCTCCCATGCCCACACCTATAACAAGGTCATCCCTGTTGATAAACTGTGTGCCCCAAGGTATACCACTGAATGAAGGTCATGGTAGAGATGTGCCAGCATGCACATCCCCCACACATATCTCGTACCATGTATGACCATGCTCTCTAGAATCCTGCCCCAACCCACTAGGAATCCCTTTGACCTATGATCAGGGAAAAGGAAACCTCCAATAAATCTAGCAAGCACTATTGGTAGTGTCGCATATGTGTCAGCAATCCTCCTCCATTAGATGCTCGGACCTATAATATCTTGATCCTGAAACACTTTGCGGAGAGCATCTCTCCCACTAGCCTTATGAGAATCATACACCACAATCTCCCCCATAAATGGTATGCATAGAATCCGCTACATATCCTCGGGTGTGACCATCATCTCATCGGTGGGTAAGTGAAAGGTGTTGTGGTCACTATGCCACCTCTCAGCCAAAGCAGTAAGGAGACCCTGATTAATCCTAATCTGGGGCATGTCAAGTAAACTGGTGAGGCCGCATCGACCTATAATATAAATCTCATCTAGTGTCAGATGAGGTATCAAGTCAGTAGTCCAAGGAAACCTCTCTCACATCTAGAGATTACCCAGACGCTCCTATCATCATGAGAAAATTTAAAAATTAGTGCACTATGTCAAGAAATCAAAAGTCATTCTACTATCAAGTCTAATCCAAAAATTGGTATGAATTTTTTGATCAAAATTCATGAAAAAACATCATTAAACCTCACCTATCATGAGGTTCATCAAAAATTATCTAATCTCGCCTATCATGAGATTTATCGGATATTGAATCATTTCCTCGCCTATCATGAGGATCATCATAAATAGGATTATTCTCACCTATCATGAGAGTAACTCTTATTTAATCATGAAAATCAATCATCAGGAATTTGGATCATCAATCATACCAATCCAAAGAATGGACATGATCAGATTTGATGAAATCAAAGTTAACTAAGTCAAAATCTGCATTTCTGACATAGATGCGCTAAAATAGGCATCCAAAGTGCTAAATCTCAAAGGCGCTACGTTATCAGTCGAATGCGCTAAAACAAGCACCCAAAGTACTATTTTATTCGAAGCACTACTTCACACTCTAATGCGCTATAACAGGCATCTAAAGTGCTACTTCACCCTAAGCGTTGTTTTACCACATCAAAATGCTAAAACAGTCCATCAAAGCGCCACTTTGTCAAAAGCACTAGGACAAACCATAAAAGCGGTAATCTACCAAATCAAAGCGCTAGAATATTCTAGGCACTAAAATCTGGCATTGATGCGCTATTTCAACCTACCTAAGTGCTACATCATTGAAAGCACTAAACTATCCTATGGAAGCGCTAGAGAAAATAACGCAAGCGCTAAAACACCTACTGAAAGCGCTACACCGGAGTGAAAGCACTACAACACGACTTGGAAGCACTAAATTAGCTCAAAAAATGCCTAAAACATTAAAAAGCATAAAAAAACAAAAATTGCATGAAAAATGAGGAGGATAATGGGTACATACCGGAGGTCCGTACGCGGCTGACCGCTGGTGGCATCGAACGCGCTCTAAACGGTGAGTATGGTAAGGGATTGGCATCGTGCTCCAACTAGCTAAAAAGTCTCTCTCACAATAATTTTAAACTCAAAAGGTACAAATGACTTTCAAAATGACCTTTTGGGCTATATATAACTTTTAAAAAGGGATTTTTGTGGGTTTTTAATTATATTTTGATTAATTTTATCTGTGAAATTAATTGAAAGACATCTGCGGCTTATTTTTCTTCTTAATTGTCAGGAGATAAATTATTTTTTCATCATACCTTCATCAAATCATCATGAAAATTTCAAAAATTCTAAAAATCATCAAATCATTAATTTATCTCCCGAGGGGGCATATTATCGACAATCATCTAAAAATTAATATCTGGGGCATGTCTGGGGCATATGGAATTACTTTTTTTTATCATCGATCCTGGTAGTAGCAACAAAAATTTTCTTCGAAGCAACGCGTAAACACATCACTTCGAAGATGGGCAAATGTATACACCCAAAAATGGTCTGGAACATCCGATTAATTAAATATAAATTATTTGATTAATTATCCTAATTTCCTCTACTATTTGAATAAATAGAAATATTTATTTATATAGTTCACGTTCACATTCACATTTAAATTCTTCTAATTCG
This sequence comes from Sequoiadendron giganteum, assembly GCA_007115665.2. Classification (NCBI taxonomy): domain Eukaryota; kingdom Viridiplantae; phylum Streptophyta; class Pinopsida; order Cupressales; family Cupressaceae; genus Sequoiadendron; species Sequoiadendron giganteum. The sequence continues at coordinate 95,642,307 of CM021109.1, forward strand.
TCTATTATCTAATCTTAATTAAATAAACAAAATTAATTACTTTGTTTGATTTAATTATCATTTTCCTATTTTATTCTATCACATCAATCTTAAATTAATTAAATAAAGATTAAATACTTTATTGATTAATTGCCATTATTCTTTTGTTTAATTTAATAAACAACTTTTATAGTTTGTTTTATTAAATTATTTATCCCTCTTTTGCTAATTTAAATAAATCAAAAATATTTAAATAAAGGCATAAGGAATATTCCTCTATATTTCCTCAAATCAAATTAGATATCCTATGTCTAATTTATGTCAAAATTAATTGATTGAAACTTTACGAGAAGTTTTGGATACAAATTGGAGACAAATTACAAATTTATCTCTCAATCCTCCTCCATCAATCTTTCCTCTTCTCTTGCTTGGTGTTTTCATGGGTAGAGACAATCTCCAAATTTCTCTCAATCTCCTCCATCTTTCACCATTCAATCCTCTAGATTGAATCCAAGCCTCTCTTTGCCATCCCTGTGCATTTCTATAGCCAAGAAATCTATAAATAAGGCCTCCTTGAACCAAGGAAAGGATCCCAAGTTATCAAGTTTACTCTGCAGAATTTCATCAAGCATCCAAGCATCCAAACATCTAGCATTTCAAACACCAAGCATGAAGTTTTCATATCATATCTACCTCATGTAGCTTTGTTTGTCATTTCCATGTCAATCCATGCTAATTTAGTTTCTTTTATCATCTAGTCTTTATCACATTTAGCTCCATATCACTGCATCAATATCATTATGTTCTTTAGATTGTCATTTTAAAAGTTATAGTGTTATTTTAATCTGAGAGCACATAGCTTAATAAATCTTTAAAGATAGGAGACAATGAGATGATTTTAATTGGTTATTAGCTTAATCTTTGATGCAATGTTTCATTAAGAAGTGTTTTATCGCTTTAAACCTTATTCACACTTACAATTCCCATGAAGCCTATGAAAAGGATTTTCTTCCCTATCACCCATGTTGCAAAGTGGATCTCTTCTTTCATCTTCTTCATTTTCAGGACCTTTTGGGAATAGGCATATGCTTACACCAAATTTCAACTAACTTTGATCACAAAATGAGAGAGTGCAATTTGTGGGATATCTTAGTAAGAATAGAATGAGAATTCTATTGATATGACTAAAGAAATTTCTATTTTTTAGCTCGTGATTCCCTGGTTGGAAGGATGATGATTTTGTTGTGGGAATTAAACTAGAAATCAGAAATAAAGGTGATGTTGCACTTTGTGATGTTTTGATCGTAGTTTTTGAAAAAATGGGATTTTTGTGGGTGCCTAATGTTTCCAATTTTTTCTCTATTGTTGATTTCCAATCCCTTAACATAAATTTCACGGTTTGATTTGCCAAATTCTTGTGTTTTCTGGATGATCTTATCTGAATTAATGTTTTGGAAACACAATATGCAATAGGAAGACAATTGTTTTTAAAGACATAGAATCTAAAACATTGAGTGTATGTTCAAGGATCGAGCATGACCGTTTTTTTATTTTTAGTGGTATTTTAACAAGAAGAAACTTCAAGAAGACTCACTCTTAATGGTCAAAGGGTCATCATAGGAATCATAGCCCATAGCTTAAAATCATGTCAACTCATAGAGTTGTGTCACCCCCTAGAGGGTGCCCATGTTTTTGTTTTTTCCAAGTGCGTACTCAAGGTTAGATTTCTCGATCCCTTGAGAAAACAATCTGTGGCAATTATATGGTGAGTGTCTTGGGGGTGGATTCTTCCCTCCACTTGCACTGTGATTGAAATGATGTTTGGATACTGACACGGTTGGCTTTCTACACTATGGTTCATAGTAAAGGTATATGTTTGGCATGGCAATAGATAAACTCCTTCAGAAGACCACCTAATCTTTAGAACAAATTTTTTTGGGATGGTTATCTTGCTCACTTCCATTGAATATGGGTTTCCCCAAAATTCACTTTTGATTAGAGTGGGTTGGAAAACCTGGCTTTGGTTGTTCCCACTTAGGTCGTTCCCGTAGGGTGAGTACTTTTTCCCACTACAACGGGCCTTCTAAAGGATGTAATAAAGAAAGAATTGCATAAAATGAAAAAGGTAAGTCTGGTGTTTTGGTCACCCAATAAAGAGGAGAGCATAAACCTATTACCCAACAATCACAACAAACAAATGGTTCAATTTTAAATCCAAATGACAATTTTCTATGCTAAGTGAAGATTTTTCTTCACAGCAAGCATGGATTCATTTTAACCAAGATAAAATAATGTTTGGTGACTACCCTAGGATTGATAAATTCTAGATTTAAATGTCTATCCTAGGATTGATTCATTTTAATTTAAAACTAACAATAAAACCACTGGTCGCAGTCACATCGGATCTAGACAACAAATTAAGAATGAGATTATATTCTAGAACAAAGGTCATATGTGCTACAGAACTCCCAAAGTGTTTTAAAAACACTTGTTACAATCATGTGATAATTTTTTTTCTTTCATTTCCATGCTCCATGGTCCTTTAAAACCTGCAATACAAGCTCTAAATATTAGATGGGATCAAGAAAAAAGAATATGTGAGGGTTAGATAAATGATTAAGCATAAAAACCCTAAAATTTAGACCAAGTTTCATTGTGGTTTCACATTAAGTGAGAATTTGAAAATTTTAACTCTGTCAAAGTTGATAAACACCTACACCATTAGATAGCTTATGAAATTCTACCCCATTTCTAAAAAAAAATCTCTAAAAAAGACCAAAATATGACCAAGATATGGCCACTTTAAGATTGACTATAAAAGCGCTAAAACAGGTTTCATATGCGCTAAAACACAGATGTGCTAAAACAAGTCATCTATGCGCTAAAACAATCCATGGATGTGCTAAAATAGTCCATGGATATCTTGAAACAGTTCATCAATGCGCTAAAATAGTCCATGGATGTGCTAAACCAAGGCTCGTATGCGCTAAAATGCAACTCCAATCCGCCACCTGTCACAAAACCTACAATAAAAAGATTAAAAACGAGGCAAGGCCCCACGGTGGGTGCCAAAAATGTGTTGTTAGAATATGTGATCTAATTAAAATGATAAACTAACACACCAATGAAACATTAGATCGAAGGAAACTAATTAAAAAGATAAAACAAACTCTAAATAACAACTCCTTCATATGTGTTCCATTGTCCTCTATCTTCAGTGTTTCTACAGAAATTATTTGCTCTCAGTTGGTTTAAGCAGCAGCTCAATAGAATGACCACTGCAAGAATGAGTATTATGCAAGCTAAGAAATATAAACTCCTATGCTAAATGATTGTAAGACATGATACAACTTATTATGCAGCTAATGAACATGATTAAGCTATGAATTGAAACTAGATTACTGTGCTTGATTGTTGGAGATATTTCACTATAATGCTCTTACTATGCAACTAAAATCTATATTTTGGAAAAGCCAAGAGATTATATTTATAGATTTTCAAAAGGAAAAAGCTTTGTTGGCAAGCTTCAATGGTTAAGATTTAGCCTGGAAGAATGGATGGTGAGAGATGGAGAGGTTGGAGAGAATATAGCTGCTGGAGAGAAAAAGATGGATTGTGTTTTCAACCCACAAAACCCCCCTCATTCAAAATGGAGACAAATTGTCATTTATCATGAAGTAGTTTTGTTTGTTGAAGATAATTGCTCAATTAAATAGTAATTTTATTTAATTTCTTGTGACATGTGCAAATGGAAGCTTCCAATTAAATATAAATATTTATTTATATGTTTGGAGAATATAGAAGCTTTCTTAATTAAATATGGAATATTTAATTAAGTGTATGGTTATGGGTTTTGATATTTGAAGAAACGTATTTTCTTTATATAATAAAGTAATGTCATAATTAATTAAAACAAATAATGGTATTTATTTAATTAATTAATAAGACATGAGAAAATGATAATAGTCAATGATTTATAGAAAAGGTAAACATTTATAAATAAATTATTAAATTTATTTTAAATGTAGTTGAATCAAGAAGATTAATTAAATAATGCGTATTTAATTAATTTACCAGGCTAATATCATGTGACCATTTTTAGATGTGTACAAATATAAAAATTTAGAGAAGGAAGGAGGGAAGGAGTAAGGGAGATAGAGATAAGTAGAGAGGGAAGGAGGGAGGAAGAGATAATTGTTATGGAGGGAGAGGTAGGTAGAGAGAGGTAGAAGTGAGATAAATATAAGTAGAGAGAGCGAGGGAGAGGTATAGAGAGAGAGAAACTGAGAGAGAGAGAGGTAATGAGGGAGGGAGGAAGAGGTAGTGAGGGGGGAGAGGTGAGATAAAGAGGTGTAGAGAGAGATTGGTAGGGAATGATGGATGAAGAGGTAGGTAGAGAGGGAAGGAGACAGGGAGGGAGAGGGAGGTGAGATAGAGAGAAATAGAGAAAGAGATAGGTAGGAAGTGATGGAGGGAGAGATATGTAGAGAGGGAGAGGGGAGATAGAGATAATTAAAGAGGGAAGGAGAGAGAGGTGGGGAAGTGATGGAGGGAGGGAGAAGTGAGATAGAGAGAATTATAGAGGGAATGAGAGAGACAGATAAATATATAGACAGAGAGAGATAGTGAGAGAGAGGGGGAGGGAGAGGTAGGGAGAGAGAAGTGAGATAGAGAGTAGAGGGAGAGGGAGAGAGAGAGAGAAGGATGGATAGGTGGAGAGGTATTTTTTGAGCTCAATTTTGAGATAGTCAGGTAAAGGGGTGGAGATAATGAGAGAGAGGTATAGATCATAATGAATAAATAATGAGTGAGATAGAGAGAGATAAAGATGATACAACTTTCTGATTACTAAAATTTGACCTCTTGACTACAAAAAATTGACATTTTGATTACTAAAATTTAAGTAAGACTAAAAAATTATAAGATCTTCCAAAAACTAGAATTTGGATTATAACTCCTAGAGATCTAAAAAAACTCTCAAACATCTTGAAACTATATACATGAAATATAACTTAAAGAACAAGAAAGTAAATGTTTGGATATGTAATTATCATGTATATATTTTCACTAAATGATAAGGACAAAGAAAAAGAGAAAGAAAAAAGAAAGAGAAGAAATATCAATGAAATACATAATGTGAGCACATAATAATGCACTCACATTTTGTGCAATCAAATAATAGAAACGTGTTATAACACACTCGCATTTTGTGAAATTCAAACCATAAAGTGAGTACTTTATACTGTGCTTGCATTATTGCTTGGTAATGACCAAGCCTTGGCTCAGTCACTACCAACCCATAACACAAGCATATTTCATTATAACACACTAGTGTTTTATCTATTTTGAGACCAAAAAGTGGAGTGGCCACTTTTGGTCCCCCATCTTTCTGCACCCACCTTGCATCTACAAAAGAGAAAGTTCTTACAAAATATTTTTACAATGCTCAAATAGGAAAAATGGTATAAATACATGTAGAATACTAAACTAATTCATCCCACACAAACAAGGGAAAGGAATAAAATTGATCTCAAACACTCACTTGGCTACTAACATCAATAGAAGAGACAAAATGGTGGATCAAGGTTTTAGTCCTTTTGGATTTTTTTGATGTGTTGATGATAGTGATTTAATTGATGTAATTTGATAATGTAAAGATGCACTTAGGTTAACTATGAAAATATAGAAAACTAATGTGATTTATAGAAAATACTAAATCGAGAGACAAAAACTGAATTTAGAACAAAAGAGTATTGACATAGTGGAACCTGACATATAAATTTGATCTTGAAATGGTTGGATAGGGGCGTTGGTACCCTAGAATTAGAAGTGTAGATACTCACAATCAGACTTCAATCTCATGTTGGTTTATATCTATAAGATATCCTCCTTTGGACTTAGTATCATAACTTCACCTATCGTTGATAAAATCTTCTTTCCCTAATTTGTTGAATTTAATGCTTGAATGAATAATTAGGTCTTCAATCCTCTCCATATTTGGTTCAGATTTGCAACCTACACACAAGAAAGAGGGGAAAGGTTTGTTTTGTATTAGGGTGTAACGACCCTCACCTAGAGAAAAATATATGTATTTCATAGACTATGGGAATGTAAATTCTCTCTAGTTAAATTGATTATGTTAGTATTATTTATTATTTTGGAAAATAAAAACCACTTAATATTTTCTCATTTTAAATACTTATGAATACTATGCATTTTATTCAAGATAAACTTATTTTAGAAATGCATATTAATGGAATCTTTACATTTAACGATAAAAAATAGTATTATGAAATTTTATATATATATGCTATAACTAGCTAAATATAATTAATTGAGCAACATCTATTTTTTAGCCAAAATTTAAGCTATTCTTAGATTGATATGGATAAAATAAATAAATAAATAATTTGTTTTGTTTTTATGACAGTGAAATTTTAATAAGCAATATTGATTATTTTTCATGTTGGATAGAAAAGGAATCTATTAAAAGAGTGGAAGAAATGCATGCATTTAACCTCTTTTTGTAATTGACATTAGTAGGAGGAGTTTCTCTGAAGAAAATTGTAGAAGAGAGAGAGAGGGGGGGGAGGCATTATAAAGAAACAATTTTGAGTCCATTAAATGGGGGGAAGGGAATGTGAGGAGGGGTCTCATGGTGGTATAAAAAAAATTGGCAAATGAGGTAGAGATTTATAGGTTCATATGTACAGCTTAAGACACACTATTAGGGGGAAAAGAAGGAAGGTGATAGTCTGAAGAAGGAGGAACGAGGACAAAGGTTTGTAGAAAGTTACCATTGGAATGAATTACTTCATTCATTAGTTGTTTACCTTGTTATATTGAGTATTCTTGACTGAATAAAATGTAATAAGATGAGAATCTTTAGTAAATGCATTATTTTCTGGTGTTAATGATAATTGGTTATTTTCCAGCTTATATCATTTGAAAATATGTTTTTAAATTGTCATAATCTTTGTGTTTAAATCCTCCAAATTGGTCCTCTAGAGTCTCAAATCTTGGTGATTGTTTTTCTTGTGTTATGAAGTATAAACTATACATGACTTCTTGTTATCAATTATTTTAATTTAAGAAAAGATGAAATTTACATACAACTAGATTTTGATCATCTTACAGTAGTTAGTGCTTCAATATATTTAGCATCATGTAATTATGCATTCCATGAGATTGCATCTACATGTCACTATGAATTATTTGAAACTATGAACTCCACTAATATTCCTTTCATTTTTGCATGTATGGAGTGGGTAATAAATATTTGGAGTTGACCTAGCTATCCTCTACTTACCATATATGCTTGTTTTCTTTACCATCATCTATAACATGTTACAACACTCTTTCCAAACATAGCTATTTAATACTAATGGGGGTAGTTGCACCATAATCACACATTTATTCTTGTATGAATGTTTGTGCATAATTTGACAAACTGTACATATATATGGCATGAGAAAAGAAAATAGAGGTGTATTTCTACTCAATCATCATACCTCTTTTCTTTCACATATGACCAGATCTGGAATGTATAGATCTGTAATGGTGTTAAATTAAAAGCTCTTCATTGAGATTGACATTAATCACCTACAGTTGAAAATTCAATTTCATTCATGTTTTGTTGGATATCACTACTCTTTCCCATTAATCCCTCATGTATTCTTACCTATACACTTCCACTTTCTATAGATATGTCTATCCAAATAGTCGCAATTACAAAACCAGATTGAATTCTTCTATTCCTTATGCTTCGATGAATGTTCATGCCTTGTTCAAGACTCTCATTTTGGTGTAGAAAGGGATGATACTGGTAAGAGTTGTGGAATTTAAATTTACACCTGCCAATTACATACAAGTGAAATTTTTTAAATCCTTTTTCAACAAATCCATTTTGTACATATCCTACAACTATTGAAATATTCAAGACCATATTTCTTTGATGGAATTTGTTAAACAATTCCCGAATCTTTGTTGGGAAAAAATCCCAATTAAAGTGGGAAAAGATGAAAACACATAGAACAAAGGAGACAACAAGGAAGCAGAATAAATTTTCTATTTCATTCAAATACACAATAAAATTACATTAAAAAAAATTTACATACAAAAATAATTAGAGCTATGGCTCTGTATTTCCTTCATACAACAAACTGCCTAGATTTTGGCGTTACGGAGCTTTATATATGTTGCTATGTGTTGTTGTTGCAAATATTTTGGAGCACTAGAGCTCTACACTCTATGTAATATCTTACGTTGCTCTAGGTTCTTCTTCCTCTGTTATGTTCTCTTGAGCATTCCCTCCTTGTTCTTCTACTCTAAACATTTTATTCTTTCGTTTTGTCTTTCTTACCTTTTCCAAAAACTTCGGCTCAATTTCAAATTCAACCACTAGAATTAATTAGTTCTCAGAAACATTAACTGGGACAACATATCTCTAACATGGAAAACGGGGGGAATGATCCAAAATGGATCTCTTCTGACGTTGCAATAAATAAATTTGGTTGGTGCTCAAGATTATTAATTCCAACACTCCCCCTTAATCTTGAGCCTTTCTTTTTTTCATCACCATTCAAAACTTTCAGAGCTAAATTTTCGGAGCAATGTTTTTTTGGAGCAATTTTTTTGGAGCTACCTTGTCTACACCTGTTTTGTGTTTTGGTTTTGTCTTTCCTAGACCTGTTTAGGTTTTCAACACTTACCTAAGTTTCTAGAACAAAAATTTTGTAGCTATCTCTCATCCTAAGCCTATCCCTTAGGCATTCAAAGTAATCTTTGCTCAATAGTTTGGAAAAAATGTCTGCAAGCTACTGCTCAAACGTACAAAATTTCATTTTAATTTCACCATTCTCAACTAGTTCTCTTATGAAATGATACTTGATTTCAATGTGCTTTCTTCTTCCATGAAAAATGAGATTTTTTGTCAAATAAATTGATGAAAAATTGTCACAAAATATAGTTTTTTCATACTTTTGTTCTTCCTTCAAATCTGCTAAGTTCCTCCTCAACCAAATATATTGGCATGCTACTACATTTTTTGCTATATATTCAACCTCAATTGTGGATAGAGAAACTATGGGTTGTTTCTTGGAATCCCATGAATGACTCTTGATCCCAAGTGAAACACATATCTGAATGTGCTCTTTCTATCATCTACACTCCCCTCCCAATAACTATTCATGTAACCAGCCAGCCCTAAATCATTTGTTGCACTATACAAAATGTCATGTACTTTAGTTCTATTCACATATCTCAGGATTCTTTTACCCACTTTCCAATATGGCTCTTTTGGAGTCTCCATAAATATGGAAATAAGGCTTACACTATGAATTATATCAGGCATAGTTTTTGTTAAATACATCAAGCTTCCAATCAAACTCTTATACATGGTCGGATTCACATTGTTGTTGCAATCTTCCTTGCTCAAATTCAAACCTATGGTTTTTGGTGTAGGAGAAATCTTGTTATCTTGCATCCTAAACCTCTTCAAAATCTTTGTTGCATGCTTTTATTGAGAGATAAATATACCATCATGCATTTGTTTTATTTCTATGCCTAGAAAATACCTCAAGAGACCTAAGTCCATTATTTCAAACTCTCTTTTCATGAACTCTTTAAAATCATCAATGAGGAAATAATCATCCCCAATGAAAACTAAATCATCAACATACAGGACAAAAATTAAAATCTTATCATTAGTTGCCTTGATGTAAAGAGTGGGCTCACCATCGATTTTGCTAAATTCATTACTCAACAAATATGAATCAATCCTACTGTACCATGTCTGTGGTGCTTGCTTTAGCTCATAAAGAGCTTTCTTCAGCTTGTGTACCTTATTTTCTTGACTCGAAACTTCATAACCAGGTGGTTGCTCCACATATACTTCCTCTTTCAATACTCCATTCAAGAAGGAAGACTTCACATCTATTTGATACACCTTCCACTTGTGTTGGGCTACAATTGCTATGACTACCCACATGGTTTTCGTCCTTGCAATTAGAGCATATGTCTGATCAGAATCTCTCCCAAACTGTTGTTTGTAACCCTTGACAACTAATCTTGCCTTATGCCTCTCTATTCTTCCATCGAAATTACTCTTAGTCTTATAGACCCATTTCACTCCAATAAATTGCTTGTTGGGAGGCTAATCAATTAGCTCCCATGTTATATTTATCTCTATTGCATCTATTTTCTCATCCATAGTTTCACACCATTTCTTTTCTTTCATAGCATCCTCAAAATAAATCAGATCACTATGAGAAAATAATACAGAATTCATACTTTCATCAAACTCTTCGTCATACCTTGTGCTATCATAAATTTCCCTCACGCTTCTTGTCTTTAATGGAATCAATGATTCAAGCCTAGGGTCAAAATTTCCAAAGTTGCTTGACTGCTGGATTGATGAAGAAGATTGAGTGTCGAAATTTTTACTCAATTGTAAATTTCTAAAGCAACTTCTTTGCTAAATTTTTTTGGAGTTGCTATAGTTTTCTAAACTATTACCCTGCTATAGACTTTTGACGCTCCTAAATTTTGGAGCTTCTTCATCCTTAAAATGTATTGTGATAGGAATACCCATGTTTTTGTCCATCATTCCATCCCATGACTCATTCTCTAACAACTCTACATCTCTGTCGATAACTATTTTCTTGGTGACTGGGTTATACAACCTATAGGCTTCAGAATCTTCACTATAGCCCATGAAGATACACTTCTCACCCTTATCATCCAACTTTCACTTCTTCTCTTTTGGCACAAGTGCATATACCACACACCCGAACACTCTCAAGTGCTCAACCATCCACTTGCATTTTTTCCATGCCTCTTATGGAATCTTGTTACAAACTTCCTTTGTAGGACTTTTATTTATTAAATATACTATTGTTGCTATAGCTTCACCCTAATATTCATTTGGAATTCTCTTGCCTTTAAGCATACCTACATCCATCTCCACAATGGTTTTGTTTTTCCTCTCAGCCACTCCATTTTACTACATAGTATAGGGTGTTGTTAGCTCCTTTTTAATTCCTTGTTCCTTGCAAAACATCACAAACTGATTTGAGGTATACTCTCCCCCTATGTCTGACCTTAGGACCTTGATGAAATGTCCACTTTCCTTTTCATCCTAAGCCTTAAACACTTTAAACTTGTCAAATTATTTTTATTTATGTTGTAAGAAATAAACCCACATCTTACAGTTGTATTCATCTATGAAGGTCATAAAATATTGGCTCTTACCAATAGAAATTGTTTGCATAGGGCCACACAAATTAGTGTGCACCAACTCCAATGGTGCTCTTTCCCTTCAAGAAATACCCAATTGAAAAGGCTTCATATGTTGCTTGGCTAAAATATAGGCTTCACATCTACCACTAGACTCTACAATGGTTGGAAAACCTTTAACCATACCATTCTTTGACAAAACATTCAAACTATTATAGCCTAAGTGTCCATACCTAAGAATCCAAAACTTGGAGGGGTCTTCAATGATTGTCTTGAGGGTTGCTTGTTTTTATACTGTTGTACATTTTTCATGCCTAGGAGGTGCAGCTATGGACACGACTAAGAAACATTTCTTTAATTTCAAAGGAAACATTCTATTCTTTGTCATTGACACTATTGCAACGATTTTATTGCTTTCATCCTTCTCATAAATGATGCATTCACCATTTTCCATCAACACTTTGTAGCCTTTTTGGATCACCTGTTGAATACTCATGAGATTGTGCTTTATACAAGGGGAAAAATATACATTGTCAATATCCTTCTTCTCACCTTTCTTGGTTAAAAACATAATAGATCCCTTTCCCACACTTGGAACTATTTCATTTTTCCCCATTTTTTATCTCAGACTTGAAATTTTTATCAATGAAAGAAAATAAACTCACATTACCACTCATGTGGTTACTACATCCACTATCTAAAAACCATACCTCATCAAAACCTTCATCAAAAATATTGCACATGATGAAGGCCTTTGATCAATTACCCTTAGCCACAATTTCATCAACCACATTTGCACTTTTCTTGGACTGATCACGTTGCTTTTTCCAGCACTCACTTGCATAATGACCAAACTTATGGCAATAATAGCATTCAACTTTTCTCTTGTCTGTGACTATTGATTTACATGATGGTTCGACCTTGCACACTATTGATCTATGTCATATCATAGTGTTTGTCTACCATCATGACATTTTCACCCAATGATGATTAAAGAGAAATAACTAGGATAGTACTATAGAAAAGCTTTGAAGGATTCTAATTTCCGCACTAACATGCATGTCTTTCTTCGCACTAACATCCATCTTCGCCTTCTCTTCTCTCGGTCTCTGATGATATCCTGTGACATAAAAAAAACCAAAGTTGCATACATAATTGCATTTCACATTTCACATTCACATTTACATAAATCAAATACCATAATTCACATTTCATAATGCTATCATTTACATTCATCCATCTCACATCATAAAACCATCATTTGCACCAACATATAAGCATCATAAATAAAATTTGCATTATCATATAGGAATCACATCATCATCACATTACACAATGCATACGTAACCACATCCATAATTGCATTCATAAACATAAGCATAATATTCATACACCTCATAGCATCATAAAAGCATCACATAAACATATGATAAAACGTTAGAATACCATAACACATAACATCATATAGGTCGCATCAAAACTGCATCACATATATATAATCTCAAAAAAATGTCACGTCATAAGATAGAGTCATATGATATCCCAAAAATGGAGCTCGCAAGCTCGAACATCAAAATATACAAATGTCTAAAATCAATTCCTAGGATGGCCCTCCTTCGTCCCGTCAAGGTGAACTGCGAGGTAGTTGTGTCTGACCCATCAAATGGAATGTGACCTGAATAGGCATCCTCTCCTGTGTCTCACTCTAGGATCCCGTGGGATCAGTAATAGGAGGCTGGCTCTGCTCTACCTGGTGTCCTGATGAAATTGATCTATGCCCATGATCTAACTTGTGGCTATGGCCGGATGAATGCCTGTGAGAGCTATGTGATCTATGGCCTAACACCTACGATGTAGTCGACCCCCAACACTAGTATGACTATTGTTGTGTGACCGGCTACTGTTGTGTATTTGGGTGCCACTGCCTATCCTGCTGTAAGATCAGGACAATCCTGGGTCCCGTCTCTCTGGAGGAAATGCCTGCTCATATAGTAACTTGTATTGCCCCCTACTCTCTGCCATCCTAGCCAACTCTCTAGCCATGTCTCCTATCGACCCTGAACATAACTCGGAAAACTCTGTCACCCATTGATTTAACTCCTACTGTCGGAGAACAGCCTGATCTCTCTCCACCCGGGTGACCTCTAACTCTGCTGCCAAGGCCTTGTTCTGAGACAAGGCCACATCAAGTTTGCGATCCACTGATCAATGGTGGCATCGGCAAGTAAAATGGGTGATCTGTCACCCTCATCATCTCCAGAAATCATACGCTCCTGCAATCTCTGGTCTGCCTCATCCTCCTCCTCCTCCTCCTCATCTCTCTCCCCCTCAGCCCGAACCTCCTCCACATCTATATCAAGAGGATGTCCCCCAACAAATGGATCCTCCTCAGCCCTCACCTTTGCCTCCTCCTCTCCACCTCTGACCTCCTCATCTCCACCTCTGACCTCCTCGACCCTCACCTCCTGATCTCTTTCCTCACCCTCCTCTTGAATGGGTGACAATGGTACACCACCCACTCTTTGTCGAACTCTCCTGGGCTACCTCCTCCCTCCGCCATCCCTCCTCCTCCTCGCACCCCTCCCATCTCCTCCACCCCCATCATCTCCTCCACCTCCTCCATCTCCCCCATCTCTGCCACCACCTCCCCTACCTCCATCCCTACCCCCGACACCTCTGCCATCTCTGTCTCCATCTCTGCCACCCCGACCTCTCCTCGATATCCATGGAATGACTGACCTCCGATCTATTAGCGGTGGACCATCTGGATCTATCAAGGGGATGGTCCTGTGAATCTTCCACTAGGCATCGAACTCAACAAACGTCCCTGGATCTATTGGACCCCCTCTCCACACCCACTGAATGACCACTAAACCATCAACCTATTGCTCGGCCACTGTCACTGATATGGGCGGCCCCCACATGGTCTCCCTGGAAGATCAAGCATACTCTATCATGCCTATTGGCACAACCTGTTGCTCTCCAAATTATCGTAGTACCCACTAGGGTAGGTAGATCTCAATAATCCACTGGGTCTGTACCATGTGGCCAATCAAATATCGAAACTGACTGCAAAAGGATAAATGGCCATCCTCATCTGGCCATTGGGCACAATCTCTGTAAGGTCTCCAAACAAAACTGATCATCATATCAATCTGATGATGCCAATACCTGATATCTCCCACATGAGTCTGGCTAACTGACCTCGCATTCAAGTACACATATGGCACCCCATCACCTAACTGATGAATCTGCACCAGTGGTCGAAAAATAGGAATGCGCTCCCAAACCCAAATCATGAGTAAGGTAGTCCCACAGCTAATATTGTGACCCTAGTGGTAAACAACCTCATGCAACTAATGATAAAGCATGGCCAACAAGCAAGTCCCCCAAGCAAAAACAGTCCTTTGTCCTCGTATGTGAACAAGTACGTCCCCCTATCCAATGGGAAATTCGTGACTAGGGTGATCTGGGATTAGTAATTCGGCAATCAAGGTCATCAGCATGGCATCAAACCTCAGAAATCGGTTCGCTACAACATTCCAACCAATCTCATAACCATCCATGCCCAACTGGGCACCATTGGCACCCTCATACATCTCTAATAGGGCCTGTCACCCTCGATGCGGATCATAGGTAACCCTCTCTCCGCTAATCGGAATGCGGAGAATATGGTAGACGTCCTCCAGGGTCACTGTCGCCTCTGCAGTAGGCAGGTGAAATGAGTAGGTCTCTAAGTGCCACCTCTCACAAAGCGTTGTCAGCAAACCCCTATTTGCTTGAATAATGGGCATATAGGTGACGTGATACAACCCTAGTGCCATTAGTTGCCGTCTCTGTCTATCGCTCAAGCAATCTCTAAAGGCATAGGTCGTCGGTCAGAACTCTCGGGTGTAAATCGGCACAAGCCGACTCTGCACAAGAAAGGACAAGGATTTAGCATATTGTGCAACATTAATGAAAGGTTATTACTATTGGGAAGTCAAGGATACATCCAAACTAATCTCAGCACAAGGTCAACAAAATTCAACTCTAGTCAACTACAATTGCATCGTGTTGACCAAAAATGCAGCACAATTAGTCAATTACGGCTCTACGCATGACAATTACGTTGCAATATGTCAAATGCATCGTTTGGGATGGCGAATGCGCAACCCAACAATGAATGTGGCGTTATACGTACCAAATGCTCAATTTAATGACGAATGTGTCGTTTCACATGACAATTGCACCGCGATTTCGCAGATGCGTCATTTTACTTGACAATTGCGACTTGATATGACATATGCGTCCCAAAAATGTCATTTGCATCGCAACCTGGTGAGTGCGTCGTAGCGAATGCACAATCATACAAACGAACCCCGCCTACCTATTGTAATTGCGTCGCAACACAAGAAAATGCGTCGAACATGAAGGCGTTTGCGGTTTACGCGACATCATTTGCATCGCAATGCATTTGATTTCACCCCTAAAACCCTAATAAATGCATTAAATTTCAAATTTTGATAAAGGGGATAGGATACTTACCGGTGCCTCTACGCCCTCGGGTCGTTGAAATGTTCGCACGTGATACCCATCGTGAGTAGTCACTGGAATCACTATCGTCACTCTGAGCTCTGATTTCTGAATTTTCTATTTAACAAATGAGAAAATGACACTTAGATTGACCTTTTCAACCTATTTATAGGCTGAAAATTAGGGTTTTGACCTAGTAGGTTGTGTTGGAGGCTCATTTGACCGGCATTTTGGCTAGCTTAACGTTCTCCATTTCTGAATCCGATCGCGCCATCACTTTTCTGGTCATTAAGTGAATTAGTCGGGATATTTTCCAAATTTTTCTGACCCCGGGTTGAAATTCAAAAATTTTCTTGAGGGGGCATAGGCACTCCATACCTCCACTGGGGCATATTCTAGACTTTTTTTCTTTTCCACAATGCGACAAGCTACATTATGACAAAGAGGGGCAAATGTAGACACCTAAAAATGACTTAGGTCTGTGACCACTATTTTATCATCTTTCATCCTAGCATAATTGCGACATTTTAATTATGTTTCTAACCCACATTCAGCTATTAATTAAATAATTTATAATTATTTAATTAATTCATAATCTCTCATTCTTCATGACTATTAAATAAATAAATCTTATTTATTTATTTAATATGTCACTAATTATCAAAGTCTTCTTACAATTAAATAAAGTCTTATTTATTTAATTAATCCTTATCATTAATATCCTCCTGATTATTAAATAAATATATTTAAAATATATTGATTTAATATGTCACTAATTCCTAAATCCTCTTAATTAAATAGATTTGATAATTTACTTAATTAAT
This sequence comes from Sequoiadendron giganteum, assembly GCA_007115665.2. Taxonomy (NCBI): domain Eukaryota; kingdom Viridiplantae; phylum Streptophyta; class Pinopsida; order Cupressales; family Cupressaceae; genus Sequoiadendron; species Sequoiadendron giganteum. Next base: position 95,658,860 of record CM021109.1, read on the forward strand.
TAACTACTTCTTCTAAATTAAATAATTATTTTAATTATTTAATTGTTGCATGTGACACTTCTATATTTTTAAATAAAAACAAATCATTTAAAAATATCTCACATGGTTAACTGATTCTTCATTTAGTAATTAATTTCAAAAATCAATTACTGCTTATCTCACAAAATCCCTATTTTGAATTAATTTAATTCAAAATGGAATTATCCCTCTACAAATTAAATAATTTCTAAAATGACTGATTTTCTAAAAATCCCACCTTATCTTCAGATTTTTACTAATTTCATCTCAACTGTCACATTTAGTCTTGATTTAATTTATTTAATTAAATCTTATTCACACATGTGGGAATTTTTCCCTAACCCTAATTGAGAGTTTCCATTTTGAATCTTAACCATTGATTTTAGGGCATTTTCTCAATCTCTCATCTCATCCATCTATGCAAAATTGCATTTTCTATAAAATGACAATTTTGCTCTCATTTCAAGGATCTTGATCTTAATCTTAATTTTCTTAAAATCATTTTAGACTTCTTGCATTCTAGGAAAATAGAGTTGAATACTTGCATTTAGGGTTTTCTTCTATTTTGCATAATTCATTTAAAGTAAATCCTTCAAATCTTGTTTAGGTCTAGACATTTATAGTTTGCTCACACATACAATCTGAGGGCATCCATTTATCACAAACAAGTTAGGAGGTACAATGGAAATGAGCCATGGAAGAGAGAAAGGGGTGAGACTGTTCTAGTCTCATTCCTTTTCTCACTATTTCTCCTTTGCATTCCATTGGTTGTTGGATAATATTTATATATGCATTTTATTAGACTAACAATCTATCTTGCAGGAAATTATCTATCATTACACTTTGTATTTCCTTCATACACCAAAGTGCTCAGATTTTGGCACAATGGAGCTTTATGTATGTTGCTCTATGTTGTTGTTGCAAATATTCTGGAGCACTAGAGCTTTGCACTCTGTGCAATATCTTCTATTGTTGCAGTTTCTTCTTCTTCCTCTATTTTGTTCTCCTAAACAGTCCCTCCTCGTTCTTCTACTCCAAACATTCTATTCTTCCTTTTTGTCTTTCTTACCTTTTCCAAAAAATCCCACTCAATTTTAAACTCAACCACTAGAATTAATTAGTTGTCTAAAACATTAACTAGGACAGCATATGTCTGACACGACAAATGGGGGAACAATCCAAAATGGATCTCTTCTGACACTACATTAAATTCATTTGGTTGGTGCGCAAGATTATTAATTCCAACAGTCTCATCTATGCTTCCACTTTGTATATATGTCTACCACCAGGCTATTGCAACCATGTCTATACAAATTTACCTACATTGATGTTATCATAGTTTTTCATATCCTATACCCAAGTTCCCATTTTGATTCAAATAGGGAGTGCATAGAAAATGTAATGAATCTAACTATCTAGATGATGAAAATGATGAATGATTTTTCATGGCTCTAAATTTTGGAACTAATTCTATTGAATCTGAAAGATGTATGAAGGAAATTGCTCCAGAAATAGGTCACAACATCAAAGGGATTATGGTGACTACTTTTCATGCTAGAGAGGGGAAAATCATTAGATATTGACAGAAGATGCACAAATCATATGGCAGATGATAAGAGTAAGTTTGTTAAACTTGAAAAGTTTGAAGGTGGTCTTGTTAATTTTAGTGATGATACATCTATTAAGATATATGGAAAAGGTTCAATTATTTTTTATGGAAAGCGTAATAAAAATGATGTTCTTTATATAAAGGTTCTAAAATATAATCTTTTAATTGTAGGATAGATGTGTATAAATTGTTGAGAAATAGTGCCTCAAACGTACTGGTATTTGGGCCTCTACAATGTCAAAAACTAGTTGAATATCACTAGGACAAAGTTACTAGTCTGATCGAAATCCCATTTGCGGGAATTTTTTTGTTACTTAAGTCATTGGGTTCCAATTTGTTCTAAATTAAGTTGTGGGGTTCTAGAGTTTCATAAACTTCTGACTTAGCGGCTTTGAAGTTCTCTTTGTTGTTGGTGAATCGCGGGTTTTCAAAAATTCATAACCTCTGACAAGAGGTTATGATGTGTGGGTTTCTAGTGACTTAGCAATAGAGAATATAAAGGAAACCTATCAGAGGGACTTCATGATATCGAAGGGACCGTAGGTTAAGTCCCTTCGATAGGCCGATAAGCTGTTGGATGTGAGGACCACTTGGAGTGGTAAAATGAATATCGAAGGGACATCCTGATATCATAGGGAGATGATATGCAGTATCCTCAATAAGGTGATGTACTGATTCTTTCTCGTGGGTGTCTTGGTGGGACCCAATCGATGTCGAGCTGGAAAGTGGTAATTGCTTGGCCAGTTGACTTGGCAGATGTTGCAAACATCGAAGTGACTTGGTGATTTTGAAGGGAGTGTGAATGAATTCCCTTTGTTGGTTTTGCAGTTTTTACACAGTCAATAAAACCTGTGATTTTGTGGGGTTGTTATTAAACTATTTTCTAGACCTGGCCTATTGGGGCATTTCTAGATGAGATAGTTGTATTTATGCATGCATGCTTCATGCATGGTGTGATAAGGTGTGATTATTTCTCTATGTGAGAGTGTTGGTAATATGATTAGTCACTTAGCATTCTTGTGGTGGTGCTTGGTGGATTCCTTGACTATGGTGTGATTTGTGGACGTGATTGGAGAATCGGATATGAGCATGATCTGGTGCTAGAGTCATGTTGTCTACATGGTAAATTGAAATAATAGGACAGTTTAGGAAGCAACAAGGACAATGTTGAAGGAAGAAAATTTATCAGATTTCTATTGGAGAGAATTTATTCAAATACCCAACAGAGTACAAGAAAGAATAAATAGTTCAAAGACTCCCTATGAACTATGGTATGAAATAATTGTCAAATATTTTAGAGTGTTTGGAAGTACATGTTATATCAGAAGATATAAAGAAAATTTGGGAAATTTTGATGCAAGGTCAGGTGAAGGAATCTTCCTTAGATATTCTACAAGAATCAAGGCTTACTGATGCTACAACAAGAGGTTGAAGAAGACAGTTGAAATTTAAAGTGTCAAAGTAGATGAACCACATAAAATCTCATAACTAATAGAAGGATGTGAATCTTATGAGTCTTCTTGTAGAGAATAAGAAAAGGAAAAGGATACATAGGTTGAAGAGGAAGAAGCTTCAGAAAGGATTCCTAAGACTCTTAAGTATGTGCAGAAGAATCATTCTAAGATTGGATTATTGGTAATAAGAGAAGAGGTGTGTTGACAAGAAAATTTGTTATCATAGAAAAATAGGTAAATTTTTATCTACTTTCCAAAGTAGAACCTAAGAAAATGATTCAGGCATGTAAGGATGAGAATTAGACCAAATCTATGAAATAATAATTGATGCGGATTGAGAAGAATCAGACTTGGGAAATAGTCCCAAGACCATAAAACTAGAATGTAATAGGAACTAAATGGGTATTCTGGAACAAGTTGAAAGAGAACATGGAAAAGTTGCCAAAATAAAGTCTAGACTTGTGTGTAAGGGCTACTCACAAGTGGAAGGAATATATTTTGAGGAGACATTTTCTCTAGTGAAAAGAATGGAGTCCGTTAGGATTTTTTGTCCTTTGCAGCACATAAGAACTTCAAGGTTTATGAAATGGACGTGAATTCTACATTCTTGAATGGTGAGTTGGAAGAAGAGGTATACATTGAACAACTAGAAGGCTTTTAGCTATCACATGATCCTAATATTGTTTCCAGATTGAAGAAGGCATTGTATGGTCTCAAGCAAGCTTGTAGAGCTTGGTATGAAAGACTAGATAGGTACTTTTTGCAATAGGGATTCAATTAACATATTGTAGATAGTAATATGTATTTTAAATTTGAAGGAAAACAAATCTCAATTATGGTAGTATATGTTGATGAAACTTTTTGGAGGAAATGAGGTGATGTACAATAATTTTACAAAAGAGATGAATGAATTTGAGATGTTAATGTTTGGGGAGATTAATTTATTCCTTTGACTATAAATCAATCAAATAGAAAAATGAATATTCATTTCACAATCAAATTATGTCAAGGAAATGTCGACGAAGTTTGGAATGGAAGGCTCAAAACTGGTATGTACTCCTATGGTTACTAGTTGCAAGTTGAGAAAGAATGATGAATATATCCTAAGACTGATTAGAGAAATTACATATCAATGATTGGTGGACTGCTATATCTAAATGCTACTAGACTGAATATCATGCATGTAGTTTTTCGTGTGGCTAGATTTCAAGAAGATCCTAGAGAATCACATGTGGTAGTAATAAAGAGGAAATTCAAATATTTGCAAGCCACTCGAGACTATGGTCTATGGTATCCAAAGGGTACTAATTTCTATTTAAGTGCTTATACTGATGTAGATTTGGTAGGTTGTGTGTATGATAGAAGAAGTACAAGTAGAGGTGTTTTCATTCTTGGAAGCAGATTGGTTTCATGGTTGAGTAAGAAGTAGGATTTAGTATATGTATCTATTTTAGAGGCATAATACATTGCAACAACATCTTGTTGCACACAGGTGTTGTGGATGAAGCAAATATTAAAAGATATTAAAATATCATATAATGAAACTATTTCTATCTTATGTGATAATACAAGTGCTATCATTATATAAAAGAATCTAGTGATGCATTCAACCTAACAAAGGATATCTCAATCTGATATCACTTTTTAAGGGAGAAGGTTGTAAAAAATGAGGTGAAGTTGGAGCATGTTCCTAAAAAGGATCAAGTTGTAGATATTTTCATGAAGGCTCTTCTTAAATATACATTTTATTATCTCCAACAGAAGTTATCAACTATTGCCCCTCCTTACTTCAACTAGATACATAAGAATGTGCATCACTCCAATGGAGCAATTCAATATTTATTCTTTTATTCCAAACTGGTGAAGGATAACTCTCAGGGGGAGTAGGTAGTAGTGGTTACTAGTTGATGAATTCAAATGGAGCATATTTTGTTCCCCTAAGGGAGAGAGTGTAGAAAAGTAAGTGCAGTGTGGTGAAGCTTTTAAATTTTCCCCCCCTTGAGTTTTCTTTTACTATGTACTTGGATTTTAATTGGTTTAGTTTTGGGTTTTGGGGTTTTACCATAAATCTTTGTCATGGTTGTTCTTTTCGAGCGTTGACTTGTTATTGTAGGTGGTTGGTCACATAATTATGATGTGCACCTTTTCTGGTCATTGCATTACCGGCTCCTCTTTACCTGCCCTCTTGGTCTTTTGCATTCCGAGTGTGTTTTATTTTCCTTAGTGTCGGGTTGATAAACGACTAAATTTTTAGACTAAACTCTAAAAAATTTTGGCCTCGAGGGTCATTTCCCCATCCACCTAGTCAGTCCCCATTTTATGAATAATTTTTTTACATGTGTAGGTTTCATAACTATCAGATGGAATGATTCGCATCTTGACCATTCCCCGCTGGCCTCGCAAGGTTTTTGATGATGTCACAATAATGTTGTGAGGTATACAAGATGCTACCATCTGTCACCTGTGATTGTGGGGACCAATCCTTGTTCACTGACTGATGAAGGATAGTGATGCTGACAACTATTTTTTAGCAACGCATCGTGGTCATTCCTCATTGACCTCGTGCAATTAAAACACCAATTTCAATAATGTTGTGAGGTGTGCAAATTTTTGATGCATGGATGTTGATGTCATATGAGAGATGATCGAGGTGGGACCTATTCGTGCTGAGGTGGTGTCTTGTAGGTGAATTTCTATTTTCCCAAGGTTTGGTGAATAAACATGGCATTTTCAAACCACTTTTAACTCTATCTGAGTCATTCTTTCTGGCTTACATTGATTTGGATCAATGGTTGGCATTTGAAAAAGGTTGGTGTTGTACTATCGCCATTTTATCTCATGTGAGTGAATAGTAATGGTTGAGTTCGGACTGTGCTCCCATAATTAAATGCTAAAAGATCAGTGAATTGCTATTTTCGGTGTATTTCCACACTAAAGAAGAATTTGTTGGTACCAAGTGAAGCGATTCATCTTCATGAAATTTCAGCCTCGCTGCCATTGACATTCTATAGGTGAAACCATAAGTAACACATACCATATCCTGTGTTTTCAGAAGGTCTTATGGTTGTTTGAGAACAATTATTGACTGCATTTTGTTTGTTCCTGAAGGATTTTTTGTGTTAATTTACTTTAAAATGTTTTAAAGCATGTCCTGATAATTGTTGTAGCTTCTTGAATTGTGAAGAATTTTGTCTAAGGCTATAGGGTGTAGGCTATAATTTTTTGACACTTTAAAACCATAGGTCAAACTATTCTTTGTCCTATGTAAATGGCAGCCCAGGCCCGAAGCTCTGGCTTTCAAACCTCTACTAGGTCCTTTTCCCAAGATATTATAGACTTATTAAATTACAGAGATATCTGGTCTGCATGAATGGAGTCAAGATATGGTTACTATTGATCTTGAGGTTTTTAGAGAAGAATACAGAAATACTAAGGGTTTGTTGAGGACATCTTTGTTGATACCTCATTTGGAAACCTCGAGAAGAGGAAAGAATAAGAAGTAGGTAGTGATTGGTAAAAATTAGCCAGAACCTTTTCCTGTGAATTACTTTTCTAACTATTTCAGGAAGACAGTTTGTGCCTTATGCTAGGTTCTAGGAATTAGTTTGAAGTCCACTCTGCCTATTGATATCATGTACATGGCTATAAATCTCCAACATCCAAGTTTTAATGTGGTATATGATTTTTCCACTTACTTGGCAGAAAAAATGCATGGGTGTCTAGTGGCCCTTAAGGAAGGAAAGACTTGGGTTGGTTTCAGGTGGATTTCCCTATTGATGCACATATTTTTGTATAGGGTCCAGGTAGTGTTTTGGTTGGATATGGAATTGAAGAAGAGGGAGAAATTAATTTGTCAAGTTGAGGAGTATAAGCAGATGGTGCAACAAATCTAGGAATTAGCAGGGAAGAGCAATTCGGTGATTGTGGACACTGTGTTGAGACACTTAAACAGGAGGGTCCAGGGAAAATTAAATAGTGTTCATACAAGTTATGCTCTGATGTTGCAAGCACTTAAAATGTTCCCGAGAGATAGAGATTTGGCCACCCCACTGCTGGACAGATGGAGCCCCGAAATTCAAAAACTGGCATTCATGGCAGTGGCAGCAAAACAACATGGGGATAAGTATCCTATGGTTATATCAACTTATCAATTTGTCAAAGGAGTTGTGGAGAAAAAATTTCAGGGGTATGTTCCCCCTATGGAATTAAAGATCAAAGAGTTAAAGGCCAAATATGATGGAATGGATTTAACTCCATTACCAAAAATTATGCATAGTCATGACGAGGTAAAACCTTTGCAGGTTTGGAAAGATCAAATGACTAATATAATGATTGCTCAGACACATGAGATATGCAAAAATTCCTACATTGGTATGTTGGAGAATACACTTGAGAAACTATCATTTTTCATTAGTTTCTTAGAAGACTTTGATAAGGAGGCCACGTGAGTAATGGTAAATTATGCACCCTATCGAGATAAAATTAATCAAGTTATTGCTTTTAAGTGATTGTCTGAGGAAGATTTTGAATTATGGAAAATGGTGTTCACCGATGAGTTTGAAATATGAGTACTAAGGTTGAGAAATGGGACTTGGTCATGTATAATACAAGCGTTGCCTTAGAAGTTACATTTGAAAATATGCATTCTTCTCTTGACTTCAGGTACAAGCTACTGAGGTGGAATAAAGTGTTATTATGGTTAAAGATGCCTTTGGTATGAACAAGTTACCCTTTGAAGTGTAGTTTCTCTTCCTCCATATCAACTAATGATTATTCTTGTCTTATTCCTTTTCCTTCCAAACGCATGATGCAAATGTAACTGGATTGGGAATTAGCAGTCCAATGAAAAATGGACATGTGTACTCTAGCCTGAAGCTTGTTTTTCTCCCTTGTTTTATAAAAGGGAATTATGGGTTGTGGTACAGGGTTTGCTATTAATTCTGAGATTTGAGAAAGAAGAGTTTAGTGATATAGAGAGTATGAATGTAAGTCTTGGTCTTAAGGTTTTGAGTTAGATAAAAGAACTTGGTTAATTATGGGGTTCTTAGGCATGTTTGTATTGAATATGAAAATCTCTTGAGTCTGTTTTCTCTCCTGTTGTGATATCTTGTGTGAATTATTAATGAAATATTAGTCCAAGATTGTTTTCATTGATCTTCATTGTTCTTTACTGTGAATTACGTTTTAACGATGACTCTAGTTCAAAGGATCGGTTAAATACTTCAGTTAATGTGTAAGTTAATGCAAGCTAGCAACTGGATTCATAAAGTAGTGATAGAATTCGGTACAAATATGTGGATTGTAATGAGATTCATATAGATCATAATTGTCTAAGATGACATTTTCCCTGTAGTTCATTTTTCTCATTTGATTATGTGCTTTAGGATATGGCACTGGTATTCGGATCATGGCTATGTTTCTCATGTCTTATGTTTTGACTTTAGAACATTTTATCAAAATATTTCCGATCAACCTATTTTAGTTGTGTTTGTGATTCTCTGCTAATTGGACTCGAGCCTTTTTGAGGAATAGCCAATTTCTTGAAGGTTTTCATCCTTTTAGCGTGGATGGGGAATCTATCTATTGTTCATAAATGTGTAGTTGACATTGTTTAAGTTATATTTGAAGAACACATTATAGGGAATACCCCCTGGTTCTTACAAAGCTTGAAGTGTAGGAGAACTATCATTATCGCTTTTCTCTTTGAGTTGGCCAAACTACTTCCTAGACTTGTATTATTGAACGCGGAAAGTTCATAGAAGCTCTCAAGAAGTCTGCTTGGGTTCTTGTAAAAAAACACCAATAGAATGATGACTCTTCTAGGGAGCTATCAAATTCAAAGTCTCTAAGTGCAAATCTGGTATAGTCATAGTCATTTGTCACAATATTCTTCCTTACTAGAGAATATTTTTTTTAAATTGTGAGTATATTTTTCATGTCTAGCACATGTGTCTCGTTTTTGTATGTTCTTTTTCAGTGTGTCGGGTAATTTTTAGGATCTTATCCAAAGTCACAAGTGCAAAATCAAAGTGCAATCACTTCATAATTCCCAACCTTTTGGGTGGCGACTCTGATATCTCGAACAATAATATTCATATAAAGTACCAAAAGAAACATACAAAGGAAGGTACTCATGCACCGAAATCCATGAAGAAGAATAGAAGATACGTAAAAAATAATTTGGAGCCAATGCTAGAGCTCGAACCTAGATAGGAAAAAAGATGGGTGAAATTAAATGATACTCCAAGTAATTCTATTTCATCTCCTATTGTTTCTTCTCCTACATTAAATGTTGAGGTAAATAGTGCTTTTATCAGTGGAGATTCCTCAGAAGTTGTTATATCTAATATGGATCATGGTAGTTTTCCTATTGAAATGACTCGTGAGGTTGAAAATGATATGCCTAAAGAGGAAGAACGATGGGGTTTTTGGGAACAAGATAAACAGTTCCCATAAGCCACAAAACCTGGTACTACGTCTATTTTCCCTGGACAAAATTTCAAACCACAAGGAGATTCTTTGAATGAGGAAGTCCCTTTTTCTCAAGATGAAGATCAGGTAGAACAACCTTATTATACTCCTGCTCCAAGTGAGGCAAGATATATCCTCAAAAATGAAACGGATATAGATAGGGATATGCAAAACTTAATTGAAGAAGAAAAGAGGTTGCAAGAGGTGGAGGACAGTAGGGACAAGATAAGAAAAGAGAATCTAGAAAGATTTCAGGCCAAGTAGCTTGAAATAAATGCTCAAAAAAAGAAAGTTGAAAAGATGAGAGAAGAAGCTGCTAAGAGAAAATCCTTTGAGGAAATGGTAGCTAAGGCAGCTGCTAAAAGGGATCATGAGGTGCCTCAAGCAATAATTTCTATGGGAACCTCTGCCACTGCTACATATACCTCTTCTATCCTGGCTACTAAAACCTTTGACCCGTTCACTAGGTCTAAGAAGGCAACCTTTGTGGATCAAGGGAAAGCCCCTAGTGATCAGACCAAGAAAATTTCTCACAATTCTTTCAATTATAAGAGCCATGTTGATACTAATGTTGAAACAAATAATGTTATTGACAAAGGGGTCAAAATTGATCCCAGGCCATTAGATTTCCCCCAAAACCTTGAAATCCTAAAATTGTAATTAATAAATGATTAGTTGTAGGTTGATCTGAGAAAGGTGGAGATAGAAGCTACTAATGCCAAAATGACAAGAAAAATAGCTTTCCTAAAGATGTCTACACCTACCCCTAAAGTCTTTGGTTCAGGGTAGAGCAAAAATGAGTCACTAAGTAAGAATTCTAAAAATCAGATCCCTAAAGGGGGTGGTGGCGGTAACCAAGGTGGTGGAGGTGGTCACAAAAATGCTAGTTCCTACTCAGAGGATAAAGAAGGAAGTACTGGAAAAAATAGAAAGCATGGTAGTAGTGGGAAAGATAAAGAGGGGTGTGATAAGAAGGATGTTGAGAAACAAAGCACCCCCAGAAATGAACGTGGTGGGGGAGCATCCCATGTTGATAGATATAAACATATGTGCTTTGGAAACATTCGGGGGTACCCAAATCCAGTCCTAGATAATGCACGTAAACATCTCCCAAAATTTACTAGTAATAATTTTTTTAGTGGGGAAGATCATCTAAAAAAATTCCAAGGTTTTGTTGAAGATTTTGAGTTATGGGATGATGATGTAGAAATGATATATTTCATGCAGTCATTGGTTGAAGATGCTAGAGATTGGTATAGAGGGTTACCGGATTCTAGTATTGATTCTAGAGATGTTTTTTGTAGAGTCTTCAGGGAACAATACAGAGATCAAACTAACCCAAGGTTTAAATTGAATGATTTCAATAATATTACCACGGGATATAATGAACTGGTTACTGAGTTTAATGCTCACCTCTAGAAATCCATGACAAGAGTTCCTACATACTTAAGTCATAGTGAAAGTGTGTGCCTAGTTGTATATTGCAATGCATATGATGCTAAAATGTTCTATCTAGTGAGAGATAAAGACCCTCGAAATTTGAGATAGTCATATAAGATGGTGGTAAATATTGAAAATAATAGAAGAGATTTTGTCAAAGTGGGGAGAAGGGAAGATCCCAAAGCCCCTAAAGGCACACAGAACCAAACTGAGAAGGTTAGTAAGCCCATGGCTGCTGATGAGAAGATAGATGAGGTCCTTACCCTACTACAAAAGCAAGCAAAAAATAAAAAGCCTCATTTTCAAAGAAATGAAAGGCCTCCCAGGTTGCAGGATTATCCTTACAACACTAACTGAAATAATGGGAAGCCCATACAAGGAAATGAGAGAAATAATCAAGTTTCACCTATCCCTTACAAAAGAATTCTCTAAATGTAATAGAAAATTTACCATGGCGTGAAGTTTGTGGGATGCCATATTCTTCGCAACAATGTGTAGTAGCACAATCAATGGTGGAATCTCAGGATGACCCAAGAGATGCTCAGTCTCCCTCTGATCGAGATACAATGACTAATGTATTACTAGGACCAACTGATTTGGCCTATGAGGATTACTCCTCATATGATAAGCCATGTGGCAGAGATTTTGATACCCAAAGACAACATAATGATGTACATCACCAGCAAGTGTTTTCAAATAAAGGAGACAATGATCATTACTTTGTAAATGAATTGGAGATAGATAATATTTTTTTGAGAAGACCCTTTGATGGGGAAATTGAAAAATATACAGTTTCTCTGGTTTCCAGGGCGAGGAACAACATACAATTGAGAAACCAAACTATTTGAGGTGATTCAAGTAAGCCTTGCAATCTGTTTGTAAAGGAGAAAGATGCAGCTGGAACAAATATCAATTTGGAGGCTAAGAATGTGGATTCAAAGCCTAAGGAAATTAGGGAGTCGAGGATATGGGAAAATAAATTGGATAAGACCAACATAAAGGGTGAAGCTATCTCCCAAAATATCAAGGTTAGTAATTAGCACCCTCATGCTGATGAAACTCCCAAGGGAAAAGAAAAGGTAATTTTTGAGGACACAAGATTTCTTGAATTACCAAAATACACTACAATAGATATATTCCATGTACTTTCTCAAGTCAGGGTTACTGTTCCATTTTTAGAAATGATGCGAATAGATGAACATAAGGATAAAAATTTTGCACTCATTAATAGAATTCCTACAAGAAAAAGGGGTAAGGTGGTCTTTGATCAGATAAACTCAAAAAAGGATCAAGAAAAGAAAAAAATTGTGGAAGAAGTTACCACAGATAGCCCTCAAATATATCTAGGAACTACTATTACAGCTAACCCCAACCATGTCAATCCATTTTTCTTGAGCCTGATTATTGATGGAAAAATGTTGAGAAATTTTATGATTGACTCAAGAGCTTCTAACAACGTGATGCTAGTAAATATAATGCATGCAATGGGTTTAGAAATAGATAGTAAATGTGGTAAATGCTATGCAATGGATTCTTGGAAAGTGCCTGTCATAGGGATTATAAATGATGTTCCATACATATTGGCAACATTCCCTGAGAAGGAATTACACATGACTGTCATAGTGGTGGATATCCCACCTACTTATGGCATGTTGTTATCTTGCACATGGAGTGCTTCAATGGGTGGGAGCATAAATTTTGATTTATCTTTTTCCACATTCTCTATTGAGCAGAGAGATGTTAAAGTAAATAGGGAAAAGAGAGTCCCTCATATGATTGAAAATGTGGAGGAACCACTAGAGCCTATCAGAATCAACTTTGTGGAAACATAATTGGAAAAATTTTAGGTTGAGGAAGACAAAACATAAGAAGAAATCCAACTAGCACCTATTGATAAAGAAATGCTAAAGATATCATCAGAATATGACTTATGGATAATGTATTTTTATGGAGCATGTTCCAGAGATGGCTCGGGAGCAAGAATCTTCTTCATTTCCCCTCAAGGTAAAACATTCAAGTATTCTTTCTTGTTGCAATTTTCTTGTACCAACAATGTCGCTAAGTATGAGGCTCTTATACTTGGTCTGAAGATAGCTTTAAAGCATGGTATTAAGGCATTAAAATTATTGGGAGACTCTAAGTTGGTTGTTTCCCAAATTAGATCTCACTTTGCAGTTAAAGATAAAAGACTTAGGCAATATAGAAATGCAATGTGGGATACCATTGAGGCCTTCTATACTTTTGGTATTGAATGGGTTGAGAGAGGAAAAAATGCTAGGGTTGACTTATTAGCCAACATAGTTGTTAAACTTGATGATATCACCTTTGGCGGCATCTCACAAATAGAAATACAAAAAAGGCCTACAATACCAAATAATATTTGCAATTGGCAGGTATTTGATGATGACACAGATATTTTGAAATTTCTGCATTGTGTTGATCAATATGAGAGCCACGAAATTGATTTTGGCTCGTTTGTAACTAAGATTGATGGGAAAGAAACCCTATTCGGGAATGAGGTAATTCATCTCAAAAAAAATACCATTCCCAAAGGCTTGGTTGCACTTGAAAGGTCTTTTGATGGTCCTGATATGTCAAATACCAAGCAAGCACCCTCTCATAAGGAAGATTTAGAAGAAATAAACTTAGGAATGCAAAGTGTTCCTGAGAAGTTTTATATCGGAAAGAAAATGAAGCCACATGTTAGAAACATGTTGGTTACCCTACTTAAAAAATATAGACATATTTTCGCTTGGTCATATGAGGACCTCAAAGCATATAGGGAGGATCTTTTCCAGCATGAAATCCCATTAAAACCTGATATGAAGCCCTTCAAGCAGAAATAGAGACCAATTAACCCTACCTTACAACCCAAAATGTAGGAAGAGCTTGCTAAATTAAGGGATGCAGGAATCATTAAACCAATTAGGCACTCATCTTGGGTCTCTAAAATAGTGCATGTAAGAAATAAAAATGGGGACATTAGGTTGTGTGTTGATTTTAGAAAATTGAATGTTACTTCCTTGAAAGATAATTACCCACTGCCTAATATGGAAGCTATGTTGTAAAAGGTCATAGGGTGTGAAATTCTCTCCATGATGGATGGATTTTCTGGTTATAACCAAGTAATGGTCAAGGAGTCTGAGAAATTCAAGACTGCTTTTACCACACCATGGGGAACATACGTTTATGTAAGAATGTCATTTGGACTAATAAATGTTGGTGCAACTTTTTAAAGGGCTATGGATGTAACCTTTCCAGATTTTGTTGAACTTTTACTTGCAATTTACCAGGATGATCTTACTACCCATAGCAAGAATGAGGATGACCATTTTTCTCATTTAGAAAATATTTTTATTAGAGCTTTGGAATATGGGATATCTCTGAACTCTAGGAAGTGTGCATTCAAGGTAAAAGAAGGAAAGCTACTAGGGCATATTGTTTCAAAGGATGGGGTTTAGATTGATCTAGAAAGAGTGGCGGTCATTGATAAGATCACACAACCAAAAAATGTAAAAGTTATTCAATCTTTCTTTGGGCAGATAATTTTTTCTGAGGTTTGTCACAAATTTTGTTGAGACTATCCACCCAATTTCTAAGATGTTGAAAAAGGGAGAAAATATAGCATGGACAGGGGAGCCTTCCAAATATTTTCAAGCTATTAAAGATGCTATCAAGCAGGGCCCCATTCTTAAGTCACCTGATTACTCAAAACCTTTTTCAGTTGTTTACTTTTTCTTCTTTTCACACTTTAGTTGGGGTTTTATTGCAAAAAAAAATGATGGTTTTGAGCACCCAATTACATTTTTTAGTAAATCATTGCAGGCTGCGAAATTAAAGTATGATATAGCAGAAAAGCAGGCGTATGCTCTGGTAAAAGAGGTTAAGAATTTCAAGCCTTACCTGATGGAAGCAGTTGTTGTCACATATGTACCAACAACTATAGTTAAGGATAGCTTCACCCAACAAGAGACTACAAGAAGGCGTTGTAGATGGATAAAAAAGATCCAGGAATTTAATATTGACATACAAATCACCAAGCTCGTAAGGGGTTAGGGTTTAGCCAAATTACTGGTTGAAGCCAATTTGGAGGCTATTCAAGTAAACCAGATAGAACAATAGAATATTGCACCTATCTGTGATATGAAAACTTGTGGCTGGTATAGGAGGATTATTGAATATCTACAGACAATGCAGTGTCCTGAAGGTATGCCACTTATGAGAAAAGAACCCTTAAATTATGATAAATCAGGTATGTCATTATTGATGGTGAGCTTTGGTGGAGGAGCCTTGAAGGTATTATACTTAGATGTGTTGATGGAGATTACATGGCTAAGACAACAGCTCACAAGATTTTAAGAGCAAGTTTTTGGTGGCCTACTATATTCAAAGACGCTCATAGGTATTTCAAAATATGTGATGATTGTCAGAGGTTTTCCAGGAAGTTGAAGTTTTTTGGTAATTTTCCGCTGAGACTGATGTCTGTTTCAACTCCTTTCCAACAATGGGGTATTGATTTCATAGGAGAAATATATGAAAACTCTAGTGGAGGACATGCATGGATATTGGTGGAAACCGACTATTTTACTAAATGGATTGAAGCAATCCCAACCAGAAGGGCCACAAGTAAAGTAGTCATTAATTTTTTGACTAATAATATCTTAAGAAGATTTGGGGTACCTGAAAGAATTGTTTCAAATAATGCAATGTGCTTCAGATCTGAGGAATTTGTTGATTTTTGTAATCAATATGGTATAAATGTTTCATACTCTTCTCTGTATCACCCCCAAGGAAATGGACAGGAAGAGTCTAGCCATAAGAGCCTAATGAAGATTATAAAGCTTATGATCGAGAAAAATAAGAAGACTTGGGATTCAAAATTGAAATTAGCACTATGGGTTGACAGAATAATTATCAAGAAGGCAATTGGTCATTCGCCTTTTAACCTTGTTTATGGGATGGAATCACATATATCGCAAAAAAAATTGTTGAATATGTATGAGTTTTTCTAGGAATATGATGATGATGTGTGCAATGAAATACAACACAAAATGGAAGAATTGAATCAACTAGATGAAACTAGAAGAGAGGCTCACAAGAGAAATGAAAAATTTCAGCTTCAAGTGAAGCACCTCTATGATAAGAATGCACTTGAAATAAATTTTGATGTGGGAGTGATTGTGTTGCTTTGGAATGCAAGATCAAAGGATAAAGGAAAATATGGAAAGTCGTATCCCCTGTGGTTAGGCCCATACATAATTATGGACACACATGGGGACGATTCATATTTCTTGTAGTCACTCGTAGGTGAAGTTATGGAACTACCAATACATGGACAGTTCTCGAAATACTATTTCTCTTGAAATAGATTTTTTTCCATGTACTATGTACAGTCCTGTAGGTAGTGTATATAGGTGTGTTTCTTTCTTTTTTTTTGCTTTGTCTACTTGTCTTGTTTGGGCAATTTCCTTGTTTTGGTTCTCTATGTGTCTAGTCTTCTCTCCAAAGATTCTAGAATCTTGCTATGCCTGTAGGGGGCATACATCCCCATTCGGAGCCACTGGTGGAGCTTTTAAATTCCCCCCCCCTTGAGTTTTCTTTTACTATGTCCTTGGATTTTAATTAGTTTGGTTTTGGGTTTTGGGGTTTTACCATAAATCTTGGTCGTGGATGTTCTTTTCGAGCGTTGACTTGTTATTGTAGGTGGTCAGTCACATAAGTATGGTCTAAACCTTTTTTGTTCGTTGCATTATCGGCCCCTCTTTACCTTCACTCTTGGTCTTTTGTGTTCTCACTGTGTTTTATTTTCATTAGTTTCGAGTTGATAAATGACTAAATTTTTAGACTAATCTCTAAAAAATTCGGCCTCAAGGGTAATTTCCCCGTCCACCTAGTCAATCCCCTTTTTATGAATAAATTTTTTGCATGTGCAGATTTCATAACCGTCGGATGGAATAAGTTGCATCCTTACCATTTCCCACTGGCCTCTCAAGGTTTTCGATGATGTCACAATAATGTTGTGAGGTATGCAAGATGTTGCCATCTACCGCCTATGATCGTGGGGCCCAATCCTTGTTCATTGATTGATGAAGGACACTGATGCTGACAATTTTTTTTAGCAATGCATCGTGGTTGTTCCTCACTGACCTCGCACAATTAAAACACAAATTTCAATAATTTTGCGAGGTGTGCGAATTTTTGACGTGTGGACGTTGATGTCGTATAAGAGATGATCGATGTGGGACCCGTTCATGCTAAGGTGGTGTCTTATAGGTGAATTTTTATTTGCCTAAGGTTTGGTGAACAAACGTGGAATTTTCAAACCACTTTTGACTCTATCTGAGTCGTTCTTTCTGGCTTACATTGATTTGGATCAATCGCTGGCATTTCAAATAGGTTGGTGTTGTACTATAGCCATTTTATCTTGCATGAAAGAATAGTAATGGTTGAGTTCAGACTGTTCTCCCATAATTAAATGCTAAAAGATCAGTGAATTGCTATTTTCGTGTGTATTTCCATGCTAAAGAAGAATTTCCTGGTACCAAGTGAAGCAAGCCATCTTCATGAAATTTCGGCCTCATTGCCATTGAAATTCTACAGGTGAAATTGTAAGTAACACATATACTATATCCTATGTTTTCAGAAGATCTTATGGTTGTTTGAGAACAATTATCGACTGCATTTTGTTTGTTCCTGATGGATTTTTTGGGTTAATTTTCTTTTAAATGTTTTAAATCTTGTCCTGATAATTGTTGTAGCTTCTTGAATTGTGAATCATTTTGTCTAAGGCTATAAGGTGTAGGCTATAATTTTTTGACACTTCAAAACCCTAGCTTGAACTATTCTCTGTCTTGTGTAAATGGCACCCAAGGCCCGAAGCTCTGGCTCTGAAACCTCTACTAGGTCATTTTCCTAGGATATTATAGACTTATTAAAACTCTCTACCAAAAAAAATCTTGAGGGAAAGGCTTTTTTTAATGGGCCCTTACTCCTGGAAGGGTTAACTGATAAACAATGTGTGATTCGAGATGCTAAGCTCCCATTTACTAGATGGCAGTTGTTCTCAAATTGGTTTGGGAACATGAATTTGTGTGTTCCTCTTTGTAACCCTTGGAGGTTAGATCTTGGTAAGCTGGTGGTCCCTAATGTCTATTTGGATGTAGATTTGTTGAAAGATGTTGTTGCAAGGTATGACCTTGTAACTAGAATTGTCAGAACACATACTGGTATAGAAATGGTAAAGATAACTAGGGAGGAAATTATAGAGATATTTGGTCTACATGAATGGAGTCAGGATATGGTTACTATCGATGTTGAGGTTTTCAGAGAAGAATATAGAAATACTAAGGGTTTGTTGAGGACATCTCTGTTGATACCTCATTTGGAAACATCGGGAAGAGGAAATAATAAGAAGCAGGAAGTGATTGGTAAAAATGAGCCAGAACCTTTTCCTATGAATTACTTTTCTAACTATTTTAGGAAGATAGTTTGTACCTTGTGCAATGCTCTAGGAATTAGTTTGAAGGCCACTCTGCCTACTGATATCATGTACATGGTTGTAAATCTCCGACATCTAGGTTTTAATGTGGTATATCATTTTTCCACTTACTTGGCAGAAAAAATGCATGGGTGTCTGGTGGCCCTTGAGGAAGGAAAGACTTGGGTTGGTTTCAGGTGGTTTTCCATGTTGATGCACATGGTTTTGTATAGGGGCCAAGAATTTTTTGGGTAGGATATGGAATTGAAGAAGAGGGAAAAATTAATTTTTCAAGTTGAGGAGTATAAGGAGATGGTGCAACAAATTTGGGATTCAGCAGGGAAGAGCAATTCGGTGATTGTGGGCACTGTGTTGAGACACTTAAACAGGAGGGTCCAGGGAAAATTAAATAGTGTTCATACAAGTTATGCTTTGATGTTGCAAGCACTTAAAATGTTCTCGAGAGATAGAGAGTTGGCCACCCCACTACTGGACAGATGGATCCCCAGAATTGAGAAATTGGCTTTCATGGCAGTGTGAGATAAACAACATGCGGATAAGTATCCTATGGTTATATCAACTTATCAATTTGTCAAAGGAGTTGTGGAGCAATTTTTTTAGGGGTATGTTTCCCCTATGGAATTAAAAAATCAAAGAGTTAAAGGCCAAATATGATGGAATGGATTTAACTCCATTACCAAAAATTATGCATAGTCATGACAAGGTAAAACCTTTGCAGGTTTGGAAAGATCAAATGACTAATATAATGATAGCTCAGACACATGAGATATGTAGAAATGTTGAAATTGGTATGCTAGAGAATACACTTGAGAAACTATCATTTTTCATTAGTTTCTTAGAAGAATTTGATAAGGAGGCCACGTCAATAATGGTAAAATATGCACCCTATCGAGATAAGATTAATCTGGTTATTGATTTTAAGTGGCCGTCTAAGGAATATTTTGAATTATGGAAAAAGGTGTTCACTGATGAGTTTGAAATATGAGTACTATGGTTGAGAAATGTGACTTTGTCATGTGTAATACAGGTCTGGCCTCAGAAGTTACATTTGAAAATATGCAGTATTCTCTTGACTTCAGTTACAAGTTGTTGAGGTGGAATAAAGTGTTATTACACTTAAAGATGCCTTTGGTATGAACGAGTTACCCTCAGAAGGGTGATTTCTCTTCCTCCATATCAACTAATGATTATTCTTGTCTTATGCCTTTTCCTTCCAAACGCATGATGCACATGTAACTGAATTGGGAATTAGCAGTCCAATGAAAAATGGACATGTGTACCCTCTGGCCTGAAGCTTGTTTTGCTCCCTTGTTTTATAAAAGGGAATTATGAGCCATGGTACAGGGTCTGTTGTTAATTCTGAGATTTGAGAAAGAAGAGTTTATTGATACAAAGAGTATGAATTTAAGTTCTGGTCTTAAGGTTTTGAGTTAGATAAAATAACTTGGTCAATTATGGGGTTCTTAGGCATGTTTTTATTGAGTATGAAAATATCTTGAGTCTATTTTCTCTCTTGTTGTGATATCTTGTGTGAATTATTAATGAAATATTATTCCAGGATTGTTTTCATTAATCTTCATGTTTCTTTACTGTGAATTAAGTATTAACGATGGCTTTGGTTCAAAGGATCGGTTAAATGCTTCAGTTAATGTGTAAGTTCATGCAAGCTAGCAACTGGATTCATAAAGTAGTGATAGACTTCAGTACAAATATGTGGATTGTAATGCAATTCATATAGATCATAATTGTCTAAGATGAAATTTTCCTTGTAGTTTAGTTTTCTCATTTGACTTCATGCTTTAGGATATGGCATTGGTATTCGGATCATGGCAATGTTTCTCATGTCTTATGTTTTGACTTTAGAAATTTTTATCAAAATATTTCCTATCAACCTATTTTAGTTGTGTTTGTGATTCTCTGCTAATTACACTGGAGCCTTTTCGAGGAATAACCAATTTCTTGAAGGTTTTCATCCTTTTAGCATGGATGGCGAATCTATCTACTGTTCACAAATGTGCAGTTGAAATTGTTTAAGTTTTATTTGAAGAACACATTGTAGGGAATACCCCCTGGGTCTTACAAATCCCGAAGTGTAGGAGAACTAGCATTATCTCTTTTCTCAATGATTTTTCCAAACTGCTTCCTAGACTTTTATTATTGAATGCAGAAAGTTCATAGAAGCTCTCAGGAAGTTCACTCTGGTTGTTGTAAAAAAACACCAATACAGTGCAGTTGCATGCTTTTGTTGAAAGTTGTGTCAAAGTGATGTATGTAGATATCATGAGGGAAAATAGAAAAGAAAAATAATATGCAGATGATTTGTAGGTGTTACCCTCTGAATATTGTCAACGAGAGAGAAAAATAGTTCATTATAGGAAAGAGATTTGGATGAGTCTATGGACCTTTTCCATTGACGTCAAAGGGGGAGAGAGTTGGCTGAAAAAACATAGTGTAGAAGATAATATGGTCTAAAGACCATGGGGAGAGAGATTGTTTGGGAGAAAGAGAATGAGAATATGAAGAGTGATATTTTCCCTGGTCAGGGGGATTACTGCCTATTGCAGAGTTGTTGTTGGTATGATTTTTGTATTGATGTTTTTTTTAGAAAATTGGTGTTTCCATCAATGACAAAGGGGGAGATTGTTGGAAGCTTGAGTTGTTTGTGATTTGTTTGAGTGTTTTCATTTATTTCAACTCCTATATGAAGAGAGTTTTGGAATGATACTAGTGTTGATGATTTCAACCCCTATAATTGGAGTTGTTGGAAGCCTAGAGTTGTTAGTATTAATGTCAACACAATGTTGTTGGTGTTTTCGTTGATGCCATACTTCAATATATTTTCAAAAGTTGTGTTTGATGAGATTGTTAGTAGCATGGATTTTTTGTGGTCAATAATAAGTTTTTTAGATGTTGTATATGTGTTGTAGATATTTTAGTAGTGTTGTTGATGCAATTAGTTCACATGGTTTCCAAGCGCTTTTGAGAAAATTTGAATAAAAGAGAGTTTAGTGTGTCAAAGTAGTGTTCAATGTTCTCTACATTTCTTCATGGTTGAAGATATGCCTATGTGTTTTAGATATTATGATTAGATGTTTTCAAAGGTTATATATCTAGAGTTTCATGTTTTGGATAGTTCTTTAGTGGAAGATGTGTTTGACAACATATACATGTCTAGTGAAATATGGTGTCTGAAAGAAATGAAATTGCTTTGCATTTCTCTGTAGTGAAGTTTTGTGTCTTGCAAATATGGAACATGCTTATATTATATATGTCTACCTTCCCTTGATTTTTTATATTTTTTTTTGTTCCACAAGGTTGTTTGGCGAATTGGATGTTTGTGCTAGTGTGTTTAGTTGCACAGAATAAAGGTGTTCTTAAGTCTAAGGTGGTTGCAATAGTAGTGGAAAATATTCTAATGATGTGGAAAATTCATATATGTTTTGGGATGTTTTTGAGTGGTTTGTGAGATGTTTCCAGACTTAGAGAGGCATGATTGTGGTTTATTTTTAGTGTTAGTGCATGTTTGGTCGGCCTAGTGTTTTAGCACTAATTGGGGAGGATAATTGTTGTTTGTGGAAGTGTTGAGAAGAATTTCAGTATAGACTTGGGTCCCAATTAAGTTGTTGCATGGTCTTCCTTCACTTATTTATTCCGTGGAAGTGTTTGGTATCAACTTATTTTGTAAATTTTGCACATTTGAGGTGTATAACCAACCTTGGAGAATTTTTTCAAGGTTGAGGATGGTATAAATATGATGTGAGTTGTGTTTATTGACTAGAGAGTGGGTGTGATGAAAAATATGTGAAATTAATCAAGTGTGGTGATTTGAGTTCGAGCTTTAATTCCTATGACTCCTAGATGCAATGAGCGGAAGGTGTCTACATTTTAGTTTGTTGCATGAGTTGTTTGTGCTTCAATGGAATATAACCTTTGGATAAGAGAGATGCATTGTTAATAGTTCAAATATTAATTGAGCCACCCCTTCTTCTATCTTCGTTCTTCTAGACAGTGAGTACTTTGGTAGTGATCCCTTCGACAGAGAGCCTATTATATTTAGTGTTTCTATTACTTTATGTTGTGAGCTAATCCTCACCATGGTTTTTCCCTTCTTAGGTTTTCCATGTAAATCTAGTGTTCTTATGTGCTTGATGTGTTTGCATTACTAATTCTCATGTAAACATTATGTTAATGCATAATAAGGGTATAATGATTGATAAGGGGTTTAAAAATATATTGAGGGATTGAATGTTTAAAGTATACAACATATTCACCCCACTCTAATTTTTCATGTGCATCTAATAACAACAAGATATTTGGAAGAAATTACAATTTCATAGGAGAAGTATTTTCTAAAGCATGATTAGTGATGAAGCATCGCATGCGATAAAAATGGTGAACATATATCAAGATTTGAGGGTAGGCTAATGTCTTGGAAGATGGCACTAGATATCACAAGTAATATTGATAAATAGTAAGTTGGCTTGAGCTACCATAAAAAAGGAGCTAGTAGTGGCGGTTATACAAGTAACATGTATATGTACTAACAATATAAAGGTTATAGCTATTGATTCATAGTGTGTGGAAATGACACAATTATGCAAGGTGGTTATACATTGTAGCATCGTAAATTGTCACCCTTGAAAATTTCACATTATTTTTTTCTCCCCCTAAATTATTGAGCCTAATTAAATCCCTAGTTTCCTAAATTATGCATTATATAGCCTATTTTTACCATTTTATGAGAAATTCCAAGCATTGAACAAATGCATTGATTTAATGTTTTTCCCTCAACACCCTATTTCTTGGAAAATAGGGCCAATACTAGGATTCCCTTGGGCATCTAACTCCCCCTATTTTGTTGAGATCCAAATTTGAATATATCAATGTCAACATTTTAACATTCGAAATCCAAAACACAAATGTCGACTATTGAGATCTAATTTTTAGGAAATTAGAGAAATTCCTAAAAATACCTAGTCTTTTCACCATTCAAAACTAGAGAGCAGGAATTGGAATCTTGGAGAAGCAATAGATCATTACATTTTGTACTACACATTTGAATTTGTAGGTTTTCAAGCTTATTGAACATTTGATCAAGTCTTATTTCATGATTGAATATTGATGCTAATAGAAGAGCATGATGGATTCTAGGTTTGGGAGATGCATTTGGCCATTTCCTTCAACTTAATGACTTGTTTCCTAATTGTTCTCATCTTCAAGCTTCATCCTACTTGCAACCTAAATAAAGGAATAATTATGTTAATATTTCCTAAGGGTTTTTTAACTTCCTCTTAAGTAGATCTTATCATTTCCATATAGTAATCCTTCTCTAATGCACTTGAGTAGGGTTTTTTATGCATTTTAGCTCATAACAACCTTAGATACACTTAAGGTTAGGACCCATACACTATTATCAATCAATTTTATTAGATATTATGGACGTAGAAATACCAAAAGAGGGGTTTGATTGAGAAAAACTCCTATATAGCCACCCCCGCCATCTCTTTTGTAGATCTCTCATAGGTTTATATATGAAGACAAAATTTTACAAGGCTGGCATCGACAAGAAGAAAAAATAAATCTATAGGTTCAAGTTTTCATTTCTAGAAAAGGAATACAAGGACTCATATGCCCTTGGCTGACTTTATCCTCCTAATTAGACCATTTCCAAGTTTACGGGATAGGTACATAGTGTTCTTCTCTTCTCAAATCTACCTGCAAATATCTATTTCATTTTATTAGTTATTGGGATCTTGCACTTTTCATATTAGGGAACATAGTATAACTAGGTTAGTTAAAGAAAATAAATTCCTATCCATTTCAAAGCTCAAAAGGATCAAATCCAGGTTTGATTGACTCACCATCATGTTTGAAAGATAATATAATCACCTTGTTTATTTGCATCCTAATGTGCCTTTGAAAAAGGAGCAAAAAGTAATCCTATGTTTATAAGTTAAACCTAAGGTTCCATTTTTACATGTTACATACATGTAGAGGAATCATGCTTATTTTTTAATTTCATTTAATAATTTCATCTATGATCATATTATAGTTACACAACTTGTAGCATTCCATGAGTTGATTGAATAGTTGGATGGTTGATTTTTCTGTTAATACACATATATATAAATGTGTGTGAATGTGTAAAGGTTGTTCAAGGTTATGAACTCATTGTAGTAGAAACTAAATAAATTTGTATGTTGTTGGTGTGTAAACATGTGAGAGGTTATAAAATAAGAGTTTGTTCTATAGATTAAGACTCTATAAAATTTTATCTAAAGAATTTGGTGTATTAAACCAATGTTGAAATTGTAGATAATACAATTATAGACATATCTTTGGGGTGGGTTTCTCCCATAATGGTTTTCCATGAAAAAAATTGTGTCTTCTCGAGTCTTATGAATACATAGTGTTCCTTTAATTTTATATGTGGTTATACTTAGATTTAATACATGCCTTTTACTATTGAGTAAATTCATAATCTTAATAATTCAGTATTTTTTTGTGTTGACCCTCCGGAATAGAGGTGAATATCCCAATAATTTAGTATTAGAGCATAGGCTAGTTATTTAGGTGGTACCTATGTTATTGATTGCAAACCCTAGTGTGTGTGGTGGTGTACCCCTATATTTTTTAGAAATTTGTAGTTAGTATGTAAATAGAGTCATGGGAAACTTTTGAATGATTTCATGAAAAAGTGCATTAAACCTATGGTGAGCAAACCTATTAGCACCTTGAAACATGTCTCAATTTCAGTGCATGAGGAACCTAAAATTGGTGATAGAAGATTTTTGTAAGTCCCATAGCAACAAGATGGCCAAGAAAATTTGACATTAAATTTTTTCAATCCATGGCTCATCTCTTGAATCGGGATGGTAGAATATTTTTATCATTTTTAAGAGTTTGTATACTCAGTTTTTGTTGGCATAATTGTTATTGCATTGTGTAGTTATCAATTATTAATGTGGTTATGATGGTTTATACAACTGCATCCTATGACAATTATAAATTGTATCCTATGACATTTTATAATCCCCCTATATGTATCCTTTCATACAAAACTATGGATCAATCAATTGCATTTGATCTATCAATTTTTAGACACAGTATTCACTTCATATGGTACCAGAGCCACATTTTTGAGCATGGGAGTATGAAGACTGATTCAGTTACAGAGAAGACATTTTTTGAATTCGAATGATTTTTCATTTGGTGTTACACATGTTGGTTGAAGTTTATATAATGGTGTGATCTTTTGGTGAGCAAGGAATGATAATGATCTATCAGAAAATCAATAGAAGATGGCATGA
Organism: Sequoiadendron giganteum; assembly: GCA_007115665.2. NCBI lineage: Eukaryota > Viridiplantae > Streptophyta > Pinopsida > Cupressales > Cupressaceae > Sequoiadendron > Sequoiadendron giganteum. The sequence goes on from CM021109.1 coordinate 95,684,660, forward strand.
GGAGATGAAGCATCAATTCTATTGTTTCAGGAATGACTAAAGACCAATCTGATGCTATGAGAAATGTGCAATTTTGTTGGAATGTGATGTTGTTGATTGTTGTCATTAATGTTTGTCATTGATGTCAACATATCTTGGTTGATTGATTAACATTTGGTTTTGATGCTTGGTGATTTGGATTGGCATCCTCTAGATGTTGTACTATGATGATCTATCTTTAGTTGTTCTTGTCCTTGTCCCATTCATTTTGCAACATAATGAGATACACTCTTATGGGTCTGGACTGATCTATAAATTGGTTAACATGCCCCAAAACATTGTTTGTATTGTAACATGTATATTCTATTCTTTGGTTCTGAATATCATGGTTAATATGTACCATGTTGATTTGAGAGAGAAGGTTGTGTATGGTCCATGTTTCATTCCTTTCCACCATGGGAATGTTTTGTGGTGACCTAATTCAAATTGTGTTTGGGATCAACTTAGGAGATTATGAAGGCATGGAATGGTATAAGTAAAAGTTGATTTTGTTCAATGAAAGAAAGTTTGGTGAATGTGAATTTAAAAATCTAGATATTGTGAAGTATGTGAAAGTATACGACCAAAGGCAACAGACAATGAGAGTCTTCCGGTGTGACTATTGGTGACAGTTATCTTCAGCGGTGGATTCCCTTTCATCATTCTTCTAGTAGTGAGCCTTTTTCTTTTGGCAATGATCCTTTTTACTTTTGGCTATAATAGTAGGGCAGTGAGCCCATCGGTAGTGATCCTTACTTGCAGTGAGCATTTTGGTAGTGAAACCTTGTAAAAATCACCTTAACCAGTGTCACCTTAACCGGTGTTTTATAATTGAGAATTATCATTCTCCGTGGTTTTTCCCATCTTGGGTTTCCATGTAAATTCTAGTGTTCATTGTGTATGTTGTTGTTATGTGCTTTCATGTTCATCCAATTGATTTAAGATTGCTTCAAATTAATTAAAGTCAAGAAATTTTTTTATGATAACTAATTCACCCTCCCTCTCAGTTATCTGGACTGTTCAACAAACTCATATTAAATATAAAGATTTGTTGCTTATGTGGAGGCATATTAATGGCCTAGGTAGTTATGTTGTTGCATCATTGTTGTGGATAGAGAAGGAGATGTCACTATTTGTAGATGTTGCATCATTACAATGCATAGATAAGAAGGCATCACAGCTTGTAGAAATTATGCCATTTCCTTACTAGACATGTCCTGGCTTGAATAAAGATACAAAAATAAAAGAGCAATTTTAGGGCTCAATTTTCTATTCTCATTGTCTGATCACTAAAATATTTTAATGAGCTAGCGCAATGTGCAATCTCGAGAGCCCCTGTTTGATGTCTCTAGCAAGATAAGGGTTTCTATATTGACACTAGAAAGTGGCATAGTGGAATCATGGTTGGGTCGGCATTCTCACTATAATTCTTGCATTCTCATTGTAATTCTTGCATTCTCACTGTAATTCTTTCATTCTCACCATAATTCTTTCACTATTTTCAACAAGACATAAGCAATTGGTGTAAGACATGGAGATTTAGTAATTCACATAAAAGAGAAAGTGGAGTAGTTGAGTTGGTTAGATTTTGGAGATTTATTCAAGCATATAAGTACAGTTCCATATCAATCACAAGAAATTCATGTGACATGTAGGAGATGTTTTTTGGTTAACTATATGAACGTGAATCAAAATTTTGAAATGTAAGTTTCATTTTATAGAACAAAAGTCAAAGTTTTTACTAATTAGAGATATAAGACCTGATCATATATGAATGTGAAAGGGAGCACAAGTAATGCATTGACAATAAAATCTCTAAGAAATTTAGGGAGCATAATATTCAATGTGGAGAACTAAATCCAGAGGTCAAGAAAATGTGAACCCACCAAATGATCCAATCAAGAGTGGGACAACCATTCATTTGTTTAAAACATATGAGGGTTGTAACATGGAGTATCTTGTAGATGAGTTTATCAATGATCCCAATGGATCTTCAAGCAATTATTCTTGGACTTTTAGGGCCATCTTTTCTATTATTGATAAGGCCTCCAAAGGCTCATTCAAGACATCAAATAGATAAATTATAACAAGATCACATTGGAGGTTGGTGGCACCGGAGGATGGATGAATTTACATCATCTCAAGTTAGCTTCTCGCTTTTATATGATGCTTTACATGAGAAGCATTTTTGGCTTTAGTTTCTTGTTTTTCCTTGTTGTTGCTAACAGATTTGAAGAATACATATATTGTGAAGTTTGATTTTTGGAGACATATATGGGGTTTTGTGTAGATCTCAATATGGATGGTTGTCCAGTGAGCACTCGAGGTTATGATTAAGAATTATATCCTTCTGAGGGTCATCAAACAACTTGATGGAGCCATGCGTTTGGAGAGCTCAATATGGATTGTTGTCAAATAATTTAGGAATCTGTGATTTGGGAGTTCATGGGAGGAAGCACTTCTGAATTTAGCTAGGGGCTACACCTTTTCAAGGGTCAATAGACAACTTGATGGAGCTCCACATAATTTAGTATTTGTTTCTTCAAGGAAGATCTTTATTATATGTATGTACATTTTATATTCAACAAGTTTTTTTATGTAAGTCTTAAGGGAGGTCCCTTGACAAAGTGAATAAGATATTTTAGGGGATACAATTGTAGGAACAATTTAATAAGGGGGGAATGTTGGTATAATTGGTTTTACATTGTGTTATCAATTATTAATGTGGTTATGATATTTTATACAACTACATCCTATGGCAGTTATAAATTGCATCCTATGGCAATTATAAACTGCATCCTATGACAGTTTGTAATCCTCCTATATGTATCCTTTCATACAAATCTATGGATCAATCAATTACATTTAATCTATCAATTTTTAGACACGGTATTTGCTTCAATTTAGGGCTCCCAAACAAGTTTTGATGGCAATTTTAATGTGTCACCATTTTTTAACAGGTTTATAAGGCCTCATAAAAAGTTTGAAATTTCTCTATTCTAGCAATAACTTGGTTGCTACTTTTTTTTGTCCTCAATAGGCTATATCTCTATTTCCATGCTCATCAAAAAAGTTGAGGTCTGAACCAAAAAATTTAAGTGCCCTATCAAAAGGCCCCAAAAATTTATTTTGTGTACATGTGCAAATAGAAGAATACTAATTTAATAATTAATCACAACCCTTTGCTAAATTTTGTGGCCTCCTAATATTTTTAGCACCTATTGTGATGATTTCATCATTTCGTCTATGGAGAAATTAAAGTCCCAATTTCACTATTTCACCAAATTTGGAGAATATTCAAAACAATTTAAAAAAATGTGTTAAGAGAGTAATATTAGACATTTTAAATATTTCCTCTAAGGTTGGACACATGAAATGTATTATTTCAATCAAATTTTATAAAGTTTTAATGTTGAAAGTTATTAAAAACTTTATAGGCTACAATGTGTGGCACTCTTTCCATGTTAGAAAGGAGTTTCTATGCCTCATGTTTGTGCTCTATCGTAGGTTTCTATTTGTAATCCCAATAAAACTTGTAGGGTAATTCCACAATAATGATTTCCACTTTTTGGCCAAGTTAGGACATTGAAATCGACATTTTTAACTAAAACTTCACTTCTTGAGACCTGTAGAAGCTAAACTGTTAAGAATTTGAAGATGATGTAAACTAGTGATTTGTGATGATTTGTGTATAGATTCTAAATATTTTAAAAAAATGAAATAAATTATGAATTTTTTATGTAAATTTTTTTTTGATGAATAGACATTAATCTCTATTAATAGTAAAGATTAAAATACATATCCACAAAAAAGGGTGGATGGTAAGAAGGCACACCCTGAGAGTCACATGGGAAGAACCCAAAAAATAAATAAATAAACAACTATCACATGGGAAGCACCCACAAAATAAATAAAAAACAACAGTCACATGGGCCTTGCCCAGAAGTTCATCATTACAATTATAAAATAAAAGGCCACTAAGCGGCCAAAGCAGTACCAATAGAAATAGGAGGGTCTCTATCATCCAATTTTTTCCCCATACATCAACGGGGTTTGGAGTGACGTCAGGAGGAGGACCCCAACCATCATCAAAATATTTATCTGTATCTTCTTTATCCTCGCGTCAAGGCGAGAGTGCAAGCACCAAAAGCAGAAAAAAATTTGTAGTGTCTAGCCAACCAGAGCCAAAAGTAGGAGTATCATCAGAGGGCCACCCAAAACCGCCACCACTGCTCCCCAACACTCCTCTAGAGGGCCACCCCTAGCCATCCCATGAAGGAGGAGAACAAGACCACTGAGGAAGGTGAGAACCAGGTCAAAGAGGAGGCTAAGAGTGGGGGTGAGTAGAGCCACTCTACTACCAACCTCGAGATGGCGATCGACCATAAGAAAGAGTAGGTGAAATAGACACCCGAGCCACAATGCATGGGGCATTGCCCCAATGGTCCAAAATCACCTGAAGGTGAGCCACCTTAAGTGCAACCTTGTTCACTTGAACTTGAATCTGCAAGAGCGCATTAGAATAAATAATAGCTTTAGAATACAAAGAAACATTTTTATCTATTTGGGTTTTAGCAAATATGTTGGCATTTCTATCTTTCCAGATACCGAAGAGGATTTCCACTCTAAAAGTGTGCCAAATTTGGTTATACTAGTAGGAAGTCTAGGCAAGTCTCCCAGCAAAGCCATATGCCAAGAGAAGGGCTCTAGTCTGAAAGGTTGAAAGAGGTCATGAATCCAAGTCCAAAACTATTGAGCTCTAGTACAAAACCAAAAGAGATGCTTAAAAGAATCAGCTTTACCACAAAAAGGGCATCAAGGGTCTTGGACCCCCAAGTGAACAAGTCAAGACCCCATAGGCAAGCCTTGGAAAAGAATACACCAAGAAAAGTGGGAGAGATTTGGTTCAATACTTCCAGACCAAATGGTAGAGAATCTTTTTTTCTAGACATGAGCAGAGGATTGGAGTAGCCATCTTTGGTTAAGACTGTCAAACATTGGAAAATATGGCCATAGCCACATATGACCAAGTCGAGATTTGTAATTCCTGAAAGGGGTGTTTGG
>CM021109.1:95694651-95706979 GCA_007115665.2 Sequoiadendron giganteum
AGACCCACAACTTGGTGTCATCTGAGATAGTGAAGTCCTAGGTCCATGATTGGAAAACTAACAGAGAAGACTTGACATACCAGGGACCATGATTCAAGATTTCTTGAACATGGCTGACCTCCACAAAAAAGAAGAAAACCCTTGGTTAAATTTTGGACCATATCAAGGCAGACCCCATGAGGGACCCAAGCCTTGTGGACCCATTCTTTAAGCACACTTTTAGATGGAGTCCTCCCCACAAATCACCCAACAAGAGTATTTTGCTCAAGCCATTTAAAAGAAGAATCGAACTCAAGCAATGGTAAAACCACATCAGCTAGGGAGTCAAAAGACTTACCTCTTGGAATACTTTCAGAAAAAAAATTTGGTATCATTTGTTTAGAGGAGGAGCCATTGAGAAAATCCATCAAACTACCAACACCAGCAAGAACTATTGGGTTAGAGCCGGTTGAAGGCATTGTAAAACAAAAAAGCCACAGTAAATGCAGTCGTACACACAGGAAAAGAGGAAATTATTGCGCAAAGAGTGCAGTATGACGCAAGAGGGGACAAGAGTGACTATAGACACAAGAAAACCCTAGCAGAGCTCATACACCCTCACCGTCCCCTTTTATGTAACTTTTAATAACTTGTTTTTATAGTAAAAGACATTTTTTTAAAGTGATATTTATGTCATAACACATAGCATTTTTTCTAGAAAAGATAAAATTCTAATTTTTCAATTATAGATTTGTAACATCAATATCTACTACATGGATTTTTTTTCATAATTTTTTGTTGCACATTTTTTAATAATTTTTAAAGTTGGGATAATTATAATTTGGACATAGGTCTATGTCATAGTGTGTAACTTGTTTCTTATCTATCGAAATTCAATTTTTATTTTTCTAAAACAAGGACATCAATACCTAGTGCATAGATATTTTTTTGTACTTTTTTCAATATTTTACTATTTTTCCACATGTGTAGAACAAAGAACTTGATGTTTGGTGAAAAATGTATGTTCAATAAAAATTAAAAATAAATACATAATAAAATAAAAATATATTAAACTTAGACTTGTTGGAAAGCTCGTTTTGAGGACTATGATCTTGAAAATTATCTTGTCAAGTTAATTCCATTTAAAGGTCCAACCTAAATTTTGAAACTGGAATTTCTAAGGAAAATTTGAAGCAAGCATTGAAAGTGTCTACCTAGGCCCTTCATTCGAAGACCCTTAATTGGAAGGTATTCAAGGATCTTCACTCAAAGGCATGTCATTCCCAAAAAGAAAATATAAAAAAACCTTCAAATGAAGGTCCCTATTTTTCCATTTTTGATACTTACCTTTTCCCGAAGGTTTTTTATATTTTGAACCTTCGAATGAAGGTCCACCTTCAAATGAAGATACTTTTTGACATACCTTTGAACATGAGTGTGTTAAGTTTTTACTTGCATCCAAGATCAAAAAAAATGATGTCCCAAGTTTGGGACCTATTATTGTGGGATGTCCCTATGATAGTTTTAACTCGCACAATGGGAATTTCATTTAATATATTTATTTTTTTGGTTGGAATTTGTCTAGGTGCCAAATGAAATACTTACCTCATGTGTTATTTCAACCTCTTAAACTTTGTTCCATTCTCGTGCTCCTTATGGTAGCATAGATTTGAAGATTTGTGTGGATGTTTAATTGGCTTACACTACATCATTGTTTGAAAGGGAATAAGCAAAAAAACTAGATGTGATATAAGGCTTCCCTATGATGGAGATATTATTGTTTTGTTTTGCTAAGCTATATAATGAGGCGTTGTGACATTTTTCATTGTAGCATGGCAACTCTAAAGTGGTACAACACCATTTTATGTTGTTTCATAATTTTAAAACTTGCAACAAGTCTTTGTACAATCTAAAATTAATGGTTATAACACTAGAGGAGGATTTGGGTGATTTTTAAGTGTCTTAAACTATTTAAGGTTTTTTTCCTCTCATCCACAATAACCCAACAAGAATTTTCAATGTTTGATAATTATTTTTGTAGATGTCAAAATCTATATGAGAGACTAAAACCAGTTCATGTTGTTAGCACAAGTTAGTTTAAATCAGAAAACTCAAACATCCCTATGAAATATTCAATCATATTTAAAATATGCAAACTAGATAAATAGAACAAAGATAGCTGAACGAAAGCATATGAAAACATGACCAAACTTTATTCCATAGCAAGAGTGGTGCTCCTCATGATGTCGAAACCAAGCCCTTTCCCACCCCCTGATAAGCAAGATTGCCAAAATGAAAGATGATAATACAAATGCATGTGATTGTGGACAAAATTAGTTCTCAAATGAAGAGAATAACTTTGCATGAGAGTGTGTTGTTGTTCGCAAATTGTGTTGTTTGAAGGAGAGAAGCCTTGAACTTATAGTTGAATTTGAAGAGAGGAGAGGCCAAATTGAAGAATGTGGGACTAATCCTCAACAAATAGGAGAGAGCCACTTGTCACAACGTGATTGGCCCATGATTGTGCAAGTTTTGCCCAATGTTCCCATTTCAAATTTGAAAATGGCAATAAATGAATATGGTTGAGGGATTTGGGGGGAATTTTTTTTGAACAAAAAAGTCAAACAAGGGGAGTTAATGAGGGAATATGCCTTGTGAGGAAAATAGGGGTTTTAATAAATCAAATTAAATGATTTATTGTGCAAGTGGATGGGACATGGGTTAGTCTTAGCATTAATCAGACATTTTGACTAATTAAGCTAGTGATTAGGTGGTGTGACATTTGATTTGCACTTTTGTTTTAAATTTTAAATCAAATGAGATGAAAATGAATATTATCCATTTAATTAAATATATGTGATTTAATTAAATCAAGAAACTTTAGGAGATAATTAAATAATTTGATTTATTTCATTAAAGAGATAAGCTTAGTGAATTAATTAAATTGGTTTATTTAATTAATAGATGAAATAATGTTGAATGAAGCATGATTAGATGCATGAGTAAATTTTTCATGTCTACAATTTTCAATGGTGATTTGATCATTTTCTATTGCCTGGAACAACAAAAATTCCCAACAACCATTTCTCATGACTTACACAACTATGAAATGATCTAGCAAGTGTTCTGATTGCCCAAGTGACTATCTAATTAATGGTTTTGAGTATATTTTTAAGTGCCATCATAGAAAAATGTCCTAGTATATTGTTAATACATTTGGGAAGCTACTCAAAAAAAAAATCCGCTATTAAAAATGTCTCTAAGGTTTTTAAAATGATATGAAGGTGTTCTTAGTGTGTTATCTTTTATATTTCAAATTTTACAGGTGGAGGCTTGGAGGTGGAGTTTTTAAACTTGAAATTAAAATCAATGTGGGTAGGTGAAAGAAAAAAATGATTATAGAAAAATTTACAGGTAGAGGAACTACTTGCCAACTATTTGACAAAATGTCAAATTGATTGCAAAGACATAATGAAAGATTTGAGGGTTAAATATTTTTGAGTAAATGCTTATTTAATTGCCAACGGGATGTTGGAATGTGATGATGTTGATTGTTGTCATTAATGGTTGTCATTCATGTCAACATATCCTGGTTGATTGATTAAGGTTCGATTTTTTTTCTTTGGTGATCTGGATTGACGTACTGCGGATGTTGTGTTGTGATGATCTATCTTCAGTTGTGCTTGTCCTAGTCCCATATATTTTGCAACATAATGAGATACAATCTTTTGGGTCTGAACCTATATTGAAATTGGTTGGTGTGTCTCAAAATATTCCTTGCATTTTACTGTGTATATCCTACTCCTTCATTTTGGATATCATGGTTAATATGTAGTGTGTTGATTTGAGCAAGGAGGTTATGTGTGGTCCACATTTCATTCCCTTCCATCATGGGAATGTTTTTGTGGTGACCTAATTCAAATTTTGTTCGGTCAACTTAGGAGTTTACGAAAGCATGAAATGGAATTGTGTTTGGCTGACTTGGGAAGATTATGAAGGCATGGAATGCTATAAGTAAAATTTGATTCTATTCGATGAAAGAAAGTGTCGTGAATGCAAATCTAAATTTCCAGACATTGTCTGAAAGTATACCAGAGACAACAGATAGTGAATTTCTTCTAGTGTGACTATTGGTGACAGTTATTTCTATGGTGGATTCCCTTTTCATCATTCTTCTGGAAGTGAGCCATTTTCTGAAGGCATAGAGCCTTCCTCTTTTGGCAGTGAGCCTTTTTTTTTAATCTTTGGTTGTAATAGTTGAGAAGTGAGTCCACCGACAATGAGCCTTACCTACAGTGAGCACTTTAACAGTGAGCCCTTGTAAAAATCACCTTAACCAGTGTCACCTTAACTAGTATCACCTTAACCAATGTTTTATAATTGAGAATTAGCATTCTCCGTGGTTTTTCCCATCTTAGCTTTCCATGTAAATTCTAGTGTTCTTTGTGCATGGTTCCTTCATGTTCATATTTATTTAATTTCTACCTGATTTATTTGAGTTTTCTCTGAATTAATTAAGGATAAGAAAATTGTTTTATAATAACTGATTCAAACCCCCCCCCCCCTTGCCCCTCTTAGTTATCCAGACTGTTCTACACAAGATGGGTAATTGTTTGAAGGAGAATATTTTCACTTTCTAATTGAAAAAAAGGTAGTTAATGAATTTTTTACAAGAAGGTAAAAGCTTGCACAAGAATACAAGTGAAATGTGATAACAAAATTCAATTGAAAAGGGTAGATAAAATAAAAAATGAGGCAAAATTAGGATAAGAGTAAAAATGGTATATTCAATATGTCAATTTTTTTTGTTCAAAGGAAACTCACTATGTTAGGTGTCACTAAGAAATTTAATCTGAGTTTCCTCATCTTCTTTAAAATACAATTTTTCTTTCATTTGAAGGGATTATATTTTGGAAGTTCTGAAAAATAAGGCTATGTATAGGAAGGTGAAGGATTTTTATGTTAGGTGAATGTTAGTGTTTGTAGGTCATCACATCATATTGTTTTTGTATATTGTATTGGACTATATGAATAGAATATCAAGTTTTATAGTTGTCTCTAAGCTTAAATGTAATATTCTTTGAATGGTAATATTTGAGGATTATTGCTTTCTTCTTGCACATTTTTTGTAAAGAACTATTTTCATTATTTCCTCATGTCCAAGAGATAGATTAAATTATCTCATAGAAATAATGAGAATATTATTTTATCAAATAGATTATTGAGAATGATTGTATTGCACGCTATAAAGGTCTTATTATCATTAGGTGGTAATACATAAAATATCATCAAGATATGTTTTACATTGTGATATAATATGCAAGACACATGACTTTGTGCCCATGTTTAGGCAATGGTTAGTCTTGTGTAGTTTCTATTCCTAGAATGGTTCAAACAAATTTATAAATCTTAATGAATGTTTATTTTAAGTTTAATTTACTAGGGTTTTGTTGTCTTCATGGATTTTAAGGAATATAGGGGATATGTTTAATATTTGTTTATTTACCACTCCTCTATGTATTTTATATGAATACATGCATTTGTAAGTTATTAGTTCTCAATACTATTCAGAGTATAAGGGATCATGCTTGAATCTGATGATGTTTTCAACATCATTTATTCATATCTATGAACTTAAGATTCATCCACATTTTAAGGGTCTATAACATTGTCTATAAAAATGATTTACCATTCTCTAATACATGTATTAGGATTACCCTCCTGAGTCTTATGGAGCTCAAAGTGTAGAAGGCTAGGTCCAACCTTGTTCATTGGATTTTCCTTGTCTTCTATTTGATTATATGACATATCTTTTTCTTAACCTTTTGATCCCCTAGTTTAGGAATTGTATTTTCTCTTATAATTGAGGGATGCAAGAAAAAGAACCAACACATTAAAAATATTTATTTACTCTTTTCTAAATGAAGAAATTTGGAGTTATCCCCAACAGAGTCACCATTTTGCTGGTTATTCCAAATGATTATCTAATATTCACTAAAGGTTAGACATATCATATAATAAATAATATCATATTAGTAGAAAATGAATAGATAACTTGTTAGAATTAGTAATATTTCCTTGGTTGTTTTATTTAATTTGAGGATAAACCGAGGTATCCTCTTTTATTTATTTTAGGATATTCCTAAAGGAATCTCTACATGTAATTTTGTCCTCTAGTCCAAGTGGGAGGACAACTCATATTTTTGTGATTCCTTTAATAAGGAAAATAGGTCATTCCTCCTTATGAGGATGCTCACACTTGGCACACACTAAGTATGAATGTGGCACTCTTACACATAGGGAGTTACATGCAAACTCCTTCACTCATCTCTACTTAAAAGAGATAATTTCTCCACACACTACACACTAATTTTTACAATTCTCTCACACAATTCTCTCCTCTTGCATAGTAGTTCTATCATATTGTATTGAGCTTCTTGCTCATATTCTTCTCTCTCTCTTTAGGCTTTTCATGCCTCATTCATAATTCACAAAGGGGTTTTTCTTTGCTTTTCCCCTTACAAAAATCTCTTGGCCCTTGTTGGATTCTTGGAGTCTTATCTTGGTATTGGTGGTTGATCTTGCACCTATCTCTCATTTGATTTATGGTAAAGCTCTTCTTGCACTTCACTTCTTGGATTGTTATTTTGATCTTGCTTTCATTCCTTTATTTCTTCTAACATAACTCACCATAATGATAAATTCTCTCTACACTTCAGGCTCTTCGGGACCTAGAGGGTCACCCTTAATGACACTATACATGAATATTAATTACAACAATATCACAATGCCTAGTAGATTCTTCAAACAGATAGGTAAGGATTCATAATTTGCAAGAATGAACAATGAATTCTTCGTTATCTTTGAAACCCTAATATGAAGTATAAAATAATTAAAATAAATTATAGAAAATGGCTTTTGGTTTGAATTTAGAAGTTGTTTTTGAGAATGGGAGAAGCATTGAACTAGGCCAACGCTTACCATGGGCTATAGAGTCTTACGTAATGTATTTTTCATAACAATATTCAAAAAAATTATGATGATCACCTAGATTTTATCACATTATGATAAAATTACCTACAATAGCCTACAATGACATCATTCTTAATAATCCACTTGAAAATATAACATTTTCATTTCTTCTAAGCAACCATTTACACCACTCCTTGAATAGTTAGCAAATGATAAAATAAATTTAGAACAGTAAATGTTAATGAATACTTCAACAATCCTTGATTATGTTAATGAATACTTCAAGGCTAGAGGCTTTTCCCATTTGTAGTATAATATTCATATATTCCCTATTCAAAATATAGATATTGTAGTCATAAACTCACAACTATTTGAAGAATATCATATGAAAAAATAAAATATTAAACCTATGGTGAGCATATCAACATTTAAAATTGAAAAAATTAATGGTCTAAAATTTGAACTATAGATGTTGAAGATTGAGGATCTTCTAGTAGAAAGAGATTAGGTGGGGTCACAAAATCTTCTACAAAAATTATATGTATGTTTGATAAGGATAGGTTAAAATTAGATAAGAAAGAAAAAATTATAGTATCTTTCAAATTATATATTAATAAATGTTGAAAAATTGAAAAAGAGGTTCACCATCAATAGGGTATCAATGATGAACCTAATTTTCACTAGGTTTGTGTTTCATTCAATTATGTGTGCAATATGATGCAACTAAGGTGCATAAATTAAACTTAGTTGTTATAATAACAAAAAGGTAGGTTTTAAGAGGGTCAAATGATGTGTACATTTTTGGGAAAGTGTTTTTTCGAGGCCCATTGAGGATTCATTCGCCTAAGGTGGTGAATGGGTCCCCTTTAGGGTTTCTAGAAAGTGCTTTCTGGGTTTTGTTCCTCTCAGTCTATGACTCCATATTCTAGATTTTCACTCTTCGGGCCTCACTGAGGACTCATTCGCCTTTAATGGTGAATCGGTCCTTATTAGGGTTTCGAAAATCAATTTTTTGGGATTTATTCTTCAATGTCTGCACTCCAAGATCTCAAGTTTTCAACTCCCAAAAAACTGAAACAAATCCTATAGAAGACTTTCTATGATCTTGCAATGTAGATGACAACTTTTGCAACTTTTCAACTTTGACAAATTTTCTCCAAATCTTTCTCTTCAACCTAAAACCTACAATCACACATCCAAGAAGAGAGAAAATTGTTGATTTTTAGGGAATAGGGGTTTTCCTTGGTCAAACCCCATTTAGGTAATTAAACCTTATGATGAAATAATGAAATTGAAGCATGAAACATGAAACATGAAATGATGATACCTTGGACAATGTCTTGGAAAACTTAAATCTAAAAACTAACATGAAGTGGCCATGTAGAATGTACATATTGATCTTGAATTAGATGTGAAACAATGCTTGCTAATGGATCTTCAATACTACATCAACACACTAGCTCAACAACATGCTTGATGCATTATGCCTTTGACATGATGATATGATCTTCAATTATTGCAATAAAACCTCAATAATTTGCCTTTTAATGCCTTTGAAATGCTCTATAATGCTCTTGAATTCATAAAATTTCTCTTAGGATGCTTGCATAAAGTTTCTTAGGTGAAACTATATGAATTAGCCTTATGTGTATACTAAATCTAAGGATTAACCTTGAAATTCAAATAATCCAAACTAACATTAGATCTAGGATTCAAAATCATTAAAATCTCACCACAAATAAATTCAAAAAGGGGTGTGCTAGGTGAGGAGGACCCATTCAACCAAAGTGGTGAATGGGTCCTAGCACAATTTTCTAGGACCAAGCTTCGGGGAGGTGAAATAGCATTAAAACCCCGCCTCAAATATTCCAAAAAAGGGTGTCCTAGGTTAGGAGGACCCATTCGCCCAAAGTGGTGAATGGGTCCTAGCATAATTTTCTAGGACTCCAACTTTGCCAATTTAAATATTATGAAATATTATTAATGAGTGTGGGATTTCCCTCAGAGAATGCAATAATTAAGGCTTGGATTTGAATTTAAAGGGCCAATTAACCTCAATTAATTAACCAAGCCCTAGATTAGTGTGAAAGTGTAAGAAAACACTTAACAACACCCTAAATAAGGCATAATTAAGTATATTTTACCATTAATTATTAATTCCTAGACTAAGCATGAAAAAGGGTTACTTTTTTCAACGCCACATTTTCCCCCCACTTTAGTGAGATTTTTCCCCCATGAAAAACTCGCACTAAAGTAGACATTCAAGACACTTAAGTATGCAACAATAACATAAATACATAGTCATACCCTATCAAAGACCAAGAAAAAGGAAAAATAAATGATCAAGCACAACTATTCCAACACAATGTGGAACGCAGTTGTTTGTCCAAGAAAAAGAATCAAGCTTTAATGGTACAACGCGATGTGCAACACATCTAGGTTGTTTGTCTGTAACAAGGATCAAGCTTCGACAATCCAACGCAATGTGGAACATATATAGGTTGTTTGTATGTAACATGTGTTCTCACTCTAGGGTAGTGGAACCTCAGTCCATCCACTAGGTGAGTTATCCTAATGAGGTGGAAAATGAGAGAATCATATTATCCTCCAATACCATACCAAAGTTATCCTCCTAACAACTTCGATAAGGCACCACAATTCTATGCTTTTATGAATGTTTTTGAATGTTATGTCTTTTAAGTTTTTGTTAAAGGGGATTTCGCTTCATTTGTGTAAGGTCTTCTTATTAGGGAACATCATGCCTAATGTCTCCAAAAGAGGAAAAGTCAAGAGTATCAGATCGCCACTTATGGGATGCCTCATTTGTATCATGCTACATAGGGAAATTGTATGCTTAGAAATATCACACTCTTGGAGGGCATCAAACCTAATGACACCACCAAGAAAAGAAAGCGTCACAAGAAAAAATAAAATCACACCATGAAATATGCAAAATTTTGAAAGATGGCATCGATTTATGCCCCCACTTTAAACTGGTTGCTAACACTATTGCTATGAGAAACTTCTTTAAAGTAGCCAATATTTACTCTTAATACATGAGAGCTTTCCTCGAAAAACCCTATGCCAAGCCATATGTTTTTGTTCAAATAAAGCTACACCATGAAATAGGAAGGAGGGGTTTGCTCCCAATAATACAATGCTAAACCTACAAATAAAAGTATGCCACATGTGATCCAACTTAAGGCATGTCGTCCACATCCCAAGAGTTCTCTTATATATACATGGAAGGCAATCAACTAGCCAAAAGAGACAATGAGAAGTGTCATAATAGGACAAAGCTACCTAACCCCTTGCCCCCACTTAGTGCAAGACAAGGATGATCCGAGAATGGATGATGATATATGCCACTTCTTGCAAAAAGGAAATGATTTTCAATTAATGTAAAACATGCAATAGTCAGTATGCTATGACCCTACAACTATTACATGGCAAGGAGCAGTAACTATTGTTATTGATTATAATGAGTAGACAAGTGTGTATCTAATGAGATATTCCCACATGTAGTATCTATTAGTTTAGGGTGCACCAAAGTTAAAGTTGGCTTAGGAGAATTATTTGTAAGAGTGTTGATATTGATTGAAATCTTGTTTGTTTCTTTCAAGGGACAATAACCAAGACTACTAGTGGTTTCTTGCATGCTAGGCTCTATAGGGACATAAATACCTTTTTCTCTAGCACCACATCATTTTCCACTATACCCAAGTTGCTTCATAATTTTGTAACCTCTTCCATAAAGATTTTTTATTTCATTGGGATTTAGAGGTTGTTCATGTAATTAACTTCATCAAATTTTGTTGTGTATGTTGTCTTTTCTTCTAAAGTAGTTGAAGTGGATGCTTTTGAATTTTGTGCTGACATTACTACTTTTTCTTTTCCCTTTTCATACATTTTTGTTATGATCTTGTATTCTCCCATGAATGTAGGTATGAAATCAAAGGAACTCAAATCATCTTCTAATAACTTTGTGACTTATTCAATATGCTTTTCTTTTTCTTTCTCAATATGCAAACAAATTTCAAGTTCAGGGTCGACCTTGATTGTATACACTTTGTTATATATGTAAGCAATGGTATTGTAACTCAATTGTTGTTAAAAATTATCATTATCAAGTTTCTTTTTAGGTGGTTCTAAGATAAGGATGGGTCTATTTTAAACTAGCAGTTGTTTTGAGGGTGGATAAATGATAAGTTTATGCTTGGGATATTACTTCAAGGGATATGTAATGTGCATAACATCAAGAGTCTTGACTTTATTTTAATGATTGCTTAGTGAAAGGGAGTCTAATTTCACTTCATCATCTTCATCTAAAGAGACCACATTACTATTGTTTGAAAGACATGTGTCAATTTTATCATTTTCTTCCATCATGACATCTTCTCTAGTAAGAGGGTTTTTTGGAGAGAAACAAATGAAATGTTCATGAAATTCAATGGTTCCTTCATCTAAAATGACTTCATCACAAGTAAGGGATTTATCAATGGTTATTTTTTCTTCCTTATCAATGATGGTATTCTCTTGTTCAATAATGTTTTCTCTAGGAGAAGAGGGACAAATGGGATTGTCATAACTCTCATTGGTTTGATCTTCTAACACCAAAATATCTTTGTTAGAAATAGGAGAGATAACAGGAGAAGGCCAAATTTGTTTGTTATGATTGTCCATGATGTCCTCATTTTTCTCTAAGGTCTCATTCTCTTGTGCCATAACATCTACCCTAGTAGGAGAGCTTTCAAGAGGTTCATCACATTCTATGATTATATTTTGTAAAGTAACTTAAGCACAAAAAGGAGAGGCGTCAAGGGAAGGACAACTATGATTTTCATGCTTACCAATTATTGGATCCTCTTGTTCAAATAGACCTTTCCAAATTTTAGGAACATTAGGAAGGAGAGAAATAATGCTATAATTCCCAATCATTGGATCTCTTAACACTAGCATATCCTCTTTACAAATGTGATTTTCATGATTGTTCATGGTTACATCCTCTTTAACTAAAGCCTTCTCATAAGTTGGGGAGGTGTTCAGAAATGTTCTAATGATCTCATTTTATTTTTTCATAATATCTTCCCAAGAGAGACAAACAAGACTTTCATGATTCTCAATGATTTTTTCTTCTAAAACCAGAATACCTTCGTCACAAGTAGGAGAGGTATTGGGAGAAGAGAATCTATGATTGTCATGATTGTCTATGCTTGCATCCTCTTGCATCAAAATCTTAGTGGATGATCCAGGTGATATGAATTCCTCAAGGGCTTCATCTAACATGTCAAATTCATCACAACTAAATGGTTTAAAGGATATTTTTTCTTCAAGGCTTATCATTTTTTTGTTTCTTTCTTTTGATGTTTTTGGTTTT
>CM021109.1:95707079-95944718 GCA_007115665.2 Sequoiadendron giganteum
GCCTTGTGGACCCATTCTTTAAGCACACTTTTAGATGGAGTCCTCCCCACAAATCACCCAACAAGAGTATTTTGCTCAAGCCATTTAAAAGAAGAATCGAACTCAAGCAATGGTAAAACCACATCAGCTAGGGAGTCAAAAGACTTACCTCTTGGAATACTTTCAGAAAAAAAATTTGGTATCATTTGTTTAGAGGAGGAGCCATTGAGAAAATCCATCAAACTACCAACACCAGCAAGAACTATTGGGTTAGAGCCGGTTGAAGGCATTGTAAAACAAAAAAGCCACAGTAAATGCAGTCGTACACACAGGAAAAGAGGAAATTATTGCGCAAAGAGTGCAGTATGACGCAAGAGGGGACAAGAGTGACTATAGACACAAGAAAACCCTAGCAGAGCTCATACACCCTCACCGTCCCCTTTTATGTAACTTTTAATAACTTGTTTTTATAGTAAAAGACATTTTTTTAAAGTGATATTTATGTCATAACACATAGCATTTTTTCTAGAAAAGATAAAATTCTAATTTTTCAATTATAGATTTGTAACATCAATATCTACTACATGGATTTTTTTTCATAATTTTTTGTTGCACATTTTTTAATAATTTTTAAAGTTGGGATAATTATAATTTGGACATAGGTCTATGTCATAGTGTGTAACTTGTTTCTTATCTATCGAAATTCAATTTTTATTTTTCTAAAACAAGGACATCAATACCTAGTGCATAGATATTTTTTTGTACTTTTTTCAATATTTTACTATTTTTCCACATGTGTAGAACAAAGAACTTGATGTTTGGTGAAAAATGTATGTTCAATAAAAATTAAAAATAAATACATAATAAAATAAAAATATATTAAACTTAGACTTGTTGGAAAGCTCGTTTTGAGGACTATGATCTTGAAAATTATCTTGTCAAGTTAATTCCATTTAAAGGTCCAACCTAAATTTTGAAACTGGAATTTCTAAGGAAAATTTGAAGCAAGCATTGAAAGTGTCTACCTAGGCCCTTCATTCGAAGACCCTTAATTGGAAGGTATTCAAGGATCTTCACTCAAAGGCATGTCATTCCCAAAAAGAAAATATAAAAAAACCTTCAAATGAAGGTCCCTATTTTTCCATTTTTGATACTTACCTTTTCCCGAAGGTTTTTTATATTTTGAACCTTCGAATGAAGGTCCACCTTCAAATGAAGATACTTTTTGACATACCTTTGAACATGAGTGTGTTAAGTTTTTACTTGCATCCAAGATCAAAAAAAATGATGTCCCAAGTTTGGGACCTATTATTGTGGGATGTCCCTATGATAGTTTTAACTCGCACAATGGGAATTTCATTTAATATATTTATTTTTTTGGTTGGAATTTGTCTAGGTGCCAAATGAAATACTTACCTCATGTGTTATTTCAACCTCTTAAACTTTGTTCCATTCTCGTGCTCCTTATGGTAGCATAGATTTGAAGATTTGTGTGGATGTTTAATTGGCTTACACTACATCATTGTTTGAAAGGGAATAAGCAAAAAAACTAGATGTGATATAAGGCTTCCCTATGATGGAGATATTATTGTTTTGTTTTGCTAAGCTATATAATGAGGCGTTGTGACATTTTTCATTGTAGCATGGCAACTCTAAAGTGGTACAACACCATTTTATGTTGTTTCATAATTTTAAAACTTGCAACAAGTCTTTGTACAATCTAAAATTAATGGTTATAACACTAGAGGAGGATTTGGGTGATTTTTAAGTGTCTTAAACTATTTAAGGTTTTTTTCCTCTCATCCACAATAACCCAACAAGAATTTTCAATGTTTGATAATTATTTTTGTAGATGTCAAAATCTATATGAGAGACTAAAACCAGTTCATGTTGTTAGCACAAGTTAGTTTAAATCAGAAAACTCAAACATCCCTATGAAATATTCAATCATATTTAAAATATGCAAACTAGATAAATAGAACAAAGATAGCTGAACGAAAGCATATGAAAACATGACCAAACTTTATTCCATAGCAAGAGTGGTGCTCCTCATGATGTCGAAACCAAGCCCTTTCCCACCCCCTGATAAGCAAGATTGCCAAAATGAAAGATGATAATACAAATGCATGTGATTGTGGACAAAATTAGTTCTCAAATGAAGAGAATAACTTTGCATGAGAGTGTGTTGTTGTTCGCAAATTGTGTTGTTTGAAGGAGAGAAGCCTTGAACTTATAGTTGAATTTGAAGAGAGGAGAGGCCAAATTGAAGAATGTGGGACTAATCCTCAACAAATAGGAGAGAGCCACTTGTCACAACGTGATTGGCCCATGATTGTGCAAGTTTTGCCCAATGTTCCCATTTCAAATTTGAAAATGGCAATAAATGAATATGGTTGAGGGATTTGGGGGGAATTTTTTTTGAACAAAAAAGTCAAACAAGGGGAGTTAATGAGGGAATATGCCTTGTGAGGAAAATAGGGGTTTTAATAAATCAAATTAAATGATTTATTGTGCAAGTGGATGGGACATGGGTTAGTCTTAGCATTAATCAGACATTTTGACTAATTAAGCTAGTGATTAGGTGGTGTGACATTTGATTTGCACTTTTGTTTTAAATTTTAAATCAAATGAGATGAAAATGAATATTATCCATTTAATTAAATATATGTGATTTAATTAAATCAAGAAACTTTAGGAGATAATTAAATAATTTGATTTATTTCATTAAAGAGATAAGCTTAGTGAATTAATTAAATTGGTTTATTTAATTAATAGATGAAATAATGTTGAATGAAGCATGATTAGATGCATGAGTAAATTTTTCATG
Source organism: Sequoiadendron giganteum (assembly GCA_007115665.2). NCBI lineage: Eukaryota > Viridiplantae > Streptophyta > Pinopsida > Cupressales > Cupressaceae > Sequoiadendron > Sequoiadendron giganteum. Next base: position 95,709,886 of record CM021109.1, read on the forward strand.
TCTACAATTTTCAATGGTGATTTGATCATTTTCTATTGCCTGGAACAACAAAAATTCCCAACAACCATTTCTCATGACTTACACAACTATGAAATGATCTAGCAAGTGTTCTGATTGCCCAAGTGACTATCTAATTAATGGTTTTGAGTATATTTTTAAGTGCCATCATAGAAAAATGTCCTAGTATATTGTTAATACATTTGGGAAGCTACTCAAAAAAAAAATCCGCTATTAAAAATGTCTCTAAGGTTTTTAAAATGATATGAAGGTGTTCTTAGTGTGTTATCTTTTATATTTCAAATTTTACAGGTGGAGGCTTGGAGGTGGAGTTTTTAAACTTGAAATTAAAATCAATGTGGGTAGGTGAAAGAAAAAAATGATTATAGAAAAATTTACAGGTAGAGGAACTACTTGCCAACTATTTGACAAAATGTCAAATTGATTGCAAAGACATAATGAAAGATTTGAGGGTTAAATATTTTTGAGTAAATGCTTATTTAATTGCCAACGGGATGTTGGAATGTGATGATGTTGATTGTTGTCATTAATGGTTGTCATTCATGTCAACATATCCTGGTTGATTGATTAAGGTTCGATTTTTTTTCTTTGGTGATCTGGATTGACGTACTGCGGATGTTGTGTTGTGATGATCTATCTTCAGTTGTGCTTGTCCTAGTCCCATATATTTTGCAACATAATGAGATACAATCTTTTGGGTCTGAACCTATATTGAAATTGGTTGGTGTGTCTCAAAATATTCCTTGCATTTTACTGTGTATATCCTACTCCTTCATTTTGGATATCATGGTTAATATGTAGTGTGTTGATTTGAGCAAGGAGGTTATGTGTGGTCCACATTTCATTCCCTTCCATCATGGGAATGTTTTTGTGGTGACCTAATTCAAATTTTGTTCGGTCAACTTAGGAGTTTACGAAAGCATGAAATGGAATTGTGTTTGGCTGACTTGGGAAGATTATGAAGGCATGGAATGCTATAAGTAAAATTTGATTCTATTCGATGAAAGAAAGTGTCGTGAATGCAAATCTAAATTTCCAGACATTGTCTGAAAGTATACCAGAGACAACAGATAGTGAATTTCTTCTAGTGTGACTATTGGTGACAGTTATTTCTATGGTGGATTCCCTTTTCATCATTCTTCTGGAAGTGAGCCATTTTCTGAAGGCATAGAGCCTTCCTCTTTTGGCAGTGAGCCTTTTTTTTTAATCTTTGGTTGTAATAGTTGAGAAGTGAGTCCACCGACAATGAGCCTTACCTACAGTGAGCACTTTAACAGTGAGCCCTTGTAAAAATCACCTTAACCAGTGTCACCTTAACTAGTATCACCTTAACCAATGTTTTATAATTGAGAATTAGCATTCTCCGTGGTTTTTCCCATCTTAGCTTTCCATGTAAATTCTAGTGTTCTTTGTGCATGGTTCCTTCATGTTCATATTTATTTAATTTCTACCTGATTTATTTGAGTTTTCTCTGAATTAATTAAGGATAAGAAAATTGTTTTATAATAACTGATTCAAACCCCCCCCCCCCTTGCCCCTCTTAGTTATCCAGACTGTTCTACACAAGATGGGTAATTGTTTGAAGGAGAATATTTTCACTTTCTAATTGAAAAAAAGGTAGTTAATGAATTTTTTACAAGAAGGTAAAAGCTTGCACAAGAATACAAGTGAAATGTGATAACAAAATTCAATTGAAAAGGGTAGATAAAATAAAAAATGAGGCAAAATTAGGATAAGAGTAAAAATGGTATATTCAATATGTCAATTTTTTTTGTTCAAAGGAAACTCACTATGTTAGGTGTCACTAAGAAATTTAATCTGAGTTTCCTCATCTTCTTTAAAATACAATTTTTCTTTCATTTGAAGGGATTATATTTTGGAAGTTCTGAAAAATAAGGCTATGTATAGGAAGGTGAAGGATTTTTATGTTAGGTGAATGTTAGTGTTTGTAGGTCATCACATCATATTGTTTTTGTATATTGTATTGGACTATATGAATAGAATATCAAGTTTTATAGTTGTCTCTAAGCTTAAATGTAATATTCTTTGAATGGTAATATTTGAGGATTATTGCTTTCTTCTTGCACATTTTTTGTAAAGAACTATTTTCATTATTTCCTCATGTCCAAGAGATAGATTAAATTATCTCATAGAAATAATGAGAATATTATTTTATCAAATAGATTATTGAGAATGATTGTATTGCACGCTATAAAGGTCTTATTATCATTAGGTGGTAATACATAAAATATCATCAAGATATGTTTTACATTGTGATATAATATGCAAGACACATGACTTTGTGCCCATGTTTAGGCAATGGTTAGTCTTGTGTAGTTTCTATTCCTAGAATGGTTCAAACAAATTTATAAATCTTAATGAATGTTTATTTTAAGTTTAATTTACTAGGGTTTTGTTGTCTTCATGGATTTTAAGGAATATAGGGGATATGTTTAATATTTGTTTATTTACCACTCCTCTATGTATTTTATATGAATACATGCATTTGTAAGTTATTAGTTCTCAATACTATTCAGAGTATAAGGGATCATGCTTGAATCTGATGATGTTTTCAACATCATTTATTCATATCTATGAACTTAAGATTCATCCACATTTTAAGGGTCTATAACATTGTCTATAAAAATGATTTACCATTCTCTAATACATGTATTAGGATTACCCTCCTGAGTCTTATGGAGCTCAAAGTGTAGAAGGCTAGGTCCAACCTTGTTCATTGGATTTTCCTTGTCTTCTATTTGATTATATGACATATCTTTTTCTTAACCTTTTGATCCCCTAGTTTAGGAATTGTATTTTCTCTTATAATTGAGGGATGCAAGAAAAAGAACCAACACATTAAAAATATTTATTTACTCTTTTCTAAATGAAGAAATTTGGAGTTATCCCCAACAGAGTCACCATTTTGCTGGTTATTCCAAATGATTATCTAATATTCACTAAAGGTTAGACATATCATATAATAAATAATATCATATTAGTAGAAAATGAATAGATAACTTGTTAGAATTAGTAATATTTCCTTGGTTGTTTTATTTAATTTGAGGATAAACCGAGGTATCCTCTTTTATTTATTTTAGGATATTCCTAAAGGAATCTCTACATGTAATTTTGTCCTCTAGTCCAAGTGGGAGGACAACTCATATTTTTGTGATTCCTTTAATAAGGAAAATAGGTCATTCCTCCTTATGAGGATGCTCACACTTGGCACACACTAAGTATGAATGTGGCACTCTTACACATAGGGAGTTACATGCAAACTCCTTCACTCATCTCTACTTAAAAGAGATAATTTCTCCACACACTACACACTAATTTTTACAATTCTCTCACACAATTCTCTCCTCTTGCATAGTAGTTCTATCATATTGTATTGAGCTTCTTGCTCATATTCTTCTCTCTCTCTTTAGGCTTTTCATGCCTCATTCATAATTCACAAAGGGGTTTTTCTTTGCTTTTCCCCTTACAAAAATCTCTTGGCCCTTGTTGGATTCTTGGAGTCTTATCTTGGTATTGGTGGTTGATCTTGCACCTATCTCTCATTTGATTTATGGTAAAGCTCTTCTTGCACTTCACTTCTTGGATTGTTATTTTGATCTTGCTTTCATTCCTTTATTTCTTCTAACATAACTCACCATAATGATAAATTCTCTCTACACTTCAGGCTCTTCGGGACCTAGAGGGTCACCCTTAATGACACTATACATGAATATTAATTACAACAATATCACAATGCCTAGTAGATTCTTCAAACAGATAGGTAAGGATTCATAATTTGCAAGAATGAACAATGAATTCTTCGTTATCTTTGAAACCCTAATATGAAGTATAAAATAATTAAAATAAATTATAGAAAATGGCTTTTGGTTTGAATTTAGAAGTTGTTTTTGAGAATGGGAGAAGCATTGAACTAGGCCAACGCTTACCATGGGCTATAGAGTCTTACGTAATGTATTTTTCATAACAATATTCAAAAAAATTATGATGATCACCTAGATTTTATCACATTATGATAAAATTACCTACAATAGCCTACAATGACATCATTCTTAATAATCCACTTGAAAATATAACATTTTCATTTCTTCTAAGCAACCATTTACACCACTCCTTGAATAGTTAGCAAATGATAAAATAAATTTAGAACAGTAAATGTTAATGAATACTTCAACAATCCTTGATTATGTTAATGAATACTTCAAGGCTAGAGGCTTTTCCCATTTGTAGTATAATATTCATATATTCCCTATTCAAAATATAGATATTGTAGTCATAAACTCACAACTATTTGAAGAATATCATATGAAAAAATAAAATATTAAACCTATGGTGAGCATATCAACATTTAAAATTGAAAAAATTAATGGTCTAAAATTTGAACTATAGATGTTGAAGATTGAGGATCTTCTAGTAGAAAGAGATTAGGTGGGGTCACAAAATCTTCTACAAAAATTATATGTATGTTTGATAAGGATAGGTTAAAATTAGATAAGAAAGAAAAAATTATAGTATCTTTCAAATTATATATTAATAAATGTTGAAAAATTGAAAAAGAGGTTCACCATCAATAGGGTATCAATGATGAACCTAATTTTCACTAGGTTTGTGTTTCATTCAATTATGTGTGCAATATGATGCAACTAAGGTGCATAAATTAAACTTAGTTGTTATAATAACAAAAAGGTAGGTTTTAAGAGGGTCAAATGATGTGTACATTTTTGGGAAAGTGTTTTTTCGAGGCCCATTGAGGATTCATTCGCCTAAGGTGGTGAATGGGTCCCCTTTAGGGTTTCTAGAAAGTGCTTTCTGGGTTTTGTTCCTCTCAGTCTATGACTCCATATTCTAGATTTTCACTCTTCGGGCCTCACTGAGGACTCATTCGCCTTTAATGGTGAATCGGTCCTTATTAGGGTTTCGAAAATCAATTTTTTGGGATTTATTCTTCAATGTCTGCACTCCAAGATCTCAAGTTTTCAACTCCCAAAAAACTGAAACAAATCCTATAGAAGACTTTCTATGATCTTGCAATGTAGATGACAACTTTTGCAACTTTTCAACTTTGACAAATTTTCTCCAAATCTTTCTCTTCAACCTAAAACCTACAATCACACATCCAAGAAGAGAGAAAATTGTTGATTTTTAGGGAATAGGGGTTTTCCTTGGTCAAACCCCATTTAGGTAATTAAACCTTATGATGAAATAATGAAATTGAAGCATGAAACATGAAACATGAAATGATGATACCTTGGACAATGTCTTGGAAAACTTAAATCTAAAAACTAACATGAAGTGGCCATGTAGAATGTACATATTGATCTTGAATTAGATGTGAAACAATGCTTGCTAATGGATCTTCAATACTACATCAACACACTAGCTCAACAACATGCTTGATGCATTATGCCTTTGACATGATGATATGATCTTCAATTATTGCAATAAAACCTCAATAATTTGCCTTTTAATGCCTTTGAAATGCTCTATAATGCTCTTGAATTCATAAAATTTCTCTTAGGATGCTTGCATAAAGTTTCTTAGGTGAAACTATATGAATTAGCCTTATGTGTATACTAAATCTAAGGATTAACCTTGAAATTCAAATAATCCAAACTAACATTAGATCTAGGATTCAAAATCATTAAAATCTCACCACAAATAAATTCAAAAAGGGGTGTGCTAGGTGAGGAGGACCCATTCAACCAAAGTGGTGAATGGGTCCTAGCACAATTTTCTAGGACCAAGCTTCGGGGAGGTGAAATAGCATTAAAACCCCGCCTCAAATATTCCAAAAAAGGGTGTCCTAGGTTAGGAGGACCCATTCGCCCAAAGTGGTGAATGGGTCCTAGCATAATTTTCTAGGACTCCAACTTTGCCAATTTAAATATTATGAAATATTATTAATGAGTGTGGGATTTCCCTCAGAGAATGCAATAATTAAGGCTTGGATTTGAATTTAAAGGGCCAATTAACCTCAATTAATTAACCAAGCCCTAGATTAGTGTGAAAGTGTAAGAAAACACTTAACAACACCCTAAATAAGGCATAATTAAGTATATTTTACCATTAATTATTAATTCCTAGACTAAGCATGAAAAAGGGTTACTTTTTTCAACGCCACATTTTCCCCCCACTTTAGTGAGATTTTTCCCCCATGAAAAACTCGCACTAAAGTAGACATTCAAGACACTTAAGTATGCAACAATAACATAAATACATAGTCATACCCTATCAAAGACCAAGAAAAAGGAAAAATAAATGATCAAGCACAACTATTCCAACACAATGTGGAACGCAGTTGTTTGTCCAAGAAAAAGAATCAAGCTTTAATGGTACAACGCGATGTGCAACACATCTAGGTTGTTTGTCTGTAACAAGGATCAAGCTTCGACAATCCAACGCAATGTGGAACATATATAGGTTGTTTGTATGTAACATGTGTTCTCACTCTAGGGTAGTGGAACCTCAGTCCATCCACTAGGTGAGTTATCCTAATGAGGTGGAAAATGAGAGAATCATATTATCCTCCAATACCATACCAAAGTTATCCTCCTAACAACTTCGATAAGGCACCACAATTCTATGCTTTTATGAATGTTTTTGAATGTTATGTCTTTTAAGTTTTTGTTAAAGGGGATTTCGCTTCATTTGTGTAAGGTCTTCTTATTAGGGAACATCATGCCTAATGTCTCCAAAAGAGGAAAAGTCAAGAGTATCAGATCGCCACTTATGGGATGCCTCATTTGTATCATGCTACATAGGGAAATTGTATGCTTAGAAATATCACACTCTTGGAGGGCATCAAACCTAATGACACCACCAAGAAAAGAAAGCGTCACAAGAAAAAATAAAATCACACCATGAAATATGCAAAATTTTGAAAGATGGCATCGATTTATGCCCCCACTTTAAACTGGTTGCTAACACTATTGCTATGAGAAACTTCTTTAAAGTAGCCAATATTTACTCTTAATACATGAGAGCTTTCCTCGAAAAACCCTATGCCAAGCCATATGTTTTTGTTCAAATAAAGCTACACCATGAAATAGGAAGGAGGGGTTTGCTCCCAATAATACAATGCTAAACCTACAAATAAAAGTATGCCACATGTGATCCAACTTAAGGCATGTCGTCCACATCCCAAGAGTTCTCTTATATATACATGGAAGGCAATCAACTAGCCAAAAGAGACAATGAGAAGTGTCATAATAGGACAAAGCTACCTAACCCCTTGCCCCCACTTAGTGCAAGACAAGGATGATCCGAGAATGGATGATGATATATGCCACTTCTTGCAAAAAGGAAATGATTTTCAATTAATGTAAAACATGCAATAGTCAGTATGCTATGACCCTACAACTATTACATGGCAAGGAGCAGTAACTATTGTTATTGATTATAATGAGTAGACAAGTGTGTATCTAATGAGATATTCCCACATGTAGTATCTATTAGTTTAGGGTGCACCAAAGTTAAAGTTGGCTTAGGAGAATTATTTGTAAGAGTGTTGATATTGATTGAAATCTTGTTTGTTTCTTTCAAGGGACAATAACCAAGACTACTAGTGGTTTCTTGCATGCTAGGCTCTATAGGGACATAAATACCTTTTTCTCTAGCACCACATCATTTTCCACTATACCCAAGTTGCTTCATAATTTTGTAACCTCTTCCATAAAGATTTTTTATTTCATTGGGATTTAGAGGTTGTTCATGTAATTAACTTCATCAAATTTTGTTGTGTATGTTGTCTTTTCTTCTAAAGTAGTTGAAGTGGATGCTTTTGAATTTTGTGCTGACATTACTACTTTTTCTTTTCCCTTTTCATACATTTTTGTTATGATCTTGTATTCTCCCATGAATGTAGGTATGAAATCAAAGGAACTCAAATCATCTTCTAATAACTTTGTGACTTATTCAATATGCTTTTCTTTTTCTTTCTCAATATGCAAACAAATTTCAAGTTCAGGGTCGACCTTGATTGTATACACTTTGTTATATATGTAAGCAATGGTATTGTAACTCAATTGTTGTTAAAAATTATCATTATCAAGTTTCTTTTTAGGTGGTTCTAAGATAAGGATGGGTCTATTTTAAACTAGCAGTTGTTTTGAGGGTGGATAAATGATAAGTTTATGCTTGGGATATTACTTCAAGGGATATGTAATGTGCATAACATCAAGAGTCTTGACTTTATTTTAATGATTGCTTAGTGAAAGGGAGTCTAATTTCACTTCATCATCTTCATCTAAAGAGACCACATTACTATTGTTTGAAAGACATGTGTCAATTTTATCATTTTCTTCCATCATGACATCTTCTCTAGTAAGAGGGTTTTTTGGAGAGAAACAAATGAAATGTTCATGAAATTCAATGGTTCCTTCATCTAAAATGACTTCATCACAAGTAAGGGATTTATCAATGGTTATTTTTTCTTCCTTATCAATGATGGTATTCTCTTGTTCAATAATGTTTTCTCTAGGAGAAGAGGGACAAATGGGATTGTCATAACTCTCATTGGTTTGATCTTCTAACACCAAAATATCTTTGTTAGAAATAGGAGAGATAACAGGAGAAGGCCAAATTTGTTTGTTATGATTGTCCATGATGTCCTCATTTTTCTCTAAGGTCTCATTCTCTTGTGCCATAACATCTACCCTAGTAGGAGAGCTTTCAAGAGGTTCATCACATTCTATGATTATATTTTGTAAAGTAACTTAAGCACAAAAAGGAGAGGCGTCAAGGGAAGGACAACTATGATTTTCATGCTTACCAATTATTGGATCCTCTTGTTCAAATAGACCTTTCCAAATTTTAGGAACATTAGGAAGGAGAGAAATAATGCTATAATTCCCAATCATTGGATCTCTTAACACTAGCATATCCTCTTTACAAATGTGATTTTCATGATTGTTCATGGTTACATCCTCTTTAACTAAAGCCTTCTCATAAGTTGGGGAGGTGTTCAGAAATGTTCTAATGATCTCATTTTATTTTTTCATAATATCTTCCCAAGAGAGACAAACAAGACTTTCATGATTCTCAATGATTTTTTCTTCTAAAACCAGAATACCTTCGTCACAAGTAGGAGAGGTATTGGGAGAAGAGAATCTATGATTGTCATGATTGTCTATGCTTGCATCCTCTTGCATCAAAATCTTAGTGGATGATCCAGGTGATATGAATTCCTCAAGGGCTTCATCTAACATGTCAAATTCATCACAACTAAATGGTTTAAAGGATATTTTTTCTTCAAGGCTTATCATTTTTTTGTTTCTTTCTTTTGATGTTTTTGGTTTTTTTTTTTAATGATTGCAAAATGTAAACTAATCTATCTAATGCTGCAATGATGTTGAAAAGAAAATAAAAATGTAAAAAATATAACACTACTTTGAACTAAAATATGCAAGAGAATTTTTTCCACAATCTTGCAAAATTTATCTAAATGAGCAATAAATTGAATGAAAAAACAAACAATTTCAAGAATTTATTTCTCAGATCTAAACACGGTACAGGGACTCATTTGCCACCTAGGGCAAAAGGGTCCCAGATCAAGTTTTTAAAAAGGTGAAAATTATAATTTTTAAGTTGTTTTTTGTGTTTTTTGTGTCCATTTTCAAACTATAACTCTTGTGAAACATGGGTGAGAAGAAGGTGTATGAGCTCTGCTAGGGTTTTGTGGTTTCTGGGGTCACCCTTGGCCCCTCTTGCGTCATACTGTACATTCTACACAGGAAACCCCTATTTTCTTGTGTGTACGACTACATTTATTGTGTTTTTTGTGTTTTAATATGCCTTGAACCGGCACTAACCTAGAAATTCATGTTGGTGTTAGATTTTTGATGATGCAACTCAATGGATCCTCCTCTAAATAAATGTCCCCAAAAAAAAATTCTGGAATTCTTTCACAAGGTAAGAACTCTAATTCCCCAGCTAATGTGATTTTGCCTTTACCAGATTTTGATTATGCTTGCCAGTGGCTTGAAAAACACACCCTTGTGGATTATTTTGTTGGGAGGACTCCCCCTAAAATTGTGCTGAAAGAATGGGTCGGCAAGGCTTGGGTCCCTCATGAGGTCCACCTTGACATGGTCCAAAACTTGACCAAGGGTTTTTTTTGTTTCGCTCTGCAAAATTCAATCATGTCCAGGCTATCTTAGCCCATGGTCCCTAGTATGTTAGGTCATCCTTGTTGGTTTTCCAGGCATGGACCCAAGATTTTGTTATCTCAGACGACACCAAATTGTGGGTCCCAGTCTAGATTGAATTCCCTGGCTTGCCCTTGCCTTGTGTGCCTTTTTTGAATCACATTGCTTCCTCACTGGGGAGGGTTATTTGTGTTGAACTAGATAGGTTTTTCCAAGACCCACCCTAGAAATGAGTCTGTGTGGAAATTGACCTATTCAAGGATTTGAAAGAATCCGTTGATATCCAAATTGGAGCCCACAGGCATACCCAGAAAGTCACATATTTTAACTTTCCCAACACATGCTATAGGTACCAGCCATCCGACCACAAGATTAAGGAATCCCCTTTGGCAATGCCTCATATTCCTTCCCCATCACGAGATGCTAAAAATCCTTGCCAGGCGAAGCCTTCTGCTAAGGCTGATGCAAAGTGGACTACTGTTACAAACCGAAAAAATAAGTCAACTGGTTTTGGGTCGGCCTCTAAAGCCTCTGAACCACTAAAATTCACTTCAAACCCTTTAGAGAAGGGGAAAAATGCTCTTATTGGAGTTTCTAATGCTTCGGTGCACCCAGGACAAAGGCGACAACTCAGCCTGCTACTATTATGTTTGCTCAACCAAATGTTCCTCCTCCTGTGTCGGAAGCTCAAAGGAGGTCTCATAGCCCATCTCTACCTCGTGAAGAGGGTGAATATGTGCAAGAAAAGAAGATATTTTCCCCTCCATCTATTCAAATTGGATCAGTTCCACAAGATTTTTTCCAGAATCGTTTCTCTTCCCTAAATGAAGAGGAACCGGATTCTAATAATATAGAGGAGATTCATCCATGAACTTCCTCTCATGGAATTTTCGAGGTCTAACATACCTCTCTAGAAATTATTTTGTTAGAGATACCTTGCAAAAGTATTTTTGTATTGAAGTGCTTTGTCTCCAAGAGGTTAAATTTTTTGGTTTTTGCTTGCTTCAGCTTGTTGCTCTATTTGGCCAGCCAGTAAAATGTTTTTTACTATGCATGAGGCTGGGCGTGGTGGAGCCATCACCCTTTTTTCCATGCAATAGTATTCTTGTGTTTTTTATTATGGGATTGGTCCTTCTCATCGGCTTGTCTGGATTCTTCTTAACATTAATACTCACTCCTTCAGGATTATTAATGTATATGCTTCTAATGAATTCTATGGAATGCTCTTTGCTTTGGCGCTGGATTGTTGATTCTTTACCAATCGCCACCTGGTTACTTTGCGGGGATTTCAATATGGTTGAGATGGGTATGTGCAGGATCATCATGGAAAAAACAGACCCTTAAGTGGCAATAAAAAGACAAAAAATCAGAGTTAGACAGCTTAATGTAAAAATTTCAATAAGTTATCTATATTATTTCAAAAAAATGTAAAAATAGAATTTGTAGAAAATTGAATGTAGTTTCTAAACTACTAGACCTTGATTTTAAAAAATAAAATCTATTTGGTGAAAATTTGAAATTTCAATGCAGTAGTATTTAAATTTCAGGGTAAAAATAAGAAGTAGGTGTCTGTCTGACCACCCTAACCACAATAAAATGATAAAAAAATTTATAATATTTTAGATATAAGTAAAGGACTCATGTCCCAATGTGATGCATATTTTTTTATAATTTTTTTCCAAGTAAATAATTAATTATGAATTTTTTATTACAACTTTTAAAAAATATAAAATCTCGTCTGTCTAACCACCTTAACTTGGTCAAAAATTCATGAAATTCAATTTTCTTTTTTTTAATCCTATAGTATGTGAAGCATAGAATGTGACGCATGTTTCGGATTCAAAAAATGTGATACCATTTGAAAGTTATAGATGTTTCTCAATTAGCTTATCAATCAAGACTTTATTCATAATTCTAATAGAAAATGAATAATAATTATTTATTAAATTCAAATTAAAGCATAATTTATATTGGTGGAAGCTGAGAATATCCTCTAAAACCCTTTTTGTTTCATCAATTTTGGGTAAAAAAAAAGTCGTCAGCCACATGGGCCATCAAATGGCTTACATATCGCCACTTTTTGGTCCATCATGATCTTGCACATACCCAGATGGCGTATGATAAGGATGGCACCCTGCCATTCAGATGGGTAGCTAAAGAGCAGGAGGCATGGTTTTACATGGGCAATAAATTTGGGATTTTCGATCCCAATATTGGTCGTTGCCATTCTCATTCCCTATGGCATACTTGGTGTAATTACAGGGCCAACTTTGACAGAATATTTAAACGCCTTGATCGTGCCATGATCTTGGCTCAATATTTTTTCTCTTTTGATAGCTTTGCTCTGCCAGTTAAGATATTAGTGGATGTGACTTTGTCTGATCACTTCCCTATTTCTTTTCACATTGAATGGGAGTCACATCAGCGTCACAAAGTGTAAAACTCAAAATTTTTTAACACGTCTTTGCTCTGCCACAAGCCTACCCTGGCCCACATCCATAGAGTGTAGAATTTGGAGTGTAGAGAAGCTAATAAAACAGGCTAGATAACCTGGTGGAACGATGCCATCCCATGCATGGCTAGATTTCTACGTATTTCTGGACGCCAGCTGGCTATTTTTCACCAGCGATCTTATGACACGATCATCGTCGACTTGCGCTCGGCCACTGAGGCTTTGGTGGCTAGCCCTTTCTCCCCATCATTGCAAGTCAGGGTGGCAATTTTAAGACACAAAAAGCAAGTGGTTGACAATTATGCTGCCAAAGGTGCATAAATCAAAGCTCAATTGTATTGGCTAAAAATTGGTGAACATGCCTCCAAAGAGTTTTTTTTGGCATTAAGTGCTAGGCACTCATCCCCTGGCATCAAAAAAAAAAAGGATGGCATTCAGGTGCTCTCTGAGCTCCCTAATATTCTCCAGACCCTTGTGCGCCATTATGAGCATTTTTTCACTGCACAAGAACCCATGCCTATGTGACTGCAAGCCCTTCAAGACTCCCTTTTTGTTGTGCCAAATAGGCTTTCCTTAGCCCAGAGGAATTTTTGCAATCAATTGCTAACATCAAGGAAGTTGTTCATTCCATGGCCGATGACAAAGCCTCGGGGATCGATGGCTTCCCTTGTGAATTTTATAAGGCCCTCTGGGACTGTGTTGGACAAGATTTGCATCACGTTTACCTTAAGGCTTTTCATTCTAATTCTCTAGGTAACTTAATAAACAAAGGCAATATCAAATTCATACCTAAATCTGGGGATCCGGAAGACATTTGTAACTAGAGGCCTATCACGCTTCTCAATGTCTCCTATAAGATCTTTGCCAAGGCTTTGGCTCTGAAAATTCACCATCTCTTGCCTCAGATTGTGCGCCCAGAGAAAATTGGGTTCATCAAATCCAATTTTATTCTGGATAATATAATTGTTGTTGGGAAGACATGGAATGGGCCCAGCGTTCCAACCAGAAAGCCATTTTTATTAAAATTGTTTTTTTCCAAAGCCAGTGACTGCATTGAATGGTCTTTTATTCTTGCAATGTTGCAAGCTTTGGAGTTTGAGCCCAATTTCATTTAGGTTGTTCATATGCTTTTTTTGGATGTCTCGGCTTGTATCACCATTAATGGCCACCAATCTTCTGCCTTTGGTCTTTTTCGTTCAATCCAAAAAGGGTTCCCTCTTGCCCCCTCTTTGTATGTTCTTGCAGCTGAAGGATTCAATTACCTCTTGGCCAATGCGGTTTCTCAACGGCGTGTCAAGGGTATTTCATTACTCGACTCTTAGGCTCAACTGGTTAATGGCCATTTTGTGGATGAATCTTTCTGGACTCTCCTAGAGGAAGAAGAGACTATTAAAGCAACCCTTGAATAACTCAATATTTTTTGTCTAGCTTTTGGCTCTACCATACAATGGCACAAGACTCTGTGCTACAGACAATCCATTTTCTCACTCCTACTTGGATTCAACAGTATAATTGGAAGAGGATTGGGCTAGGAGAAATTTTTTAGTTCTTGGGCATTCCCTTTTCTTTCCAGGCATCCCCGGTTGAGCTTTGGCAAGCTATGATTTCCAAGGTCGAGTAGAAACTCGCTTACTGGATTATCGAGCCTCTTTCTTTGGCCGAGAAATTCCAAGTGTGCTCTAAAGTTCTAGCAGCCACCCATGTCTATTATTCCTCTTGTTGGGCCCCTTCGAAAGCTGCTTATGCAAGCTTGAAAAGTTACTCAGATATTTTCTTTGGGCCTCTTCTGAAACTCACAAAGGATTTCACCATGTTTCTTGGGAATTTTGTTTCCTTCCCAAAGATTCTAGAGAACTTGGGCTACTCTCCACTCAACGATAAGGAACTTCTCTATGTGTCAAGTGGATTATTTGTGCCCTTACTAGGGACGAGGCCTGGAAAATTATTCTCAGGCATTATATTCAATCTGGCTTTCCTACTCACAGACCCGTTTCGAAGGGGATTGGCTTTCATACCCTTCTATTCTTGAAGGAACCAGTCCAAATCGTTGGGACTTTTGTGGCCAAAAGTATTTGGCATGCTTGGGAGGTTGTTAGGCCTTGGCTTTGGTGGGTCACCTCTTGATTTTGTGATGGGATTTCACTCAACTAGCAGAATATTTGGTGGTCTCCTCTTTTTGCACAAAATGGTCAGTCATTGGCTAAGTTGCATTGGCTTTAAGTGCTCAGATTCCACAAAAACAGTATTCAGATCCTGCAGCAATTATTTCATAGACCCACTATGTGTATCATGCAATGGGAAGCCTTTTGTGCCCAGTACAGACTTCAAAACCAGGACCATGCTACTTATGATGGTCTGGTGAGTGCTATTCTAGCATAGATGCTTCATAAAGTTGGAATTTGTGGGACCAAACCCTGGTGGAAAGATTGGAAGTGGTTGAATCTAGACACCCCTTTTAGGAATTACAAGCCTCGGATTGGTTACAGGTGGCTTTCACCTCATTTTCCCATGATTCAAAGTTTGAACCAGAGGTGGTTGCTCCAATCCTCCACTCATGTTTGGCGTAAAAGATTAATTGTCACTTGGTCTACAAGTGTTAGTCCAAAGCTTGCCCACTTTGCTTGGTGTATTCTTTTCCAAGGCTTGCATGTGGGCTCTTAGCTTGTTTACTTAGGGGTCCAGGACCCTTGCTACCCTTTTTGTGGGAAAGTTGAGACTTTTAAGCATCTTTTTTGGTTTTGTCTCAGAGCTCAGCAACTTTGGATTTGGATTCATGACTTCTTTTTGCCTTTTAGGCTAGAGCCTTTTTATTGGCATATGATTCTACTGGGAGATTCGCCTAGAATCCCTGCTAAGTTTACCCAACTTTGGCACACTTTCAAGGTGGAAATATTATTTAATCTCTGCAAAGATAGAAATGTCTGCATATTTTCTCATTCTCAAATGGATATTAATGTATCTTTATATGTTAAAGCTATTATTTGTTCTAATGTGCTCTTACAGATTCAGGTGCAAGAAAACAAATCTACACTAGAGGTTGCTCACCTCCAAGTTATGTTGGATCACTAGGGCAATGCCTCATGTTCTATTGCTCGGGTCCCCGCTTCACCCACCTCTTCCCATGGTCGGTCACCTTCATGGGGCCGGTAGCGGAGTGGCTTCATGCATCCCCATTCTCAGCCTCCTCTTCGGTGAGACTCTCACCCTCCTCGGCGTACCTGCTCTCCTCTGTCGTAGGCTAGCCAAGGGTGGCCCTCTGGTGGTGCTTCGAGGAGTGGAAATTGCGGTGGCAGTTTTGGGTGGCCCTCTGATGATCCTCCTACCTCTGGTTCTAGGTGGCCATATACTGGAAAAAAAAATTTGCATCTGGCACTTGCAATCTCGCCTCGATGCAAGGAAGAAGGTAAAGATAAAAAAGATGATGACGATGGTTGGGGTGCTCCTCCTCACATCACTCCAGACCTCGTTGATGTATGGGGGAAACACATGGATGATAGAGACCCTCCTGGCTCTGTTGGCACTGCTCTGGCCACTTAATGGCCTTTCTTTTTTAGTTTTCTTTGTAATCATGGACTTTCGAGCTTGGCCCATGTGATTTTTTGGTTTCTCTGGGCACTGCCCATTTGACACTCAGGGTGTGTCTTCTTACCACCCATCTTTTTTTGTGAATATGTATATTTATCTTTAATTAATATAGATAGTTGCCTATTAATAATAAAAAAAACTATAACTCTTGTGACAGAAATTTCCAGAATTTGATGGCCTAATGCAAGTGAAATGAAGGGTAAATGATGACCTATATGACACTTTTTGAAATGCAATTTTGAATCAATTTTTGAATATGAATGATGAAACATACACTAATATGCAAACGCTATGCAAAATCAATGTAATATGCATGAATTTTTTTGAATTTTTCAGATTTAAACAATGTAAGAATGCAAATTTAACCCCTATAAGCAATGCAAACTAATGCAATTTTAAAGAACCCTAAATGTCATGCAACTAGTGCAAACCTAATGCAAACTATTGAAAAACTAAGATATAGGTTTTAAATGCACTCTAAATCAGAAGTTAGGATGTTCAAAACTTGGGTTCACCAAAATGAAACATGGGTAAGTGCAAGAATTTGGGTCCACATCTAGGGGAAGTGTCATTTTTCAGCTTTAAAACAAATACCCATTCATTGTTTGAAATAGGTACCCATTTTGAAGTGGGTACTTATTCCAAAAGGTTTGAAACTCACAAGACATGTTTTTAATTTGGATTTAGGCTTGGAAAAGGCATGGTAACCCAACACTTGGGCTTAGACCTATAAGTACAAGGTCATGGCAATTTCAAGAGAAAAAACTAACTTTGGCAATATAGATAATGAGATTTATTTGAAAATTATTTTATTAAATTAAAGCCCATTATATATGACAATGTATAGTTTTTAAATATGTATTTTTTTATCAGTTGATTATTATTTTCTATTTTTTAATTAATTAATGACAAAATAGGTTCATAAACTCAAAATATCAGGTTTTTGTATTTTTTAATAACTTTTAATTTGTTAATTTTCTTGTAAAAAATAATAATTTGCATCAATCTATAAAAAAAAATTACATAATTAAAAAAATAAAAAATAAATAAATGATAAGTTTAGGTCAAGTTATGGTGTCTGTATACAAGGGTTTTAAAAACCAGAAATTAGGGCCAATAAAAAATTAATAAATAAAAATATATTATGAAAATAATTATAAAAAAATATCCTCATCAACCTTCATTATAATGTACATCTTTCCTAAAAAATAATTAGAAAAATTATTTTATTTATATATCAAATTATGGTGTTTGTACACATGCATGGTATGGTCCTATAAAAGTGACTTTTAAAAAGTGATTTTTATACATGCATATCAAAAATTATTTTTTATCTTCTGGCTATTAGAATAAAATACATATTTCAAAACTAAACCCAAAATACTAAATTTCATATTATTGAACTTTTTTAAGATTCAATGTGTAAGTGCTTCAAATTTTAAGTCCAACTGTGATAAATTCTGAAAATCAGGAAAAACACTCCCACTTTTTGAACATTTTGTGGACCCAACTTCTTGCACCTACCCACATAGAAAAAGAGGTTCAACATTAATAGGGTATCAATGATGAACCTAATTTTCACTAGGTGTGTGTTTCATTCAACTATGTGTGCAATATGATGCAACTAAGGTGCATAAATTAAACTTAACTATTATAATAACAAAAAAGGTAGGTTTTAAGAGGGTCAAATGATGTGTACCTTTTTTGGAAAGTGTTGTTTCAGGGCCCATTGAGGACTCATTCGCCTAAGGTGGCAAATGGGTCCCTGTTAGAGTTCTTGGAAAGTGCTTTCTTTGTTTTGTTCCTCTCATTTTGTGACTCCATATTCTAGATGTTCACTGCTTCAGGCCTCACTGAGGACTCATTCACTTTTAGTGGGGAATGGATTCCTGTTAGGGTTTCAAAAATCAATTTTTGGATTCTATTCTTCACTGTCTACACTCCTACATCCTATTTTCTTAGCTCTTGAAAGTCTAAAATAAATCACGTAGAAGACTTTTTGTGATCTTTCAATGTAGATGACAACTTTTGCAACTTTTCAACTTTGACAACTTCTCTCCAAATCTTTCTCTTCAACCTAAAACTTGCAATCACACATCCAAGAAGAGAAAAACTTGTTGATTCTTAGGGAATAAAGGTTTTCCTTGGTCAAACCATGTTTAGGTAATTAAAGCTTGTGATGAAATAATGAAATGGAAGCATGAAACATGAAACATGAAATGATGATACCTTGGATGATGGCTTGGAAAGTAAATCTACAAACTAACATGAAGTAGCCATGTAGAATGTAGATCTTGATCTTGAATTATATGTGAAATAATGCTTGCTAATGGATCTTTAATACTACATCAACACACTAGCTCAACAACATGCTTGATGCACTATGACTTTGACATGATGATATGATCTTCAATTGTTGTAATTTAAAACCTCAATAATATACCTTTGAAATTCTCCATAATGCTCTTGAATTCATAAACTTTCTCTTAGGATGCTTGCATAAATTTTCTTAGGTGAAACTATGTGAATTAGCCTTATATTTATATCAAACCTAAGTATTAACCCTAAAATTCAAATAATCCAAGTTGACATCAGATCTAGGATTCAAAATCATTAAAATCCATCCATAAGTAAATTCAAAAATGGGTGTCCTAGGTGAGAAGGACACATTCGCCCAAAGTGGTGAATGGGTCCTAGCGCAATTTTCTAAGACCAAGCTTCGGGGAGGTGAAATAACATTAAAAACCCACCTCAAATATGCCAAAAAAAGGGTTTCCTAGGTTAGGAGGATCCTTTCGTCCAAAGTGGCGAATGGGTCCTAGCATAATTTTCTAGGACTCCAACTTTGCCAATTTAAATATTATGAAATATTATTAATGAGTGTCGAGATTTCCCTCGGAGAATGCAATAATTAAGGCTTGGATTTGAATTTAAAGGGCCAAATAACCTCAATTAATTAATGAAGCCATAGATTAGTGTGAAAGTGTAAGAAAATACTTTACAATACCCTAAATAAGGCACAATTAAGTACATTTTATCACTAGTTATTAATTCACGGACTAAGAATGAAAAAGGGTTACTTTTTTCGACACTACAAATGTTCGTTCAAATTATTTAATAAATGTTTCTTACAAGTACATAAATTATTCCTCATGGAAGAAGTTATGTATGTTGTATCAATTAAATAGCTTCCAATAAATAAATAAAAATTGAATTCTATAAATTGAGGAAGGTTGTCTATGTAATTGATCATTTGAATAGTTTTAACATGGTAGTATGTAAACTTGCATTAATAGAAGTCAAGATGGAAGAATAGGATAAATAAATTTTCTCATTTTTTTCCTTACTAATTTATGGGATAACCTTGTGATGTGAATAAGTAATAATTATACAATTGTACTTAAACTAGAAAATGTGATTAGAATTTTAATATGTAAAGAAACTAGATAATGGTGAATGGATGATAAATCTTAGATAACACCCTTAAGGTTAGAAAGCAGGAAAAAAGAGAAGAGAGATAAGAATAAGATAGGATATATATGAGTTTTAAATGAAAGGATAGGTCCAAACCTTAGGGTAAGTCTATGGTAAAATATTGGAATTGTAGCAAGGATGATAATATAAAGGAGTGTAAGCCCAAGAAGAAATATGATCTCTCTAATAAGTCATATGATATTTATGAGTATAGTAGTAATTATATTTTGTCTATTAATATTGTTGGTGACAATTCTTGATTTATTGATTTAGGCTACATGCTTCTTGTTGACAACTCTTTGCATATTATTAGCTATGAAAATTCCAAAGTTTATTTTATGCATGTTGGAGTATAAACACTTATCTAGACATACCACATATACTAGGTTTAGAAAGAAACTTGGAATCTGTCTAAAATAATTGGTGCAAGAGTTCATGGCACTTTAGATAGAAAATATTACAGATTAGGTAGAGGTAATTTGGTGCTTGCAAAAGGATTATAATATGGTACTTTTTATGAGATGGATTCATCAAATTTATCTCCTTTTTCTAATGTTAACACATCTTTAATTAGGGATACTTTGGTATTTTAAATTAGGTTATTTTAGTGAAAAATATTTTAAAAATTGGTTATTGAGAATATGGTGGATTCTCTTATTGATTATTATAATATATTTTTTAATTTTAAGAGCATGATGTGCTAAGAAAGTAGAATAGATTTTGGTTTAACTCTTGAAGCACTATTTATATCTCATAGTGGTGTTTTGATCTTGTGTAAATCCCATCCATTGGTAAGCCTTTGTACTATGTGTCATTCATTAATGATTATTCTATGTATATGACATATTTTCTTAGGATCAATTCTAAGAATTTTCTTAGGTTCAACTAGTTTAAAGCTCTAGTTGAGAGTCAAACCAATAAAAAAATAAAGGTGATTAGGATAGATAATGGAGGTGATTTATTCTCTAAATATTTTGATGTATTATGCAAGTATGTTGGGATTATGAAGAAATTCCTACCCCATATACATTATATTAGAGTGGGGTAGAAAAAAGGTTAAATTAAACTTTTATTTTTTAGGTTAGGATTATGTTGAATAGCAAAAACCTAGGATAAGGTTTTTGGGTAGAGGTAGTGAGCAACACATGTTATTTGAAGAAAAGTATCCTACTTTTGCAATAATAGACGATACACCATATGAAGAGTGGACTAGAAGACAATTAGTGGTGACATATTTTTTACAGTTAAATACATGAGACACTTGTTTAGATACCTAAAGAATAGTGGTCCAAGTTGGGTCCCAAAGCTAAAAGGTGTACTTTTATCAATTATAGAGAGAATTTCAAAGGCTACAAGATTTACAATCTAAAACAATTTAAGGTTCTTTGCTCATGGGATGTTACATTTAGAGAACCTAGTGCAATGCCTAAAATTTAATATCCAAAGGAAAATGAAAGAGAAAAGATGCATTTTGAAATAAAGATAAAGTAATAAGATGCATCTAAAATTTAATAGCAAAGTGGACATGTAAATTTGGACTCGCTCCTAGGAAGTGGAGAACACATCTAGTGATAACTTAACTAATGGGATATAAACATTGTGAGTAAATATACAAGGGAGTGAAAATCACTTGAGATGTATAGTCCACCAAATTTAAATTTGATCTTTTCTCTAATTTGAATTGACAATAAGCCAATTTTTTCTTTACGTAGCTCTCACTTCTCAAGAGAAAAAATCTTTGAAGTATACGATGGATGAGGAGATGATGGCATAAAAGTAGCATAAGTGGATGTTCAAGAATAAATTTAGAGTAGATAGATCACTTGAATAGTACAAAGTGTTGTTGATGGTAAAAGGTTATTTCTAGTTTGAGGGAATAAACTTTGATCAGATATTTCCCCCTATTGCTAAGTATTATAATGTTATGATGTATTACTATAACAATTGATATAATGCTAAACTTATGAGAATATGTGTAAATGTGGATAAAGTATGGTTGAAAATATAAAAATGTATGTAAAATGAAAAAGGTAGTAGAAACCCAACTTTATATAAGATTACACTATTTGTTGATATGCAATTGTATTAAGACATTCCATCAAATTTAGAATTGTCATAATGTACAAATTTTACCATTATAATAATCTAAGTGTAAAAAGTTATCTGTATCTATTATTTATTGTTATATTTTTATAGATTTTTTTAATTAAATAAATTTTTATTTTTTACAAAGGTATGAAATTTAATTAATTAAAAGAAAGTAGAATAATATTCACTAAGAGGTGTAACTACAATGCTTATTATAAGCTACATATAAATATATAGTATTGATTATACTTCTTAAGAAAATTAAAACAAAAGAAATTATAAAATAGTAAAAATAATAATTAAAGAAATTAAAATTATTAAAATTGTTATGTGATTTTAAGTAATTTTTTCATTGTATATTAAAATAATTTATAGATAGTACATAATAAAATAAACAATATAAATAGAATAAAATAATTCTTAAATAAAGAAAATATGTAAATGTATATGTATATATAGTTCGGTGGGCTAGTTCAAGTGGTTATTTGTTGTTATGTTTCATATGGGAGGTCTCGAGGTCCATTCCCTCAAGCTGACCACCTCTGTCGTGTTGGGCCCCACTTGTTGCATCCATCGGGTTAGACACTCATAGGGTTAGGCACTCTAGTGGTGCTGACGGTTTAGGGTTAGGCACTCTAGCATTCCTCGATTTATTGAGGGGGGTGTGTTCCCTCAAGTTAACCACCTCTGTCATGTTGGGCACCACTTGTTGCATCCATCTAGTTAGACACTCGTAGGGTTAGGCACTCTAATGGGTGCTGATTGTTTAGGGTTAGACACTTTAGCATTCCTCGATTTATTGGGGGGTGTGCGTGAGATGCGAAGTGCATTTCTTGAGAAAAATATATATTTATAAAATATATAAAAAAAATTGAAATGAAAACATAACTTCTTGATTGACTAAAATATGAAAAGGTATGTAAGTGAATTTAATTACAAGCAAATCCAGAAAATTCTTACAATAACATATCTATATGTAGAAAGTAAAAAAAACAAAAAGTTATGAAGTGTGAATGGTATCTCTTTTTCAAGACATCTATATTTAGAAAGTCTTAGAAAGACAAATTGTGAAGTGTGAATGGCATCTCTTTTCTGACATCTATATTTATTAGAAAGACAAAGTGAGAATGATATCTCTTTAGGGGAGAGGACCCAGTACCTCAACATGTTTCAATAATTGTTATAGTAGTTGTTAATATAATGGCCAATATTTTTATCAATATTGGACTAATAGTTGTGACTTTAAAGTTGTTAGTGTTGATGATAACTACCCATAGTTAAACAAAATGTATTCCTTTGATCTAAAAAGCAACCAATCATGTGATTCCACATCAACGCTCAATAAAACATGCTGTGAATTCACAAGTATTGGCCTCACTTTTTTTTTGGGCCTTTTTGGACACTTTGACAAAAAACATGCTGATGTGGCATCATATTTGATGATGTGGCCCTGAAACCTTAGTTATAAGTAGGGGACTTGCCAAGTAAGCTGCTGTAAAAAATTGGGAGTGATTTGAAATTTCCACGTAAAATTTTGAGAAACGCGAAGTTAGAGTGCACAACTACCGGATCCTCTCCCCTATGTCCTTTTACACGATTCATAATTGTAAGGATAGATAGGACAATTCAGAAAAACGGCTTGGTATACACACAAGGATCACGTGCTGACTGACACCGACACCTATTCTGGCTATAAAGTAGTGTATACTGGAAAACCAAAGAAAATAAGGATCTCCTTGTTTACAGATAAGATGGATACTCCATTGCTTTCTTGGTATTCTCTGCTCCTTTCTGCTTGTTCGATAATATTATTCTTCTTTCTATGGGGAAGGGAGAGTAGGACAAGGCTTCCTGGACCTCCTGGTTGGCCTATTGTGGGAAACCTATTTCAGCTGGGGAAAAGGCCGCATGAGTCTCTCTATGCCCTCTCTCTGCAATACGGCCCATTGATGGCTCTCCGTCTGGGCATGAAAACAGCAGTGGTCCTTTCCTGCCATGGCCAAGGAGGTCCTCAAAACGCACGACCTCGATTTTGCTGGGCGGATGGTGACTGTAGCAAACAAATCTCTTTCACATGACAAGTCGTCGTTAGTTTGGGCTGAATGCGGGCCTTACTGGCGCAATCTCCGTCGCATTTCAAAGTCTTGAGCTCTTCAACCCCAAAAGACTGGAAGCTCTGCAACATCTCAGAAGAGATCAAGTGTTCCGCACCATTCGACTCATTTTCGAGGACAAGGGAAAGGTTGTGGATATCGGGCGTACGGTGTTCTGTACGTCTCTAAATTTGTTAGGCAACATGATTTTCAGTACAAGCGTCTTCGATCCGCAGAATCCAGCGTCTGCGGGGCTCAAAGATACCATCTGCGAAATGATGAAGGTCGCCGGAAAGCCCAATTTGGTGGACTATTTTCCGTTTCTCCGATTCCTCGACCCCCAGGGCGTGTCCCGTGAGATGGCCAGGCATTTCAAGGCATTGTATGACTTTTCTGATACATTCATACAGAAAAGGCTCACACCCACCGGCCAAAGCGTTCAGCGTAACGACTCGGAGAAGGATTTTCTTGATGTTCTGCTGGATTCCAGAACTGAAGATTTCACTCTCGTTGGTGTTCGAGCATTCATAGCTGTGAGTACTGAAAAGATTAAAAACAAATTAAGGTTTATAAATCTCTGGCATTTTCCAGACCGCTAATTCTGCTCTCTTGTTTCAGGAATTGTTTATTGCAGGTACTGAAACCACCACTACAACAATAGAATGGGCCATGGCAGAATTCATTCGCAATCCACAGAAATTACTCCGAGCCCGTCAAGAACTGGATGAAGTCATTGGTTGCAACCGGAGAGTGGAAGAATCTGACTTAGATTGTCTGCCTTATCTCCATGCAGCCGTGAAAGAAATATTCCGAATGCGGCCGACGGGTCCTCTGCTGCTCCCCCACAAAGCCACGAGATCCTGCAAGATTGGGGGATATGTTATACCCAAAGACAGCCAGGTGCTAGTGAACGTCTGGGCTATTGGGAGGGACCCTTCAATTTGGAACAATCCTAGGGAATTTAGGCCCTAGAGATTTTTAGAGGGCGAGAACAGCAAGATAGGATACGGGGGTCAAAACTTTGAGCTAATTCCGTTCGGAGCAGGGAGAAGAATTTGTCCAGGGCTTCCACTGGCTAGCCGTATGGTTCATTTGGTCTTGGCTTCTTTACTTCATTCATTTGAGTGGAAACTCCCGGATGGGATGAGCTGTGAGCAGATGGACGTGACCGACGAGTTTGGAATTACTCTAAAGAGAGCTGCAGAGTTAAAAGCAATCCCCACGCCACGTCTCCCACATCATACATACTAGGGGTCACATCATGTATTGTATGTTATCATACAAGTTGATTTAGTGATTTAGTAAACTAGCAATCGCACCTGTGAGGTGCAATGGGTATGCCGAAGAGTATATAGAGAACTTTTTGTTAATTTTGTTTATTAAATAGTGGAAAAACTGATAACAAAAGTAGAAGTTCAATGAGTTGAGTACAGCAAGTCAAACTTAAACCCACTGAATAATTTGTTGTAATTCCATTCAAAAAAGTGAGTGAACCGTGCTTCTTGAATTCCCAATATATCGTACACTTGCCAATTGCATTTTCTTGAAAGTTTCTGAAGAGCTTTTAACTAATGCGTTTTGTGTACACCCTGCAATGATGGCACTCCATGAGATCACGTCCCTTGTCTATGTTGTTACCGTTATGCATGATAGCCTTTTTGATAACCTTCATTGATGCTCTCTTCAAAATGCATGACAGCCACATGCAATCTGCCCACAAACAAATTAATTAATAATAAATTATGTATTTTTTATTTGGACAATATCCTAGAATGTTCATGTGACTTTCATTTTATAGATTGTAAGTACATTAAATATCTGAACCCACCAAATTCTGGTACTCCGAAAACATGTGGAAGGTAGAAGAGTGATAAATGTGTTACAGTCGTGAGAACATTATGCATATTTCTCATTTATTTTGGCAGAAAACTCTTGACATGAGGCTCTTCTAACTACCTGCTTTAGATATAGGGAAGACTATATATATATGATATTGTAATCCCCACTGTTTTTAGATATTTCAGTTAGATTAACAACAGTTCCATCACACCATGACAGTAATGCTACAACGACTTAGAGCTCAAAGAATAAAATTTTCATTATTGCACTTACAAATTATAAAACCAGTCTTCTGAATGCAATTACATGCGATCCTTGAGAGATTAAATCGCTCTTATGCTACAAAAATATATGATGGGATTGGAAACACAACCCTTATTTATGGTATAGTTAAAACCATGTGAAACAAATGAGATTCATAGCGCTAATAAAAGTAATTTTTTAAGCAGTTAGAACTTCAAATTTCAGCTACAACCTGTTCTGTAACCAGAATCACATGTAAATGGATTTCTTCATCTTATACGTTAGCACTATGTGGGAACTGTAGAAATACTGTTATGTTTTTCCTTTTTAAGAATCATGCAGTATCTTATTACCAAATCCAACATTTGTTGTTGTCCAAATTATTTGAATTGTCTTGATCCTGTTGCTTAGCAACCCTACATTTTGCAAGAGCTTTGGATATATGCGTTGATTACACAATCATCTCATGGAGGTAAAAGAACAGATCAATTGAAGGATGAGGATCCTCTGTCCTTCTCATATGTGTGTAATAAAAAATATAAGGTTATTTATTAAGTGATCTTCCTAATTCTGATAAATCAAGCTTAAATACTTGCATAGATGTTGCTTCTAAAATCTAATTATTGGCATTTGTAACTGCAAAGTGACATTTTTGTCCAATTCATGAATAATTCCAACAAATAGCTAGGCCACGACTCTGAGCTGATGTTTTAGATATATCATTTCATTTCTTACCTTAAATGAAGGGCAATGTAAGGATTCCTATTCTTCCTCATCCTAGCTAGTCAGGAATCTATATGAGGATTTCTTAGGGAGGGTGTTGTTTGTTAGTCAGGAATCTGTATGAGTAAAGTGTATAACCTTGAGCTTTTTCAACAAGGGGAGTACTTCTTCCTTGTAGTACATGTGTTGCATCCAAGTAACATATGACAAAATGAGAAAACATTATTTACTTTTTAGGTCTTTGATCTTTGATCTGTATGTAAGTTAAAATATTGAATTAGTGATTATATATTTGAATTAGTGATCATACCTTTGACCATGATACAGGAGCTTTCTGCAAAGGTTCAATTTTCGCATAAGGTGCTGGTAGAGATTTTACTATTCGTACATCTTCTCTCAAAGTTTTAGTAAAATGGTGCCAATCAAATATATCCTCAAAGTCATTGCATAGATAGTACCAATTATCAGAGACAAGAATGTTCATTGTTCAAATCATTGTTACAATTCAAGAGGACAAGGGCATACAACTTCCAAAACTTGGATTAGTCCAGAAAGAGGTATGATCAAGAGAAGGGGGAGCAAGAGTTGCATTCATGATTCTTGCCATAGAAACCATATCACAAATCTGCATTCAATGCCAAATTGATTATACATTATTCAGCTAGTTTAGAGATGTTGACATGTGACATGGCAGATGAATATACCATGAGATGCTTTATAAATTATGTGTAAATATTGCAAAATTTATGATAGTATAATGACAAAAAGCTCCAGGGATCTCAATGGAGAAGTCATACCCCAATACACATTTGATTTAAACCACCATTTGCATGGACTAATATATAGTCATTTGTGGCAGCCTCAAGCTCTGTAAAAGAAAGTAAACAAAAGCATTAGTAAATTACAAGTACAATATGATATCACAGAACTCTTTTTTGCTATTAAATAGGCAAAAGTGTTTAAAACTTAAATTCAATGGTCAAAGCAACTCACTCTTATAACTTTTTGATCGTTCAATACACTGCTCCAGGTTATTAGGTTTTGGATTTAACCAGATTTTGGGATCATGCAAGATTAGTGTGAAAATATTTCTTATCTAATGAGGCATGAATATTGAAACCAATTAGGTCAGTGGACATTTTTTACTTTAGAAAAGAAATTTATCACACTAATTTACACAAAAAAAAGTGGGTGGAATGGGATCACACCCCCAAAAGTCCAGGAAAGGCAAAAAAACCCTAGACAAATATTTTAATTTTGAAGTATGGAATGGGATCACACCCCAAAAAGTCCAGGCAAGGCAAAAAAACTCTAAACAGATATTCTAATTTTGAAGTATAGCTAAAACTGGTTATTAGTTATTGATACCTGAAATTCTTTATCACTTTCCTCTGTAGCTACATCTTTATCGGGTGGCATTGCCCAACTCAAACGCCTATGCTCATTTTCCTCTAAAATATACTGAGCATCATCTCTCTCATAATTTTTGAATGACTCTAACACTAAAATGCTCCTTGATATATCCTAAGAAGCACAAGAAATAAAATTTTAGAAGGGAATAATATCTGAATGGCTAAAAAGACACTATATGCTGATAACATAATTAATGTTAAACCCAAAAGGTGGGTAAAATACATAAAAATGATCATATCAAATACAACATTGTGTAGTTTTTCAGCGAGTAATTAAACTTTCCTACAACGAATTTCAGCAGATTAGTTTTCTACACATCTTGTACGATTCCTACACCCTATGTGGGTCAATCCTAGGAGACGATCAAGTAAACCTTTCAATAATTTCAGCATCCAAGGATGATCCCCATTTTAGCTTCTTAAACTGATTGATCATTCCACCTTTGTTGATACTGAGAACATAGGGAAATCTTTAAATTATAGTAAAATAATTGTCATGAAAGGGTTTGTAACAAGCAAATTGGTATATATACAGTGAAGATTCAGTTTCCTAAAATCTAAGGCATGCAGTTTTTCATCTTCCACAAACTGGACATTTTTCATTAGCCATTTATTCTCTGAGTATTTTTCCCTTCAAATGGAAAGGTAGGCTTTTGGGCGGCCTGTAAAACTCCTTAATTATTCAGCTTGCCATATTAGTTTTTGCAATATTTAGAAGGGAACCACAATTTTTGTCTTGTGACCATTGATTTACAATCCAAAAAGTTATTTATTCTCTAGAATGACCTGCTTAAAAATCTGAATGTCGGAGAAAGGAACATAAAATTTAATCATGAGAATTCCACAGATTCTTCTCAGTCAGAGCTTCATTATGTCTTAGTGTAACCCAACAGAGCAGGGTGGTTTCTTATGTGCTCAAGAAGTTGTAATCAAACTTGGTGCTTCTATTTGGGTTGCCCTCTTCACAATTACAGCCCATCTAAATAAACCTTAAAAAAATATTACAAAAAGAAAAATTGAAGAAATCAAGATTTTCTTATATACCTCATACATCAAATGACAGATTCAGAGGCTGATGCTTCTACCAATGCCTCAGTTGTTGCCACATAACCAACATTCCTCCTTTTGAAGGCATCCTGGGAAAAGAGACCAGAGATAAATATTCAACAATCATGTGAAAGGAAGATCCATTTCCAAAGAAAGATATGGCCGATGAAGGCCATGATTGGAGGTGGTGGCTGACCCAAATCTGAGGAAATGATCCGCTCATGGTCAAAATTTGTTAAAGAACTAATAAGATCTAATGATATCCATGGGGAATGGCTAGAATTAAGTGGCCTTGGATGGGTGATCGTGCCTGCACCATCAAGAACATATCCTGTAAACTCTTGTAACACCCATGGCTGACGATCCCTCTTTAGTAGAAGTGATAGAACATAAGCTTTGTCATGTTAGAATATTGCTAATGCCCTAAAAGCAATTTTAAAGTTGTCAACTAATCAGATCAGAACATAGGCATCTAGGTATTATCATCATAACATGAAACACCATTATCTTACAATTGCAACTTTTTTTAATCCTTAAGCTCCCTGATCTATGCAATGCCATATTAAATTATCTAACCTTAAATAACATACAGAGACTAAATTGATTCAAGCTCACTAGAGACAGTACATACTTCAAATATAAAGAAGACACTTTGTTTGAAACCCACGAGGTAGGAATTCTGCTGCAATTCATCCAGTTTTCCATAGGAAATTTCTGCCAGATTAATGAAGTCCAAAATCATAAATGAAAAAGATTAGAAAACCTATGGATTTCTAGTTTTGTATGCATTGATATTTACAGAAACTAGCTCCACAAAGGTAGCATAAAGTATAAATGATCTCAATGCAATCACTTACATGCACCATACAGAAGTGAGAACAAGTTTGATGTAATCCAGTAACAAATGAAAACAATAAAAATGTATTTAAAACAAGACCTGGATTCTAACAAAAGCACTCAATTAGAACAAAAGCACTAAAAAAATGCAGCCTTTGTAATGTTGGTGACCTCTACAACATCCTTAATAGCCAAGACCTCCCAAAATCCAGATTGATTTATATCAGTTCAATTAGAGTTAGAGGGAAAGCAGTTTGCTCTCTCAGTTTTTGCAATTGTTGGATAATCTCTCTCTTCGTTATGATTGCAGATAACTTGAGATTTACTTCAGCAATATCAGTGTCATTGGTTGATGTTTTTGTGGTGATTACTGCTGGTATTACAATTGCCAAAATGTTTCATGGTGATATCCATATGCCAGAACTTCTTTCTGATGTCATCGAGCAGGCTGCATTTTGGAAGCTTTTTACAGTTGTTCCAGTCATGGTCATTGCCTATATCTGTCATTATAATGGTGCTAAAGATTGCTATGTTATTTTAACCTGTTAATATGCCATCTAAATTACCCAAATGATACTGTGATTCAAGGTGATTCAAGATAATTACCCAGACTCAGAGTACCAAACAAGGTGATTCAAGATAATTACCCAGACTCAGAGTACCAAACACGATGATTCAAGATCAAATTAAGAAAATTGGCAGTAAGAAACATTTTAAAAAGTTGCAAACTCATTCTGAGATGGAAACAAATTTCAATGAACAAATTTATGTGTTTTCTCAACCTGCTATCAACAAATTGATAACCTGAATATCTTTCCCCCTATCAGAAGTAGGTAGATCATGAATTTTGCAGCTGTTTTATAAATGACCCACATCAATTTTTTTTAATGACACACAACATTGTCAACTGATTATATTTAGGAAGGGAAAACGCATGTAGTTGTTTTATAAATGACCCACATCATTTTTTTTTAATGACACACAGCATTGTCAACTGATTATATTCAAGAAGGGAAAACAGTTAAGCAAGAAGGTTTCACACCCTGACACTCACCATCCTCTTGTAGAAGAATGTGAAGTAGAAGTGTTTTCCTCATTAATTTTCTAGACCTATTTATCTCAGAAATACAAATGAAATCAAACCATCTATGTTCATTAAAAGACAAATCAAACTAAGAACTCCAACCTGAACCATACGCTGAATCTGGAAATGATTGACAATGGAAGAATTGTAGACTTAGGCTCTGATGTAGTGCAACAAATAGCTCCAGAAGTGACTCGCCCTTCACAAACAACAATTTTCCATCTCCCACACTGCACGTCTAAGGTTTATATGGTAGAATATGACGCAAATACCAAGCGCTCAGGTCTGCTTTAACACGCCCTTAACAACTTCAGTCTCATGCCTTTTACAGAGGAGAAACTTCCAGTGCATATGTATTGAGGTGAATCATGCCCTTACTCAGATTGAAACTATGTATAGTGGTCGCCCCATGTATTGACAGATACAACAAGGGTTTAGGCTCAAAAATATAAATAATCACAGAAAATCTATTCTTCATCAAATTGGAAATCAAGAGAACATATGGAGAACGACATAAAACTCTGTTTCAATGCAGAAATAAAACAAAACATTTCTAGAAAACAATTACCAGAATTAAAATAAAATTGCTAGCAAAGCTTACAACAATTACCACAGCAATAATTTATTTAGAACCAAAACCAATCTTCCTACATATGTTGCTTCAATCTATTCATAGTAAACAAAATATGAAAATATCAGGGTTTTAGGGCTTACTTATTAGCATTCAAGTGCATTCAAGTTCACAGGATAAAATATTAACACGACTGCCACATCGTTTTTGCACACTGCTTGGCCACATCGATCACTTGAAGAACTCCACAATTGTGCAAAGCATGTTGGGCCTCATGTGGGTCCAGCTAAAAAAAAAATTGTTTTCAAACAAGGTTTACCCTCAACTAACTCAACATTGCTTCTGAGTGCTTCTGAAGTTGAAAAGCGAACTGGGTCTTCATCAAAAAAAAAATTATGACACTTTTGGAGAATGGTGAAAATTGGTCAGGTTGATTTCAAAATCACCTTTGAAAACAAGTCAAACAACCTCCTGGAGCAATGAAAACTTGTAAACATATATTCATTTGACCCGAGAATACAATGCCACAAACGACTCAGAAAAACATGTCACGAGGTGAAAAATATTAATCGGAAAAGTTACTCAATCAAACCTTTTTGAAACAACAACTGTTTTGAACCAATTGAAACTCATTCAACTGCCAATTTATAACAATAGTGAATTAACTCCTGACAAGCTGCCATTAGACATACAAGTTCATTAAGGTACCCCGAGCATGTGTGAAAAATGAATTTGCTTGAATCATCACTGATCAAAAGATTTTAACGATCAAAGTTGACCACTCAAAAAGGTTGTTGGGAATGCAGATGTGAAACTGAACAAACTACATTAGGTTTCGATCTGCTAAAAATAGAAAATCAAATCATGAGGCTCTGAAAACTGACACCCGAGATCATTTAGGTATGGGGAATACAAAACAACATTCATTTTGTCATGGCAATCAATTGGTTGTGAAAACCAAGCTCAAACAGAAGGCAAATTTTCAAAACTGACAATCTGCAAATAGCAGAATAGTGTCAAAACCCTCCAGCTTCACTTTTTGAAACTCTGTCAAAACTTACTGTGGGAAGCTGAAAATTGACATGCACGTTCACATGTGTCAATAGAATATGTCCGCAAATGGGTTTTGCACAAAAATCAATAGGGTTCAAATTACATGCCTTCAAAGTGGGTCACTTAGACTGATTCATTAGGTGCACTTCTGAAAGTGCAGAAGCAAAATTTTGAAATGGGCATCTCAAATTTGCAAAATTTGAGAGTGTCATCATAATCCATATATTTGTGTGTTATGAATTCATATAATTGACAAATATTCTATACATGTTAAGTGTAAATGTTTGTCTATGCATAAAATAACATCTAAAATTGTTATTGATCATAAATATAGTCTTGAAATACAAAATATTTGTATTATATATGTTTGTAATATTGAGAAAAAATTACTGCGAGTTTTTTCTAATTCATTAACCATTAGCATTTATTACTTGTAGTTGATGTTGACCTTTTTTAGATGAGTTTTTCATACATCACTTCTTTATAATTCATGGCATTCTTATGTATTAGAGTAAAAAAAAGAGTGAAATTTTTTTAGCTCATTTTAGTAGAAATCTATATAGTATGAACAATGAGAAGCTATTTTATTTTAAATGTGAATTTGTTTTATTCGAAGTAATCTAAATCAACTAAAGAAAATATAATTTGAATGAGGGGGACAAATTTCTTTCTGTATTGGGTTGTGATTGTCAAGTGTCCATCTACACACCAAAAAGATTTGAATGAATTAGTTGGGAAAGATATTTTTTGAACACGGATTATGAAGTGAGGAATGAGAAATTAAATTGAAATAAAATCGCACAACCAATTCCTTCAATTAACAAACAACAACATAATTGCTTTAGGATGAAATAAAACATAGCAAAAAATAAATTGCTTGTATACATATTCTTGAAAAAACTCATCAAAACCATGGAAAGTGACTTACCTTAAGATTGTACACAAATTGTGGCATATTGTCAACCACACCAATGAAGAAAAATGAATAGAATTTGCAAGAAAAATATTTATGAAACCTACCAAAGTAGAAATTTTATTAAAATGAGATTATCCAAAACCAATCTCCCTATAGCTATTGCTTCAATCTATTGATAATAAAAAAAAAATCTAAAATTGTGAGGGTTTTAGAGCTAATGGATTCTTGAAGTTTTGATTTCTAAGGTTTGAAGAATAGGTAAAAAAAATTCTCAAATTTTTCTTTTATTTTATTGTTGTGTATAGTGAGGGGGCTTAATTTCTAGTACAATGTGTTATAAAGTAGATAAGATGGGAGAAGTCCACCTCCCTTATAATATGGATGAGGTGTAGATGGGTTTGGTTCAGATTTTGGCATTTTTGGATTTGTATTTTTAATATGTAGGGCAGTGGTTCAAGATCCATTATTTTTCTCAATATGAATTTTGAAGATATGTTTTAAATGTCATATTATGCTAATAAAAAATTAATGGAATGTATTTGTCATCTTTTACACACATACATTTATAGGTAGGGTCATGTGTTGACTTAACTAGAAATTACACTAGATGCTACTCTAACATGAAAATTTATGTACTGCCACTTTTTTATACTCCTTGTTTCAATCTTTTACATCTTTGCAAATGCTTATTATATAAGTAATTCTTATATTTTGACTATGAGGTATGCATGGGGAAATACACAGATCATGTACAAGAGGAATGGAATGTAAGAGGATTGGTAGTTAGAAAAGGGAATAGGATTGTTAGAAAAAAAAATGTTGTTGTTCCAAGACAAAGGTCTTAAATTTCTATTAGCCCTTTTGAAATATGCATGCATAGTTGATAGAGAAAAACATAAATATTATTTCTATATATGTTTAAATTTAAATACTTATTTAAATTTCTATTAGCCCTTTTGAAAGATGCATGCATAGTTGATAGAGAAAAACATAAATATTATTTCTATATATGTTTAAATTTAAATATTTAGAATGTGTTTCCACCCAAGTAATGTTATTTTATTTCAATTACAAGATCATGCTTTCATATATATTTATATTTTTGGTGTTCTGAATATTTATTTATTTTTTCTATGCTAGCTTTCATGGTGTGCATAGAGCATAATTACATTTATATATATTATTATTTGATCAATATTTTATTATTAAACATTTAGAGAAGGAAATAGGGATGCCTTTATGAGATGAAATTGCATGTTTTTCATTTCTTTGAGGAAACAACAAGTTTAATTATGCTTTTAAATTTTAGTGTTGGGACTTGGTAGTTTTAAATGCATTAAAAATTTAAAGCTATTTTTTGATGACTTAAGTGGAAATGATACTTAGAAGTCAAGTAGTTAAACTTATATTGTTCACAAAGACCATCTAGAGGCCAAATTATATGGTAGTTCAATCCAATTTCTTATATTTCTTTTGTTAGTTGTTAGAACTACTATTCCACTCTCCTAGATTTGGCACTTCATATCAAGGTAGGGAAACAATCGATTAAGAAAAAAAGGTGAGACTCATTAACAAAGATAGGACAATTAGAGGCCAATTGATTGGAGGGGGAACATCATCTTCTTATTTAGCCTCTACTAAAATTAGGAGGGTACTTCTTAGGTATGTGCATGAAAATGGGGAACCAAAAGGGAGTGAAAAGTGGTCAATTTTTATTAAACAAGTAAAAATTAATCTTGGATGAGAAATTGATGATAGTCACACTCAAATTTTAAACATGTGACAAAACCAGGATTCTTAGTGCTTGGATCTAGTTTCTAAAAAAATGGTGGAGATTAAGTGTTCCTATTTTTGTCAAAAAAATATAACATAGTATCAAGTGTGCTCCCCTAAAATGTTAACCTTTTTAAAATATTTCACAAATTACTTAAGTAAAAAATTAGCTAACATCACATAGTTTAAATTCCTAATTTTTTGCTAAATTTTTAATGAACATGTGATTTTTTACTAATTTTCAAAGTGAGCACATCTTGAAAAAAAATTGAGCATGATCCCTCCTAATTCTTTTGAAAATTAATCTTGAACTTCATTTTTTCTTATTTTTGAATGTGTATACAATAGAATCTAGAATGAAAATTGTTTTTTTTTTCAAATTTGGATGGGGTGAACCCACAAAATTGGTTTACAATTGGAGTGAGGAAGGAAAACTTCCAAAAAATGACCCCATTCAAAAAAAAATTGTTTCGAGGGGTTCAAACAAACTCTAGGTTTGAGTGAACCCCTTAAATGTGGGAACCCGCATTTTCCCATTGTGGAGCGAACCCCCCTTTTTCCACCTTCCCACCCTTCAACACAAAAAAACTCTAGATTTTTGCCCTTAGAATCTCGGGTTGAGGATGAAAATGGAGGAGATTTCACAAACCCAACTGGAAGATGGTAGTCCTCGAAACGAGCTATCCAACGAATATAAATTTATTATGTTTTGGTTTTATTATGTATTTTTGTTTTTAGTTTTATTAAACATAGGTTTTTCACCAAAAATCAAGCTCTTTGTTCTACACATGTGGAAAAATAGCAGATTATCAAAAAAAATTGAAAAATATGTTCAGGTTGGGTATTGATGTCCTTGATCCATTAAAAAAAATGAATTTTGATACATACAGAAAAATTTATGTTGTATACAGTCTGCCTATGTCTAAATTGTAATTGGTTTGACTTTGAAACTTGATTAAGGAAAAAATATTTAATAAAACACTATGAAACCAAATGAACTGGTTATATATCATAGTTACAAATCTGATTTTGAAAAAATTAGAATCTTATCCTTCATACAAAAAAATTTATGTTGTATACAGTGAGTGTCACTCCTTAAAAATGTTGTTTTTTTTTTTTAAAAGCTAGTTTTCGAAGGAGATAGAAAAAGAAGTGCAATCTGATTCCAAATAATTTGAAACAATAATAATTAGAATTTATAGATAAAATGTCATAAATCACTAGTTTGCATCATCTTCAAATTCCTCACGGTTTAGCCGCTATAGGAGCCCAAAAGCGAAGATTTAGTTTAAAAAAATCACTTCAATGTCTAGTTTTCCCAAAAATTGTAAACCAGTATTGTGGGATCACCCAATGATTGGATAATAAATGACACAAAAAATACTATACGTAGATTTTTTGAAAAAAAGACACTAGTAAAAGAAACTAAAGATCAAAATCTTAATGTATTCAAAATGTAGAAAAAATTACATGGTTAGAATGGTAAGAGAGAGCTTGACATTACTATGTATTTTTCATTTCAACATTAAAAAATGTGTAAGCTTGGTAGAAAGCATACTCAACATTTAGTTTTATTTCTATATTTTGTAGAAAACTTATTTTTAGGTATTGACGTGCAAGTCTAACCCTTTGAATTGGATGCCCAAGAAAAATACAACTTTAAGGATTGGAAGTTTCCAAATCAAGTTATAACACACACACATTTTAGAAAATGTTATTTTTATTTTATGGAAGAAAAATACGAGTGTGTTATAGGAAAATAAATCAAAAAATGGTTTTGGACACTTTTGGTCCCCTATATTTGTGCACATACCCTCCCTGAGGTTTTAATAGGACAATTAGAATGAAATATAATAAATTATAAATTAGGATTTGACTAACCATTACCTATTACAACTATGAATAGACTAACTTTTTGGGAAAATGTGTGGATAGTGTGTTTTCATTGATGTCAACCTTTGTTGGTGTTGTCATTCATGTCAACCCTTGTAGATATCATATGCATTGTGCATTGTTCATGATTGTATAATGAAAAGATGTAAGATTGTCCTATCTACTGAAGATTGTATTTATATGTTATCATTGGTACACCATTGTACATCATCAACCAAAGTTCATGGTTGGGTGCCAAATGCCTTGATTGAAAAAGTTCAAATCTATCTAAGGCACAAAGCTGGCTACACATGAGCTCTAATAGATGCTCCATATTTCTCAACGGATGAATTTTTATTTTCATAGTTTGAAGAATAGCTCTACACAGTCAATAGGTATGCATATTCCATGTATCCATGCATAAGTTCTACCATAAAATGTTTTGAATTTATCGGTCTATGAATTTGCTAAGTCCCAGAGAATGTATGATAAAGAGATATTTTGAAAGATCCCTAACCCAAATCTGATTTGATTTTCTGAGTTTTTTCTTTTCAAAGTCTTTGACCAGCGAATAGGAAGGGTTTTATTTTTGTTTTGTTTTACGTTTTACTTATTATTTTTGTGTGTTTTTGGTGAATGTTGATTTATGCAACAATATTGTGAACTAGAAGAAATAAATTACTGCTAAAACTGAAATAAATCATACAATTTGACTAGAGAGCAATAATGATGAATTTATTGGCTCAAATTTTATCGTACATACCATAAATTTGCATATAATAATTTTATATAAACTTGAACAGCAAATACAAACCCTTTTCAGCTCCTTCCCAACTTCCCAAAACTTCCCCAAGGTCTGATATGAATTTCCAGCTAATTGAATATGCAAATCATATCCAATAATGGGTATGAAACCCTTCGTAGCACTTAGGGTTTGAATCTTACAATCTTGAAATGATGCAGCAAGCTAAGGTATGGTATAAAATGAGTTGTCAAGGCCTTGAGAAGGCCTATACTACTTATGGTTACTCCTAATCTATATTGTAATATGTTGATATAAAACTACTACAAACTCATATCTAAAAAATATATACCTAAAACTCATCTAATAAAGCCCAAATGAAGACCAAAGGTAGGCCCTCCCCAAAGGTGAATTGGGTTCTCGTCCAATTCATGATAGCCTTTGAGAGTTTTCATTTCCAAAAGACTAAAATAATGTTGAAACCTTTCTCCAAAGCTCAACTTGCAAATTTCCTTTGTCAAAATGAGAATAGAATGCCCAAAAATGAGCCCAACATATTGCTTTATAACCACCCATGAGCTTCTTTTATAAAAATCAATAAAATAATCCTTCTCAAGGGTCTTTCCTCATCAAAATAAAGGGCCACCTTTAAAAACAACTTTGAGATGCTAGGATGGGGGCACTTTTCACTATTCATCTTATGATTTT
Source organism: Sequoiadendron giganteum (assembly GCA_007115665.2). Classification (NCBI taxonomy): domain Eukaryota; kingdom Viridiplantae; phylum Streptophyta; class Pinopsida; order Cupressales; family Cupressaceae; genus Sequoiadendron; species Sequoiadendron giganteum. Next base: position 95,748,579 of record CM021109.1, read on the forward strand.
CTGTTACTATTCACTTTTTACTATTTCATTAAAGCAACTTTAATATTTTCACTTTATCCTTGGATTCATCAACTGAACTCCAACTGAAAGGCTCACAAGGCTCCCAGCTAAGCTTCATAGCCCTTGGTTGGGTCCCCTAACCAATCTACTAACCTACGAGTACCCTAATAGTATGCCAACCTCCACTACAACCTGAGCTGAGTAAGGAAGGGACATTAGAGTCTTCCCCTCCCAAGATTGATTTCCCTCAAGCAATCTACAACTACAATATCTCTCAACTGCCACAACATATGATATCTGAATAACAAACCATCTGTGTTTTTCCACCAACCACCCAGATCCCAAATGATCATGGAAAGAACTCCAACCAGCATCCTTTATATACAGTTGAAGCTCATGTCATTGTCAAGCCCTATCAATCTATGAAGCCAATTGTCCAATAAATAAACTCTTGGATCCCAGTTCTGAAAATCATCTCTATATAAATTGTGCAAAGGGATCTCTACCATTTGTTTAACAGTGAGCTCTACCATCCAATAATAGTAGAGATGAACCTCGTGCATCCACACTATCCATAAGAAAACTCCATCTACATCCCATGAATGAATTGGAAAGCCAACACATGTCGCTTTCCGTTGTGCCACTCTGATAACCTCTAAAACCCAAATGTAGAAAATCTCTACGTCCTGATACAAAAGGAAATCGGCAAGAGGGAACAAAGTGGAAGACTTGCAAAATCTGGCTTCATCACCTATAGACAGAAATGTATCATATCAGAGTGAATCAGAACACCCCTTATTCAACCCTCCTCTTGATGTCATCAAAGACATGGTCAAATCCTTTGTATGTGGGCTAAAAGAAAGTTGATAAGAGCGCCTCATAATGCAATCAAGGTGAAACTCCCCTGATTGCACCAATGGAAAACTAGAGTAGTCATGGGTACTCCATCCTATGTTGCCATCATTAGAAGAAAAATCACAACTCACAACAAAATGAGTTGGTCTTATAGCAACATCATCATTATCCCTTGCAACCGTTTCAACCAGACCTTTATTAGAAAGCAACTACAAGTAACCTAACTTACTTCCTAGAGTAAAAATAGTACCATCATGGATGTCATCTATCTCCTGAAAAGAGGTTGGAACAACACCAAGTTCCAGCATTCAAAACTTAGAAGAAACCATCTTCTTTTGATAAGACTGTCTAATGTCATTCTCAAAAGTACCAATGTAGAGACTAGTGTTCAAATCTCACATGTGTACATAGATGAAATCACTAGGCCACCAAATACCACACTTGTAACTTAGGCTAGCAACAATAATTAAATCAAAGGTGTCAACATACCCATATATACTAAGGAAATCCATCAAATAAGCATACCTTTGCACACTCCCAAGCAATTGGATAGCTGGTGTAGAACATGAAAATTCAGAAAGTGCAATGGAATTCCAAGTAGGACAGCCACTAACCCATGAGGAATGAATGAATATGAAGTCACCAATCAACAAATAGATCATTATCATGCCACATAAGGAAAAGGTGACACACCTGAATGTGTAGTGTAGATGTCATCAATACTTACCAAATATGACTTTTGAGTGGTTGATCCACTATAAGTGTCATCAATAAAATCAATATCTTCATGAATGAATTGATCAACAACAACTAAAATTTCAAAACTAGAAGACCTTTTCTTATCATCATCCATGGAGTGGTGATTGTCACGAACTTGTTGAAGATGAAGCTGCTTGTTGAGCTATCAACTTAGATTTCATTGCCTTGTCAAGCCACCCTCCAAACATTTCTTAGGACTATTTTATCTCAATTGCTCCAAATTTTCTAAAATTAGTCCCGTAATGAGATGCATCATATAAATTACCATGAACAATGCATGCATCTTGTGTAACAATCCAAGTAGAATCAATATCACTTGTTTCACAATGATTAGCTGCTGCAATATCATGAGAAAGTGAGGATATACCACTATTGTTAAAAATTAGAAAACTAGGACTGAATTTTTCCCCTTTATCCATGCTTCTCAAGTCATCCATACTCTTAGCTATCTCATCCTTTGTCTCATTCTTTAGTTCCTTAAGCACAATATGTTTACCCATGTGAGTAAACTCTAACACCATCTTGTTGAAGTCTTGGACAAACCTTCCAAGAGGTTTCAACCATTGAATACCTAACACCACTTCATTCTCCTTAATGTTGATAATATCAACTACAAACTCGAGAATAGAGAAATCCTAATTCTCATCATGTATGGATGGGTGTATGTTACGAGTTTCTTTGGACCAATTTATTGTTGTTTCTCTAAAGTAATCAAATTCAGTCCTCTTGGAATAAACAACATCAAAATAGCCATGATTAACCAATGCATCATGTACACTATCATTGGGAAGCTCATTGTCACCAATTACTCCATGAATAGGGGTTGCAGGTTCATGTAAATGAAAAAGTATAATGTTGCTGTCCCAAAATAGAGATTTAGGATCTATTGTACCTTTTCTTTTATTACTCTAGAAATATTTAATGCAAGAGCAGACTTGCATACACTTGGCAGCCCAATCTTGTACCATATCAAGTTTTGATACTATGACATCCTTATACTCAATCAAAGTATCAACGTCATAAGGGTGAGGCATCAACATACAAATTTATTCGTGTTATTTTCCCATTGTTGTTATAAATTCATATTGTTAGCAAGTAGAAGTTCCCACCATCAACTCATGCTTATCTATCTTTTCATGAATATGTAGCATGGTACATTTATTTTCACAACCATCTAGCTTGGATTCATGCTCATGTGATGTCAAAATATTGTTATCCCATTTTCTAATCCATATCATCACCTTCATAACTGATATGTTTTCCTTTACACTCCAAGGTGTAGTATGCAAGACAAACCATCAATTATCAAAATACAAGATCTTCTTAGCAAGAAACCTCCAACTCTCCTTAATCGGCTCTCTAAAAAAAATGCTTCATATGATCTTAGAAATTGTCATTTCATTGTATATGATACATGACTAACCATAATGAAACCAATAATGTTCCATTCCACACAAATGGATATAACACTTGTGGCTAATCCATCAAGTGTGTGACCAATATCATCTATTTGAGCTTTCAAGGGCCTCTCCAAAAGAGGAAATTCATAAGCTTCATGATGCCAACTATACCAACACAACTCAACATACTCTTCTTGTGGGCTTACCTCAAGAAACTCTTCCCTTGTATATTCAATATCCACACATTCTTCCTTTGAAAGAAATAAGGATCTAACGTGTGATTCTCTTTGTCTTCTTGTATTATCTATTAGATTGCAGCTTTCCTTAACCACTTGTAAGTGTTGTCTTGCTTGGGCAGCAAGAATCTTGGCCTTGTTAGCTCTTATAGACCACCCATCACATAACCATTGTGTCCTTTTAACATCTTCCACATTATGGTGAACAAAATCAAGACCTTTGTGGCTTGAATCTCCAACATATATCTCATATGTAGAATTCTTAACTTGAGTACCAACATAGGAAGATTCAAAAACATTATTACCTTCATGTGAAATGGATGCTACATCATGATTATAATTGTAGTTGCAAAATTCAGAACAGGTGTCATACCTAGGTATCATGTTTACAACATCTCTAAAGGGTTGGTCCATGACTGTAATCTCTTCCACTTTGTGATCACAATGAAGACTTAATGGTGCAAAAGGTGACTCCTCATGAACCAAAGTTTTAAATTCTTTAGGATTCTCACATAATGATTTATTTTTGCAACAATCGTGATCACTAGTAGACTGCAAATCACAAGCAAGTGATTCCTCTCTCTTTCCTTGTTCTTGCACCTTTAGTTCTTTATTTTTCCTAATTTTTTCTTTGATATATTTTGATTTTTCTTCCTTTCTTTGCTGCTGATATGGACTTATAAACATAAATTCAGCTTCATCTTCATCTAGTATACCCAGAAATTGTGTGAATGATAACATATCTTGTATCTTTTGAGGAATAGAGCAATAATTTTCATAGCTAGCCATGATGGCTTTATTTGTTGGTGAGGCATGAGAACTCTTAGTTGTTCTAGTAGATGGAGATGAACCATTAGAGTACCTAATTTTCCTTGAAAGTAAATCTTCTAAATGATGCATTTTTCATTTGGTCTTGAGTTTTGTTTGCAAAATTTCTTTCCATGCCTGTTTATTGCTAAACAACTTTACCATGATGAAATTTTTTGTTGTCCCAACTGAAAATCAAATCCAAACTGACTTGTACACAACTGATTTCACACCAATTGAATGAAATCATTACCCAACAGGCTGGCAAGAATATGGCTCTGATACCAATGAAACATCCACAATGGATTTTTGCCCCAATTTTTTCCAAATGTTCCACAAAAAAAGTAACAAATAATTTGTATGCAAACTGATTTCTAGTTATCCAATAGATTATACTGAAAATCATATAATATCAAACTGAAATAGAGATCTAAAATTAAATATGAATATTTCCTTAAAATCTTCAATGGCTCAAATACAACAAAAATATCCAATCATAGCCATAGAACTTATATTCGGATTGGATAACCAAAAGTATGAATTTGAAGCACAAAGTGAGACAATTGAGTAATATCTCCAATAGACAATGGGTTTTCGTCCACTACCTCCAAGCTCAAGGGTTTCCATCCTCAAACTTGCTGAAAGCCAAAGCTTCCCAGAATTATCCAAGAGAAAATAATAATCAAGCATAAACCAAGCATGGTTGAAAGTGAGCCCCTTGAAACCCTTTTATAAACTTCTCATAAGAGCTCACTCACACTTTTAACCAATGTGAGATAAAACATAAACTTCCCTTCTTCTTTTTTGCCTTTTTGATGTTTCATGTATTTTAAAATAAAAGGCCCCTTTTACTATTCATTTTCCCACTTAACTTTAGGCTCACATTAATAAAGTTAAATGATTGGATTTAACTTTATAATTTAAACTTTATTAATGTGGAGACGAATTAAACCAATGGAACTGAGATCATCTGACGATAATAACCAATCTTTCATTGAAAAGGCACTGTCACTAGAGATCACGACCCACATGATGAATTACTATTAATAGCATTAATGACTTAATAAAAATAGTAAGTATACCAAAACTACCTCCAAACGACTTGGATTTATCTACAACTAGAATTTCCTAGGCCAAAAATCCTCAAGCTTCCTTAAAAGCCCTGGTTAGCCTACGAAGCCAAGGAGAAATAGGCTAACAAAAACATCATACCATGCAAGCTAGGAAAGGGGACATTACAGACCTCCCTTCCTAAGATTTCTTTCCCTTAAGAAAACATCAATCAACCCATCGCTCCACCCTAATAAAAACACCATACACCACAAACTGTGAAGCAACATCATGCACATGCAGCAATACTCACCTGTGAATCCAGACCAGAATCCTGATGCACACAAAGGATCCCTCAACATACTGGAGAGTGTCCAACATAAAATACCTAGATCCCAAATCTAGAAGAGAAGTCTGCTATGAAAAACACCCTCAGACTTCCACTGCTCAAATCTAATCTCCACTTCACCATGTTATAGATAGTGAAGCAACCCAATACACAGTGCCAAATGTGTCCCTACCTGGATCCCAAAAATACTGAACCTCACATTCATCTTTCATGCAGAGATAAGAACATATGGAAGCATCTATAACACAATATCTCTCTACAACTCCTACTAAACTCCCATGGATGTGATAACTAACCAAGCCATCATGTCTAATGCCACTAGAACCTCTTGGAAGCCTTGTCTCCCATTGAAACCCAAAAGTGGAAAACTTTGTTAGGTACTCACCAACATGATGGTAGTCCATCCTCTAATCTTGCAATTAATCCCTTGCAAACAACTAAGGCATATACTTATAGCCTCTAGTCTCAACTTCTGAAGATAGTAACTTTGAGCACAAAAATGACTAGCTTCCCTCAACCGCATAAAGAGAATCATCATGTGTACAAGAATTTTTCATCAAATAAAAATCATGTATAGGTGGATCAAAGGAAAAATTGTAAGTACTCCTCACCGTGTACACATTCTAAAACTCCTTTGTGAATCCTATTTGGAATCTTGATGCACTGGAACAATTCCAAACACTATGATTATCGCTCAACCCTGAACTAGTATCAAGATTGTGATCGGCTTCCAACTCAAAGAGTAGATTATCATAGATCAATCCATCATCAAACTCAAATAATGGATTATTCACAAACTGCATAATCACTTCATATTGATTTGAATCATCCATTTCTAAATCCCTAAACAATAAAATTGAATTATACTCCTGAATTGACTCAACAAAATGTCGATCATAATCAACTGTATGGGATGAAATGATTGATCTTCTTCTAGGGGAGGGAAAAAAATAAAAATAAGAATCAATCCCCCAACTAGATGATGCTCTACATATCTCATGTGAAGAAGATGGAGTAGCATCGTGAGTTGTCACACAACTCTCTGGTGAATCGACTACAATATCATAAGAGCTATCAATAATCGGCCCTACATCACCTATCATGGGACTAACCTCAAAAGAACCTAGTGCAACATGTGGTTCCTTGTAACTCTCAACCAATGCACTCATCCCATCTATATCAACTGCACCTATAACAATGATGGATGTAACCACATCTTCAACCTGCTCACAACCAAAATTTATGGATACATGCTCCTCACCAATTGCTACCATGAAAACCTAAACTATATCTAAAGATGGTGAAGACTATGCCAAACTCAACTCCATGGTAAGCTCCTTTATCTATGGTTGTGACTCCTGAAGGGCCAACTGGGCATTCTTCAATGAGTCCATAGTCACCTCAAGCTTGTGAGTGATCTCATCAACCTCCTCTTATTTCCCTTCAATGCCTTATGATAGATGCAATCTTGCTCGAGCAGATAATATCTATCCACTAGTAGTTGTAGGTAATTTTGCTTCATTATTCCAATTTCTTATCAAAGTGCATGAAACTCTACAAGGCAAATACCACTCTCTTTGTGTTCATCTATCATGGGAGTACTCCAACCATGAAGGGTCAACATCTGACGAGCAACATCAAATTACTTTATGGATGTGGCAATCATACTATCATTCACCTTTATTTTCCCTACCAAATGGTGAGGACCTTGGAAATTATCACCCCCAAACAAGTTTTCAGATTTAGATTTTGCACTATGATATGAGGTTGAATCATCATTTCTCACTAACTAATAAGCAGCATCATGAGTGCTATCAGCTTCACTCACAACATCATCAATGGTACTGCTGCTATGTACCTCAAAGGATGGCTCAACTAACAGGGTAGAAGTTTTTGTTTTGATAATATCTTCACACACTTCTACTACCACAGCAACTGCATGTCCATCCAAATCATGACCATGGGATTCATTTCCATTAAATAAATTTTATGATTGGTTTTCTATGGTCTGATTTGAAAAATCAGACTCGTGATGGCATAAATCATTCTCACACAATGCATCATTAATACTCAAACCTTGATTATATGCCTTATGATCACCTAGAGAATCCACACCATTGCTATCCAAATCACTAATACGATCTATGCTAGCCTCTAAATTGGAAGCCTCTTGAGAAACCTCTTGCAAGGATGATGTAGACAAATCATTTCTCAAGGTTGTCCTAATGTTTGTTGTAATATGTTGATATAATATTGTTGCCAACTCGGATCTAAAATATATATACCTAAAACTCATCCAATAAAGCCCAAATGAAGACCCGAGGTAGGCCCTCCCCAAAGGTGAACTGGGTTCTCGTTCAATTCATGATAGCCTTTGAGATTTTTTGTTCCCAAAAGACTGAAACAATGTTGAAACCCTTCTCCAAAGCTCAACCTACAAATTTCCTTTGTCAAAATGAGAATAGAATTCCCAAAAATGAGCTCAACATATTGCTTTATAACCACCCATGAGCTTTTTTATAAAAATAAATAAAATAATCCTCCTCAAGGGTCTTTCCTCATCAAAAGAAAGGGCCACTTTTAAAAACAACTTTGAGTTGCTAGGATGGGGGCACTTTTCACTATTCATCTTATGATTTTCTATTACTATTCACTTTTTACTATTCTGTTAAAGAAACTTTAATATTTTCACTTTATCCTTAGATTCATCAACTGAACTCCAATTGAAAGGCTCCCACGGCTCCCAACTAACCTCCACAACCCTCATTTGGGTCCCCTAACCATTTTTCTGACCTACAGGAACCCTAATAGTAGGCCAACCTCCACTATAGTCTGAGCTTCCTAAGGAAGGGACATTATAGATTTGTATATCTTCACATTTTACCACAGTTCAATATTTTACCTTGTGGTTCAAAGGTTGAGTTTATGAAGATAATATGTCTTCTTAGTCCAACTTTCACATGATTTGGTTCACCATTGATAGTTTTGTAGATGATAGTGTGTTATCTCTATTTCGGCAACCTGGTAGGTTGGTTTATTGGTGTTTAATTAGTCTGTGTCAGTGTGTTTTTGTTCAAGAATATGTACAAAGGGTTTTTAATTCATGATGGAAAATCCTTTGGCTCTTTTGTGGCTCTACAAGATGGTATTTGACCACTTTTTTCATAGCAGTGTTCAGAATCATTAGCTCTTAAGCATGAAGTGTTTTCGCTAGCATGTATTGATTTGATATAACACAAGGGGTGTACAAAAGTGTTTCTACATGCCATGACAGGTTTTTCAAGTGGTCTACAAAGTGATTCTTAGTCTCTCCAATACCACCTTGGTCTAGAGTTGATGTTTTGACATTTTTCTTGTTTGCTTGGTTGACTTGTCATATTGAGCTGATTATGCCAAGGGTCTTGTTGTGTGCGCCATTATTGAAGATAAGTTTCATGAAGGATGAGTTTTGAATATATTTTTTCTTGGACAACATAAGTTCCTTTTCTATTTGAAAATATGTTTGAAGTCGACTTCATTGCAAAATTGTGTATAACTTATATTTCTTATTTGAAGCTGACTTAAAAGAACCTTTTTGGATGATGTGGATGGTATAAATAGAAGATAAAATTTTTGAGAAGAAAATATAGTATGTGTGTGAGTGTGTTGTAAGTGTTTTGAGAAAACAATGAGTGATAATACTTTGTAAAATAAATTTTGATGATGAAAAGCACGAAAGATCATTTTTGAGATATTAATAGTGAATGTGAAGATAGTGAAGAAGAATATGAACTTTTAAATGAGTAATTTTGTTGAAGGTAGTGAGTTGTAAGCAACATAGCTTTTTGAAGTAGTTGTATTTACCAAAGGTAGTGATCTAGAGGTAAAAAATTATTGCACGGGCGATTGTTGTTGCACCAAAATATCAACTTGTTAATTCTCGATACAACCACTAAATTTATACAAGATCCAAGATCCACATGAGGCAATTAATTCATTTCATGAACCCAAGTGCCACGTTGCACAACACAAGGAGACCAAGGGTGAAACTCTTGCAACAATCACCCCTAGTGCAAGCAAGGGGTTTGAACCTATGACCTTGGCTCTAATACAAATTGTTGCATAGGTGGCTATCATTACACCAAAATATTGACCTGTTAATGCCTAGTACAACTGCTAATTTTATACAAGATCCAAGATCCACATGAGGTGGTTAAGCCATGTGACGAACCCAAGTGTCATGCTACACAACACAAGGATACCAAGGGCGAAACTCTTGCAACACGAAATTCCTTTGGTTAAAAACCATAAAACTCCAATTGTAAAATTTATTATATTTGTGAGGCTAGATTTGAACAGTAGCTCCAAGAAGCTTTCTCGCCGTGGTTTTTGGGTTTTCCATGTAAATATTGTGTTATGGGTATGTATTCTTATGTTCTTCTACTCATCATGTTTTAATTGGTTAATTTTTGTTGAATGAAAGAAATTGTTTAAGTATTGATTCACCCTCGAGTGATCCCACAAAGCTAGTTTACAATTTTTGGGAGATTATATTTTTTGCTGAAATCACATATTTTTAGAAAATATAATGATTTAAGCCTTAAAAAGTTCCATTTTAATAATTTCAATTGAAGAGGTTTTGATCAAACCACCTTAGATCAAACCCCCTTGGATAGAACCCCACTAGTTTTAAACCATGCCTACAATGGAGTCTCCTTTACACCTATCAAAATGTTGATAAAAATTTACTTTTGATTTACCTTTTGGGTGATCAAATGAATTCATTTAAAATTTATTGCAAATGATCATGGTAGTCCTCAAAATGAGCTATCCAATGAATATAATTTTAATATATTTTGGTTTTATTATGTATGTGCTTTTTAGTTTTATTAAACATAGGTTTTTCACTGAAAATCAAGCTCTTTGTTTTGCACATGTGGAAAAATAGCAGATTATCAAAATAGAATTTAAAAAAATGTGTTCAGGTTGGGTATTGATGTCCTTGATCCATTAAAAAAAATTGAATTTTGATACATACAGAAAAAGTTATGTTGTATACAATCTGCCTATGTTTCAATTGTAATTGGTTTGACTTTCAAACTTGATTAAGGAAAAAATATTTAATAGAACACTATGAAACCAAATGAAAGTGCTAGATATCATAGTTACAAATCTAAATTCAAAAAAATATAGAATTTTATCCTTCATACAAAAAAAATTATGTTGTATATGGTGAACGCCACTCCTTAAAAATGTTGTTTTTAAAAAAAAGCTAGTTTTCAAAGGAGATGGAAAAAGAAGGGCAATCTGATTCCAAAAAAATTGAAAAAATTATATTTAGAATCTATAGACAAAAGGATACAAATCACTACTTTGCATCATCTTCAAATTCCTCATGGTTTAACCACTATAGGAGCTCGAAACTGAAGATTTAGTTAAAACAAATCATTTCAGTGTCTAGTTTACCCAAAAATTGTAAACTAGTATTATGGGATCACCCCACCCCCTCTCAGTACTACTGTTTGTTCAACAATTGGTATCAGAGCCAATTTCCTTGATTTAGTCTAACAATTGAGGTAGATCCCATGAAGGAACACATGGGAATTGAAGTAATTTAAAAAGAAAAGAATCCTTTGAAAGTAAAGAAGCATGAAGATATGGAAGGAATTAATGCAGAATATTGTGAAGTGGAATTTAAAGGAGAAATTGTTTCTGCACTATAATATCTTGATATTGCAAGAAGAGAAACTGACAAATTAAATATCGAACTCAAGGAATCAAAAGATAAAATCATCAAATTGAAAGTACAAGTTGAAGGAAAGAGGGTTACAAATTGCCTAAATAATAAGTTGAATAAAAAATCAGTTGAGTGCTCCAAGCTTGAAGAAGAAATTTTTTACCTGAGTAAAGAATTGGAGAAATCAAAAGATCAGATAGATAAAGGCCTAAAGTTTAAGAAAAGATCTAATATTCTTGATGAGATAATTAGCTCTCAAAGATTTGTAAAAAATAAAGGTGGGCTTTGATATGAAGAAGGTTAGAACTCAAAGGCTAATTTTCTTGAAAAGAAAAAGGAAAAGGAATCTACTAAAGATTCTAAAGAAGTCAAAGAAGAAATAAAGAAGTTGGATGATGATTTTAGAAAATTCAGCAATCAAAAGAATAACTTCAAGAGGTCTCCTCCTAAAAAATCTACTAATTCCAAGTTCTCTCAATCCTTTCATGGTTATTGTTATTCTTGCAATAATTTTGGTCATAGGGCTATTGAATGTAGAGGAAAGGGATGAAGGAACAATTATGTGAGAGGGAATTCCTTTGTGCATCAAAGACATGATGTTGAAGTCTCTCATTTATTTTATGGATATTGTTATGCATGCAATAAGTTGGGCCATAGGGTTGTTGATTTTAAAACTAAATGGCTTTTCTCCTATCAATAATGTTGTTTTCTACAACTACAATAACTTTGGGCATAAAGAAAGATTCTACAAAAATGGTTTTGTGAAGTCATAGGCTCAACATAAGAAGATATAACAAAAGAATGAAATTTTATAAAGGTGTGGAGAAAGAAACAAGAGAAAGATGTTGAAGTGAAGAATGACACAAAACTTGTGCATTATGCACAAGATTTTATAGTTGATTGAGATAAATCATTATCTTAGGGGAGTTTCTCTTTTTCAAAGTCTCTCTATCCCCTGAAGAGGGTAAGATGTTGTTTATTATAGCATGAAATGTCATCTAGAATAAGATGCTCTGAAGAATTTGATTGATGATAAAGATGAAGTCTGAAGAATAGTTGTCTGGAATAAAATCCTTGTTGTGGAGATCACAGAATGATTTTACATCACTATGAAGATATAGAGTACTCTGGTAGTCACTTACCTAACAAGTATGAAGTGCATTAATTGAGGAAAGTTAGGGTGAATGAAAATCATTTATGTACTTAAATTTTAAAAATGATAGCTCATTCCAATCTAAATCATTTTTGTCTAGAGCTAAGGAAGAGGAGAAGGCATCAAAAGCATCCTACGAATTCAAATTGTGGTGAATATCTAGCGACAGTTCACAGAGGTATTTTCAGTTTGTTCTTAAACCCTCATTTCAAAGTTTGAAAATAAATTGCAATGGATACTCCAATCTTGGTAGATTTTTTGAGGAATCTAGGCCAAAGTATAAGAAATATCCTTTCAAGGTTATGGAGATAGATAAGGACGGTGCATTTTCTAAGGTTATAGTCAACACTGTGCATACTGAGGATGTAAGAATATATATTCATGCTCCCTGAATGAAATTGATCATACAAAGTTTGAGGTGTTGAGGAATGACTTGTTGAATTATGATTATATCAGTTATAAACTATTGTATGTAAATGTATCAACTAAGGGATTGGATGTATGAAAAGATTTTCCTGATTCTATGATAATATTGAATGGGTGAGAATCATTTTGAGCAGAATTAATGATGAATTCATGCATTTGGACAAACCCTATAGAATCACCAAAGATGAAATTAAGGTTGTAACAAGGTTGTGTGCAACTGAACCAGTACCAATGATGAAGGTTGTGAAAAATGAGGTCACTGAGTTGACTGGAGAAAAAATTGACAAGAGAACACTGAGCATAGTTGGCATCATTGATCCAAGTGTTAATTATGCTTCTATGGGAATGGATTATAAAATGGATTTCACTAATAGAGAGGGCTCTTCTACTAGTACTACAATCCATACCACATACTAGATGGTGAAGGAAGGAAAATACTTTGATTTATGTGATTTAATGAGAGATTAGTTGCTTGATAACCTAAAAAGAATAAAAGTGATAGGATATAGCTTCAGGTTTGGGTCTTTGATAATCTTTGGGTGATCCCACAAAGCTGGTTTACAATTTATGGGAGATTTTGATTTTTGCTGAAATCACACATTTTTAGAAAATATAATGATTTAAGCCTTAAAAATTTTGATTTTAAGGATTCCAATTGAAGAGGGTTTGATAAAACCACCTTAGATCAAACCCCCTTAGATAGAACCCCACTAGTTTTACACCATACCTACAATGAAGTCTCCTTTACACCTACCAAAATGCTGATAAAAAATCACTTTTAATTTACCTTTTGGGGGATCAAATGAATTGATTTAAAATTTGTTTGAATTTATCATGGTAGTTCTCAGAACGAGCTATCCAATGAATATAATTTTAATATGTTTTTATTTTATTATGTAATTTTTTTTTTAGTTTTATTAAACATAGGTTTTTCACTGAAAATCAAGCTCTATATTCTGCACATGTGGAAAAATAGCAAATTATCAAAAAAAAAATTAAAAAAATATGTTTGGGATGGGTATTGATGTCCTTGATCCATTAAAAATTAAATAATTGAATTTGGATACATACAGAAAAATTTACATTGTCTACAGTCCAGCTATGTCTAAATTATAATTGGTTTGACTTCAGAACTTGATTTAAGGAAAAAATATTTAATTAAACACTATGAAACCAAATGAAAGTGCTATATATCGTAGTCACAAATCTAAATTTGAAAAAATTAGAATTTTATCCTTCATACAAAAAAAATTATGCTGTATATGGTGAGCGTCACTTCTTAAAAATGTTGTTTTTTTTTAAATCTAGTTTTCAAAGGAGATGGTTAAAGAAGTGCAATCTGGTTCCAAATTTTTTGAAAAAAAATATACTTATAATCTATAGACAAAAGGTAACAAATCACTGTTTTGCATCATCTTCAAATTCCTCACGATTTAGCCACTATAGGAGCCTGAAAGTGAAGATTTAGTTTTAAAAAATCAATTTAGTGTCCAGTTTTCCCAAAAATTGTAAACCAATATTGTGGGATCGCCCCTTTCTTCTATTTTATTTTTTGAATGAGTTACTTGGTTTCAATGGAAATATCTGGCAACAAAGTACTTTGGTTGTTGCACAGATCAAGAACCATATAAGAGGGTTCAATGACACTCAAGCTTGCATCACCACATATTGGGGCTTCCTCAAGAATTTGCAATCAATGATGTGGGATAGGGAAAGAATTCCCTTTATTTTTATAATGAAATACAAAGATGAGATAACTTTTCTAGTGGAAAAGGATCACTATTACATTGAAATTGTGGAACCTAAGACATCTTGGATTCCCAAATTTCCTTATGAGGTTTATGTTGATGAATTTAAAGCATATGTGTAAATTTTGTTGAACAAACATAAGGATCCTAAAGTAGAAAGATTTGGTACTTACAAAGAAATAATGAATAAGATTATCTAGAATAAGACTAAAGATAGAAGTGAGAAGAGAGTGCATAATATGTTTGAAAGGATAGGCATCCCATGGTACTCAAAGATGAAACCCCAAACCTCTACCCAAGCTCCTGAGAACATTCCCTTAGATCTTGATGAAACTGTTTTAAAGAATGTGCCTAGAAGGTCAAGAAGATCAACATCTACTTCTACTACTCCTCCATAGCCTACAAAATCCATTAAAACTACTATTGAGGAAAGGGTTGTATATGAAACCAAAGCTACTGAGAAGAAGCATCATAGGGTTTAAGAAGCAAGCAAAGAGAAAAAAGGCTAAGATAGAAGAAACGGAAGAGGAAGAAGAAGAAGAAACGAGTGAGGAAGGTACTTCTACACTTAAAGAGAAAGGATTGGAGAATTAAATCAAGAAGAATCCTCTGCCACCTCCTCCACATGAGCCTCTACAGTTGGTTGCAATCCTCAATAGGATTGTAAGTAATGGTTTGTTGGCAAAAACTATTGCACTATATCTAGATGTCCCTCCAGAGGACCAAAGAACAATTGAAAGGGCGATAATATATATGATTGGGCGATAATAATATATATGATCATGAAAAATGTGGCTCTTAGGAAAATAATTGAGATTGCTTTGGAGAGCCTTGCTCAAGTCCTAAGGGAGAAAGGAGAGAAAGCAATTGAGGTGGATGATGAGTTGAAGAAGGAAGTGATTAAAAAAAATATATCTTCCATGTCTCAAGAAGAGAAAGATAAAATCCTTCAAAAATACGCTTAGGAATTAAGATAAAAGTAGAGAGTAAATACTCTCATGAGTATGGATAAGGAAGACAGGGATAGAGTAGAGTTCAGAAGGAGATTGAAGAAATAACAAAAAAAATTATTGAGGAAATGAAAAGTGTTGAAGATGTGGAACAACCACATATGTCTCCCCAGCACAATGTTGAACAATAGAAAATAGAAGTGGAGAGAGAAGAGTGGGAAACACCTAATGAAGTGCATACATCTCTCGAGCATGTTGTACATGATAGCCCTTCTCTGGAGAACACTGGTTAGTAGGACCAACAAATGAAGGAAGATGCATCTACTTTTGGAGCACATGGACAAGAGACACCAAAGGTATCTATTTTTGTATCTCCCATTGACTATATCAAAGAGTTCCTTATACAATAGAAGTAAATTCAACCTAAAATTTATCTGTAATTGCTACAATTGCAACTTGGTGATATTTTTCACTCTTTGGCAAGGGAAGAGATATTGAAAAAATAAATGGATAGTACTGAAACATTATATAGGAGGTAATAAATATCCTAGAAGATGAAATACCTAATGCTAAAAGGGATTCCTCTCTACTGCCTACTCAACAAATAAAACGGTTGATGAATTTCTTTAAGGAACTCTCTGCTTAATTGGAGAAGCAAGTTGAGGTTAAAATTCAAAACAACAAACTAGCTAAGGCCTTTGGGAAATGTGCAAAGGTACATGGGTCTGTGCAGGATCATGGGGATCCAAAAAGTGGTGATATGACAAAAAAAGCATTTTTTATTTGCCCAAAAATGTGAAATTATGCTTTGACTTTTACTAGGGTCAGGTAAAAAGTACATGTTGCCATCATAAGAACCAAACTAAAACGGATATCCATTAGAAATGGATATCTGCTACAAAATGGCTATTTGTTACAAAACAGATATCCATTTAGTTGAAATCATATAAAGAAAGTATTGATATATACTATATTATTATATATTAATCTATATATAGTATTATTATAATATATTATAATAATATATAATATATTATAAGCTTAATATATTAATATTATATAATATATTAATATAATATATAATATATAATATATATATATTAAACAACATATATAAAATATATGATAATATATATAATATTATATTATATTGTATGTTATATTATAGTATAATATATATTATAGTTTATATATAGTTTGTAGGTATGTGTCGTCCCTTAGTTATAAGGGATGGATCAGACCTGGCCATTTTTAAAAAAATCATGTAAAAGAAAATGAATATCTATTTTGAACGAATATCCATTTCAAAAAAAACCATTTCCTATGTTCTAAACATAGTTGTAAAAGTCATTTTCACTTTACATAAAAACAAGTATTAATATATAATATTATTATAATATATATATTAATATAATTAATATAATATATAACTATTATTAATATAATATATATTGTATTTTAATATTAATATATTGATATTTTATTATATATATTAATATAATATGATATATAATATGCAACATATATTATATTATATGATTTATATATATAATATTATAATTAATATATATTATATTATATTATAATATCATATTATAATATATATAAAAAAATCATATATTTTATATATGTTGTATAATATATATATTATATATATTATATTATATTACATATATAAATCATATATTTTGTATATGTTGTATATAATATATATATATTATATATTATATATTGTATTATATTGAATAATTAATAATTGTATGTTCATTTTAAATTTCTATACGATAACGGTGGTTGCATGAGCTCTGCTAGGGTTTTGTGTTTTCTGAGGTCATTTGTGGCCCCTCCTACGTCATACTGCACTTCTTGCGCAGGAAATTATTTTCTTCATTGAGTATGGCCACATTTACTACGGTTTTAGGGGTTTATTATGCCTACAACCGGTTCTAACCCAGCAATTTTTGCTGGTGTTAGCAGTTTGTTGGCGTAGTTTAATGGCTCCCCCACAGAACAAACACCCTCAAAAATTTGTTCTGAAACTTTTTCACGAGGTAAGCATTATAACGCTCCTGTTGACGCCGTTTTACCTTTACCTGATTTTGATTCTGCATGCCAATGGCTTGAACAACACAACCTTGTGGGTTATTTTGTTGGGAGGACTCCCCTTGAAAGTGTGCTAAAAGACTGGGTTAGCAAGGCCTGGGTCCCTCATGGGGTCCACCTTGATATGGTCCAAAACTTGACCAAGGGTTTTTTTTTGCTCCGCTTTGCGGAAGTTAGTCATGTCCAAGTTATTTTGGGTCATGGACACTGGTATGTTCGGTCTTCCTTGTTGGTTTTCCAGGCATGGACATGGGATTTTGCTGTCTTAGAGGACTCCAAAATGCATGTTTCGGTTTGGATTGAGTTTCCCAGGTTGCCTTTCCCTTGTGTGCCCTTCTTGAACCATATTGCTTCCTCTCTGGGGAGGGTTGTTTGCATCAAACCTGATAAGTTCTTTCAAGCCCGTCCTCAAAAGAGGGTTTGTGTGGAAGTTGATTTATCCAAGGATTTGAAAGGGTCAGTAGACATTCAAATCAGGGATATTCGCCACTCCCAGAAAATCACTTATTTCAATCTTCCCAACAAGTGTTACCGGTGCCAGTCAGCAGACGACAAGATCAGGGACTACCCTTTGACAGTTCCCGGTACAGCCTCTCAGCCACAAGGTGTTGAAAAGTCTCATCCGATAGAGCCTTCAGCTAAGGCGGACACAAAATGGACTATGGTTACAAACCAGAAGAATAAGTTGTCTAGTGCTGGTTCGGCTCCCAAGGCCCCTGAACTATCCCAACAGGTTTCAAACCCTTCAGAGAAGAGGACCGCTACTCCCTCAGGAGTTGCTTCTGCTATTTTACAGCCCAGGCCGAAGGCCGTGCCCCAGCCTGCGACTGTTTTGTGTGCTTAGTTGGCTTTGTCCTCTGCAGTGGGGACCCAACAGTGTTCTCGCAGCCCGTCTCCTCCACCGAAAGAAGGTGAATATGTGCCAAAAAAATGGAGATTTTCTCCCTCTATTCAAATAGGTTTTGTTCCGCAAGATTTTTTGAAGAACAACTTCTCTTCCCTAGGTGAAGAGGATCGGGATTCTGCAAGTATGGAAGATTTTCCATGAATTTTCTCTCATGGAACGTTTGAGGTCTCATTGACCTCTCAAGGAAGTATTCTGTTAGGAATACTTTGAAGAATTACCCAGAGATTGAAGTGCTTTGTCTCCAAGAAGTTAAAATTTTAGGTTTTTTGCTTGCTTCGACTTGTCCTTCTATTTGGCCAGCTAGTTCTATGTATTGCACTCTGCATGAGGCTGGTCGTGGTGGAGCTGCTACTCTTTTAGCCCCACAGCTGCTTTCTTATGTGGTGGACCATGGGGTTGACCCCTCCCAGTGGGCTGTCTAGGTTCTTCTTAATATTGAGAATCATTCCTTCGGGATTATTAATATTTATGCCTCTAATGATGTCGTGGAGCATTGTTTGCTTTAGCGCTGGATTGTTGACTCTTTGCCAGTTGCCACCTGGTTGCTCTATGGGGATTTCAACATGGTTTGAATGGCATACGATAAGAATGGTACTATGCCTTTTCATTGGGCTTCGGGTGAAAGGGAGGCATGGTTTTACATGCGCAATAAATTGGGGCTTTTTGATCCCAATATAGGTTACCACCATTCTCATTCTCTCTGGCACACTTGGTGTAATTACAGGGCTGGTTCTAGCAGAGTCTTTAAACACCTTGATCATGCTATGATCTCGGCTCAATCTTTTTTTTCCTTCAGGAGCTCTGCCTTGCCTATGAAGCCATTAGTGGATGTGACCCTTTCGGATCACTTACCAATTCATTTTCGCATTGAGTGGGTGTCTTGTCAACCTCACACGTGTAAGACTCAATTCTTGAACACGTCTTTTCTCTGTCACAAGCCCACTCGGGCCCACATTCTCCGGGTGTGGAATTTAGAGTGTCATCCTCCTGGCTGTATGGGCTGGATTGTTTGGTGGAATGATCTCACCATTTGTACTGCGCATTTCTTGTGCATTTATGGGCGTCAGCTTGCTATCTTTCGTTGGCATTCTTACGAGGCTACCACTGTCGACTTGCGTTCTGCTATGGAGGCCTTAGTGGCCAGTCCTTTTTCCCCATCACATCAAGTCTGGGTGGCAGATTTAAGACACCAGCAGCAAGTGGCAGATAATTATTCTGCCAGAGGCACTCAAATCAAGGCTCGGCTCCACTGGCTCAAAATTGGTGATTGTGCCTCCAAAGAGTTTTTTTTGGCTCTTCGTGCTAGGCACTCTTCCCCAGGCATTAAAGCCATCAAAGATGGTAACCAAATGCTCTCTGAGCTACCTGACATTCTCCAGAGTTTTGTGAGTCATTATGAGCAAGTTTTCATGTCTCAGGACCCCACGCCTGCGCGCCAACAAGCCCTTCAGGACTGCCTTGTTGTTGTGCCACATAGGCTTTCTTCAACCTAGATTAATTTTTGTGATCAATTGTTATCAATTGATGATCTCAAAGAAGTCATTTCCTCCATGGCCGATGATAAGGCCCTTGGGATTGATGGCTTTCCTTGTGAATTTTATAAAGCTCTTTGGGACTGTATTGGGAATGATTTGCATCATGTTTATCTTGAGGCCTTTCAAACCAATTCTCTAGGCAATTTAATAAATAAATACAATATTAAATTCATACCTAAGCTTGGGGATCCAGAGGATATTTGCAACTGGCAACCCATCATGCTTCTTAATGTTTCTTACAAAATCATTGTCAAAGCCTTGGCTCTGAAAATTCGCCACCTATTGCCTCAGATTGTGCATCCTGAATAGACTAGTTTCATTAAATCCAGGTTCATTCTTGATAACATTATTGTTGTTTGGGAAGGCATGGAGTGGGCCCGACGGTCGAACCAGAAAGCAATGTTCATTAAAATTGATTTTTCCAAAGCCTATGACCGTATTGAATGGCCTTTCATTCTTGCGATGTTACAGGCCTTGGGCTTTGGGCCCAATTTTTGCAGTCTATTTGTATGCTTTTTTCTGATGCCTCGGCCTGCATCTCCATTAATGGCCACCAGTCTTCTACTTTTGGTCTTTTTTTTTCTATTCACCAGGGATGTCCTCTTGCCCTTGCTTTGTATGTTTTGGTTGCTAAGGGCTTTGGATATCTCTTGGCCAATGCTATCTCCCAGCAATGGGTTAAAGGAATCCCTCTCTCAGACTCTCAACAGCAGCTTGTCAATGGGCACTTCGCGGATGATTCCTTTCTCACTCTTTTAGAGGATGAAGGCTCTATCATTGCTGCCCTTAAGTGCCTTGATACTTTTTGTTTTGGCTCCACTATTCAATGGCACAAGACTTTGTGCTACAAATAGTCAGTACTTACCACTCCTATGTGGCTTCAAACGTATAACTGAAAATGGATTGGTTAGGGTGAAATCTTTCGATTTCTAGGCATCCCTTTCGCCTTTCAGGCTTCCCCACGGGAGCTTTGGCAAGCTGTGCTCTCCAGAGTGGAGCAGAAGTTGGCCTATTGGGTTACCAAGCCTCTTTCTCTGGGAGGCAAATTCCAGGTGTGCTCTAAAATATTGGCTGCCACCCACATCTACTATTCTTCCTATTGGGCTCCTTCTAAAGGAGCCTACAGTAGGTTTGATAAATTGCTCTGCAATTTTCTATGGGCCTCTTCTAAGACCCATAAGGGCTTTCATCGGGTTGCTTGGGAGTTTTTTTGTCTCTCCAAGGAGTCAGGAGGGCTTGGTTTGCTTTCCACTCAACGACAAGAGACTGCTCTCTATGTCAAGTGGATTATCTACGCGCTTATTGGGGATGAAGCCTGGAAGATTCTCCTATTCATAGACCTGCCTGGAAAGGAATCGATCTCCAAACCCTCCTGGTTATAAGGGAGCCGGTTCAAATTATGGACTCCTTTGTGGCCAAAAGTATTTGGCATTCTTGGGAAACCGTTAAGCCTTGGCTCCATTAGGCCGGGGCTGGCTTTCATGATGGGCTCTCCATCAACCAGCATAACCTCTAGTGGTCTCCCCTTCTGGCTCAGAATGGGCAACCCCTAGCTAAGTCACCTTGGCTCAAATCTCTCAAATTTCATAAGAAGGGCATTCATACACTGCATCAGCTCTTCCACCGACCTACCATGCGTATTGTGCAGTGGGATGCTTTTAAATCCCAGTACAGTCTTCAAAACCAGGATCGTCTTACTTTTGATGGCTGGTGAGCACCATTCTAATGGAAATTCTTCACAAAGTTGGCATTCGTGGGCACAAACCTTGGTGGAAAGACTGGAAATGGTTTCCAAATACTCCTCTCTGGAGCTACAAGCCATGGCTTGGTTACAGGTGGCTTTCACCCTATTTTCCTATGATTAGCTCTTTGAACCAAAGGTGGCTTCTTAACTCCTCAGCCCATACTTGGCATAGGAGGTTTGATGCCACTTGGTCTGCAATTGTTAATCCAAAGCTGGCCCACTTTGCTTGGTGTATTCTTTTCCAAGACTTGCCTGTGGGTTCTCAGCTTGTTCATTTGGGGGTCGCTGACCCTCGCTGCCCTTTTTGTGGGCAGCCTGAAAGCTTCAAGCACCTTTTTTGGTTTTGTCCCAAAGCTCAACAGCTTTGGACTTGGATTCATGATTTATTTTGGCCTTTTAGACTTGAACCCTTCTCGTGGCATATGGTTCTGCTGGGGGACCCACCTGGAACTTCAGCTAAGTTCACCCAACTTTGGCACACTTTTAGAGTGGAAATCCTCTTCAATATCTGGAAAGACAAAAATGTTTGTGTATTTGTTCATTCTCATTTAGATGTTAATGTGTCTCTTTATGCTAAAGCAATTATATGTTCTAATGTTCTCTTAC
The DNA here is from genome assembly GCA_007115665.2 of Sequoiadendron giganteum. Taxonomy (NCBI): domain Eukaryota; kingdom Viridiplantae; phylum Streptophyta; class Pinopsida; order Cupressales; family Cupressaceae; genus Sequoiadendron; species Sequoiadendron giganteum. The sequence continues at coordinate 95,770,923 of CM021109.1, forward strand.
AGATTCAAGTGCAAGCCAACAAGGTTGCACTGGAAGTGGCTCACTTGCAGGTTCTCTTGGACCACTAGGGCAATGCCCCTTGTACTGTGGCTCGGATCCCTGACTCGCCCTCCTCTTCCCGCGGCTGGTTGCCTTCTCGGGGCTGGAAGCGGAGTGATTTTGTGTGCTCTCACTCCCAGCCTCCTGCTCGGCGAGATTCTAGGCCTCCAAGGTGGGCTCATTCTCCTTCATCGCATCCTGGTCAGGGTTGGCACTCTAGTGGTGCTCTGAGGAGTGGTGGTGGCGGTTCTGGGTGGCCCTCTAATACTCTACCTGCTTTTGGCTCTGGTTGGCCCTCCACTGGCAAAAGTCTTCCACAGCTGGCTCTCGCGATCTTGCCTTGGTGTGAGGAAAAAGATGCAGAAAAAGATGAAGATAAAGTTGATGATGGTTGGGGTGCTCCTCCTGACATCACTCCAAACCCCGCTAATGTATGGGGGAAATATATGGATGACCGAGACCCCCCAGGATCTATTGGCACTGCATTGGCTACCTAAATTTATTTCTGTTATTGAACCCCTGGGCTAGGCCCATGTGATCTTTTGGACTTTCTGGGCTACGCCCATTTGTTATTTTGGTTTTTCTGGGTTGGTCTCATGTGACATTCGAGGTGTGCCTTCTTACCACCTGCCCCTTTTTTGTGAATTTGTAATTTTATCTTTATTAATATAGATATCTGGAAAATTCATCAAAAAAAAAATACATATTACAATATAAAAAATATATTATAATATAGTAAATATATTATAATAATATTATATATATTAACATATTAATATTATATATTAAAATATTTATATTATATTATATTATATTATATAGACTAATATATTATATTATAACCTATTTAGTATCATTTTCTAGAACAATGTTATGCATGACTATCCTAGGATCTATTCCTGGTATATTTGAATAAGTCCAAGCAAAGATCTCAAGAAATCATGTAATAATGTTGTGTGATATTTTTGTTCATCATTATCAAGACAGTTTCCAATTTGAAGCACCTTTTCCTCATTAGATGGGTCCATTGGTATGTTTATAGTATCTCCTATGAGTAATGTATTGCATTTTGAAACAATAGGAATTGTGTGGGGCTCATCTTGTTCACCATCAGATAATTCAACTTATTTCCCAAAGTATCCTTTAGCATTTAAACAATATGGAAATCCATGATTATGATGATGACTAAGTAAAGTATCATACATGCCCAAAAATTCTACTAAGGACTCATCATTCTTAAAAATATCCAATGATATATCATCACATGTGGTATCTATCAACTCAAGATGAACTAAATTTATGAAATTGTCTTGGAAGAGTCTTGTGTGATGGAATTGACATTGAGTGAAGGTCCTTTTGATGCTTTCATGATGTTTGAAGGACAATAAATAGACCTCTTGTTGTTTATTGTGTGTTGAGATCTATAGGGACACAGATACCGTTTTTTGTTACACCACATCTTTTTCCATTATAGCCAAATTGTTTCAAAATTTGATATCCTCTTCCATAAATGGCTTCCATTTCTTTTGAAGAATATGGTTTTTCATATCACTTTCATCATAGGCAAATTTGTAGTTTGTGTTTTCCTAATTATTAGAAGTTTTCAAATTGGATGCTTTTGTTGATTCATTGTCAGGTTTTGTTGATACTATGACAACTTCTTTCTCTTTTTCTGATTTTGATGGTGAAACCTTATATTCACCCATGAATCTAGGTGTGAAATATAATGATCCCCGATCATAATCTAATATATTTTTCATAGATGAAAGACACTATATTTATCTTCAATTTGTAAAGGTTTCACCTTTGAGGCTGGGATTAATGTGCTAAAGGGTCCTTGAGTTCCTATTTCCAAATTTGTAAATAGTTTTCGAACTTAGGATCAGATTTTACCATGTAAACCTTATTGTTATATGTGTATTTCATTAAACTATGAAGCATTTAAGGCACTCCTTTCATCTCATGAATCCATGGTCTACCTAAGAGAAGATTATATGAAAGTCTATCAGGCATGACATGGATAGGATTTGGTAGCTCAACAAGGCCAAATTTAATTGGTAATGTTATCAAACCAAGCGATTGTCTTCCCACATTATCAAAACCTTAGATAGACAAGGCATATAGTTGGAATAAATTTTTATCTACTCCAATTCTATCCAAGAGATGAAAGCTACAAATATTAAGCCTTGAACCATTATCAATAAGGGTACGTTGAATCCATGTCTTGTTAATAACTACCATTATCATCAAGGCATCATTTTTTTTTTGTGTTTCCAAAGGGGGTAGTTCATTTTGATGAAAGACAATGTCCAAATTAGTTGAATTCATAGCCTCAATAAAATTTTCTACATCATTTGGTAGTGCACTATGAGGTACCACAACTTTTTGTAAAGAATCTTGAAGCATGCCATGATAAATAGGTGAGTTTTGAATCAAATCCCACAAATATATTTTAGTAGGAGTAGCACGAATTTTCTCCACAAGATCATACTCCTTACCACTCACTATGTAGGGATAAATGAGGTACACTAGGTAAGATAGGTTGTGGGAGAGGTATAGATGTAGGAATGGCTTGGTTTTGTCTTGGTTGCTTGTTATTTCTTATGTTATATATATGAGAAACAACATGATAATGTTATTGTTGTGATACCTTTTTTGCATGGTTATGTTGGGTTAATTTCCTTGCAAAATTCAAAATGTGTCATGAAGGTTTTGGTTTGTTTTGTGGTGGTCCTATGATAAGCACGAGTTTGTTTTTGAGTTAAGGTTATTGTGTGGGTAGATAAATAATAATTTGGGGTGTGATTGCATTGATAAATAATATGTTGGGGTGTGATTGCATTAATTGTTCTTTGGTGGGTTGGAATGTTAGAAGCCTTAGTGGATGATCTAGGTGAGATGAATTCATCAAGGTCCTTATCTAGTATATCAAATTCATTGCAACTAAAGGGATTAATGGCTATATAATGCACTTGTAGAAAGAGATCTAGCATGATCAGATTACTATGCTTTCTCCAAGATTAATCATTAAATTTCAATTTTAATTTGTGTTTATGCATGTTAAGATAAACTAGGATTAAAAATAGACTCACTGACCTGTTACAAAATAGTTCTAGAAATCAGAGTCTAGAATTGCAGAGTGACAACAGATATGAATCTGCTCCTAAAATTTGAGACAGATTTAGCTAGACTAGGTCGCCTAGGGTGACTATGTCTGGCTTGGAATTTTTCTGAAATTGTAGTTCTTAAGGCACTAGGGATAAGTGATGGATGTCTGACAGTATGTTGACCCATATTTGAAACTAAATTTATAATTGTTTTGGTAAATTTTAATTTGTAATGTAGTGTAATCTAAGGTTTTCAAATTTTATGAAAATGAAAACTAATTTATCCCAATTATGCAATGCTACAAAAAATTCAAACAATTGAGCTACAAATCTAATAATTTTCAATACTAAAATGAAATATTTTCTCACAAATTTACACCAAATCCAACAAAATGACACTTTTTCTTTCAAATGCAAAGACACTTTTTGTAAACAAAAGACTTAAATTTCTAAAAAATTGATAATATTTGTACACTATTTCAAGTTTACAAAATGCTAAAAAATCAAAATAACTAAATGACATTTGTTCAAAATGTTAGTTTCACCAAAAAAATTTATTGAAAAAGGGGTCTTAGGTCTAATGTACATAAAAAACATTGGGATGCAAATTGACAAGGAGATTATATTGACTTGAAACCTTATAGGTGAGTTAATTAGACATGGATATTATCCTTTTGTGTCTTGGAAATTATTTTAAATTGGATTTATTTTATTAATTGGATGAAACTATGTGACCTAATATGAAAATACTTTTCAATAACAGAGAAATTGTAACAACAAATTCCAACAGCGGATCTGAGAAAGGTAGAGTTTTGTTCACCTACCATACAAATTTGGGGTTAATTTTGGAGGACTAAGTTACCTAGGGAAACTATGTCCTAGTTGAATTTTCTTGGATTTGAAAATGCAGTCTTGTAACACTCTATTTGCCTTCTATTTCTTGCTCTAGAAATTTTCATCTTCGGATCTAAAACTGCAATAAATTTGAAAAAGAAATGGTTTGGGGTGGCTATATAGGAGTTTTCCTCAGCCAAACTACTATCTTGGTATTTCTACCTCCACAAATTTAGTTAATAATTTGATTGATAACAGTGTGTGTACTGTTATCAATCAGATATGCACCTTATGCTAAATTTGCAGAATTTAACTATTTGTTCACACATGGAAACCTTCTTCAGATGTGGGTAATCTGATCGAAGAAGGAATCTCCAGAGTGAGTTGGTTCTCTGAATGATATATTCTATCCTAAATGATTTTCTAAGGTAAAGAGTTAGAAAGATGACTGAAATGAAACCTATGACTTAAAATGATTTTCAGGACTTAATGATGACTCTAATTTTTACCCACAAACAACTTTTAGAAAACAACAGTACTTCACAATCTCTCATGAACACTTAACAAATCATTGATTTGCATAAAGATTCAGGTTTTAAATACAACATGCAACCTGTATTTTATGAACTTTCTGCATCAAAATTATAATTTCAGGACATAAAAAGGATTTTGTAAATAGAAATCACAATACAACATCAAACTAAAACTACAAAAGACACAAAATTTGGGAAATGGGAATGTTGTTTTTATTAACTGAAGGAGAATCAAAGTCTGAGTAAAAATTTTTGCTTACAAGAATCTTTGTTTCTGCATGAGAGCAAGAATCAATAATCTGAACTAAGAAAAACCCTAAGTTTTTCTTCAAGATATATCTCAAAACCCTGATCCGAGCTCAAGAAGAAAGCTCAAGGAAAAGCATCTAAAACTGCCTCAAAATGAGTAATTGAAGTGGAAAACTCTCACTTTTTGCATGTGCATGCCATAAGGCTTCTAAAAATAGGTGAAATCTACTTTAAAAGAAAATAAAACACTTCATCTTCTCTCCATGCAACTCAAATCCGACCAAGGAAAATTCAACCTTATTTTTGTCTTACAAACTGCTAAAAATAGCAAGAAAGAATAAAACAATTTATAAATCATTATTTTATCTTATGCTTTACAAAACATGCATTTTTATTCTTTTCTCCAATTTGATCTTTTATTTTGCAACAAAGATTAAAAATCTTTGTAAAATATCAACCTTATTTCTCCATTACAAATTTGATTTTCTTAAAAAATCATAAAAAACATAAGTAATCTCCATCAATGAATATTTTAATTGATTTCTTTAAAATCAATTAAAAATAAAATAAGGCACCAATTTTGATATCTCCATGACTTAACTAACTTCTACAAAATCAGTTTAAAATCAAGCCTATGACATAATTGTTTTACGTAAGGCATAAGTAATATCACATTCATATTTTAATTGATTTCTCTCAAAATTAATTAAAAAACCTAAGGCATTTGGGACTCTTCATTTTTACTAAGGCATGAGCTCAACCCTACATAAAGTCTTAAAACCATGAAACACTTATCAAAGCTAACCTAAAGACTTAGTCATATGGAAATAGGTGAAGACTTTCAAAAATTGACTTAGGGCATGTATGAAATATTAATTGGTGAAAACTAATGCATTAAGTTGAATGAAAAGCTCATTTTCGAATTAGGGCATGAGGATAGAACAAAACTCAAACCAAACCCTAAAACCACATCATCTTCACTTGTCACTTTTGGAAAGAACTCAGCCGAGAAAGAACGTCGCTATGTGCTTAGGGTTTCAGCTGCAAAATCTCGGAACTCATGAATTTTCCCCTCAAGATGATCAATTCCTCCATTCCCAGGCCTGGTAGGTTATTTTCAAGGTATTTTGTGAGTCCCATTTTTTATTTGAAGGCAATAAATGTCCCTCAAGGCCACGGCCAATTATGAGTTCTTTGTCTGATTTTTTGGTTCCCTTTTACTGTGTTTTGTTGTTGCTCTTATTGGTCGCCATTGATGAACTCGAGCCATGCATTTGAAATATTTGTGAGCTTGGTTGCCATGTGTTTTCCTCCTCTACAACCATGAAATGGTAAGTTCTCTACTCCTTCACACTTCTTTTGTATTTCCTATCAAATCAAAAGGTTGTAAAAGCTTCTATGAAGAGAGTGATTGTTGTTTTTTCACAAGAAAATTCCAAACCCATTGCAGGTCGCACCATATATGCTCTTTAATATGGACTTCATAAAGAAAAATCTATGCATTTTACATTCTTTGTTTTCAGATTTTGAAACTTAGACAACAAACTCAAAATGGGTTTTTGGTTTCTTTGAGAGTTGATAAATGTTTATGAGTAAAATTCCTCCTCTAGGCCATGCCATTGAAGCTTTCAAACTGCATTTTATTTACCTCTTGACTAGATTGACCCACCATGACTCCATGTATTTTGTATTGTAATCTGCATTTGAAAAGCTTTAAAAGAAACTTTGAACACATTTTCCTAAAAATAATGCTACTTACAGCTGAAACCCCATGTGGGTAAAAAACTCTTCAACATATAAATCTCGAAACCTTACTTCGATGGCCTTCAAACCTTCATGGCTGCAAACAATACCTATATTCCATTTTGAATTGAAACCCCAAAATGGGTAAATGGAAACATGAAGACAATTTCATTTTGAGTAAAAAAACCTCATATGGGTATTCTACACTTTGGAAGTAATCCATTCATTTCTAATTTTTCTATCAAACCCTCATGTGGGTAAACGAAAATAATGAGAAATCTGCATTTATACTAAAAAACCCCATGTGGGTACTCCTTATTCTAAAATAAATTCACTTATTTATGTATTTTATGAAAGAAGACTGTTTATCTATATGCATTCAAAACTTGATTTTGACCCACCATGGTTTTTAAGCATTTTGATTTTTTGAAAAGTTCTTTAAATGCAGTAATCCTTCCTTCTTGTTTTGAAAACATATATTGTAGCAATTGTCTCACTTGTAATCCAGCTTGATTGATATTGAAAAAATTATGGCATAAGTGCATTAACTTGGAAGAATAAGAAGACTTACTTCTCACCGTAGCTTCATCTAACTCCTGTAGGTTGCTTTGATGTTTACTATCATTCATTTCTTTTACTTAAATCCTTTCAACAATAATATGCATTCTCATCTCACAACTCATAAACTAAGGCAAATAAAACTGAAACTCCTTCACATGCTTCCATTATCTATTAGTGCTCTATTGTTGAGGCATTATGTATGCCTGTTCACTATCACTTTCATGACATGAAACACTTGTTGTTCCAGAATAGAATATTGTTAAACAGCAAAAATAAATGTGAACAGAACCCAAGACAGCAAAAACGATTAATATGATAGCAATATTTAAAACTTTCCTAAATGAAAATGATGGATTTCAGTTGAATTGAATCCATTAAGTTTATTGTCCATCTGTAGCTTTCACTTCATTACTCAAACTTGATTGTTATGAATGAAAAATAAACTTAATGCTTTGATGGTTGAAACTTCATTTTACTCCTTCATGAATGGCTCAGATGAGCATGATAATTGTATTGTTTTACTTAGCCCACTTGTAATTTTAAGGGGCAGCATGTCGAGCTCTACCCTTGTGGGAGCCCATTTTACTCCACATGCTTTTATGTCTTCATAAGATGATCAGCTACATGAATTTTCCTATACCTACACAGGAAACAAACAATGTTAGCAAAAAACAATATATTATTATGATGTTTCCTCCTTTGCTTTTGTCCACCTCTTGCTTCTCTCAATTGTTTCAATGCATTGTTAAACCAGCATTTTACATTATCGTTGGTGGTTCATGTAGGTATGTTCATAGTCGAAGCTCTAACAACCCTCCTTTTCTCCTACAGTTTGATCGAAGCTCGAGGATGAAGGATGGTGCACCACTCCTGCATCAGCCAACATCAATAGGCAATTATGATTATGTCTATACTTATGTGTTTTCCTTTTCCTACATCTTTAGTAGTGTAGAATGCTCCTCGTGATGCATTGTAATAGTTTTCTCCATGGCTTTTGTGGATCTTTCAAAATTCTCTTCCTGCTTTTCATTCTGAAAATAAATGCATCAAAATGCAAAAAAATGTACCATCATTTGTATTCTTGCAATCAAATGAAATATGTAATGTGAATAGCATCATGAAATAAATGAAAGCATTGTTATGCTTAATCATTTGTAAATTCATTTTTTGTACTCCATTTGACTTGTAAAGCACTAAAAAATGACTCCTCTCAGTTCTCTTAAACAATGCATAACTAACACTTGATGAACGTAGTGCAAAAAACACTCAATGCATAAGTAGAAAATAATTGAACTTCTACTTTAAGATATAACAAATAAATCAGCTCTACCAATTGAGTTGTATTAAAAATTGGTAACATGTACTCCTAACCTTTAGTGTGTACATTTGACATTTGAAATTTAAATAACAAATTATTGTCCTTGACATATCAAAATTTGGAGGCAATATAGGGGGACCAAGTCACCTAGGGCGACTTAGTCCTGGCCCTATTTTGCAAGGTATAAAGTGTTGAGAGAAAAATATTAAATGTTTTCTTTGGTTTTGTACATGCAATTTCTCAGTAAATTATTTAATGGTAAATAGAATGCATAAATTATGAAATTAGGGATTGATTAGGGAATTTTGAAATGCATTGATGTAAGGGTCACTCAAGTAGGTCCCAAATAAAGTGTAAAATTATGCTTTCACCTAAAAGGGAGTATAATTTTTTGACGTTATATTCTTCACAAACAAAATGTATGCATAAACATGAACAAACTCACATAAAACTTGACATGATGCTTTGACAATGAAATGTTGCAATATTGTTGCTCTTGAGTTCTCTTGACTTGATCTTGAAGTATGATAATTTCTCTCAAAATTAATTGATCACCAAATGCTTCTATTTATCATTCAAATGATGAAATGACTAAGTCTATATATGTAATTGATCTAATTTCCCATAAATTAAATCTCAATGGACGTTATTTGAAATTTGAAATTCAAATAATAAATTGCCATCCCCAACATTTTAAAATTTGGGGCCAAATTCGGTGGACAAGACCACCCAGGGAGCCCTTGTCTAGGCCCTATTTTTTGATATGTTAAGCATCAAGGGAAAAATATTAAATACCTAGTTTGATTTTATACATTTGATTCCTTGATGAATAATTAAATGGTTCATGGAATGCATAATTTAGGAAATTAGGAACACAATTAGGTTCGTGCACATAGGAGGGAGAAAAATATAGTGTGAAATTGTCAAGAGAGAGTTCAATTACCCAAACGTTGAAGAGATAGGCTAGCAATAAATCTAGGGGAAGTGCACAAGCCCCCGGGATTCAAGATCCTATGGAAAGACAACATAAGGGAAAAGGAACAAACATGTATGAAATGAAGCATTACAATATAAAACATATATGACGAGAACAAAACATAGTGTACAATACAAAAATAGTCCAAACATGAGATACAAACAAAAAAAGGAGGGTATGATAGTCACGAACTAGCAAGATTTGTAGAAACCTTACTAGGATACATACCCAATAATTTCATGACTCATGGGCTAACAAATTCTAAAAAAATTTAGGTGAATCATGAACCAAATGCACCACATGCTAGTGAAGTCTAATATTCACTAGGTGATCCTTTAAAAAAGAGTATCAAGATGAGAAACACACAAGGGCTAGTGAGGTTTAGTTTTCACTAGGTGTGTACCCATGTCAACCACAACAAGAATTATACTCCTAATAATTTCAATAAGGTACTACACAAATGATAAAAATGTTAATCCAATGCATCACTGAGTCCAACATGTGTGAAGAAAGTGAATCATATAATGGAATGTATGGCTCCACCTTAAATTAATTGCTAAACACTATGTTGTGAACAATTGCTTTAAGGTAGAATAAAATGATATGATAAATACAATATGATAAGGTCATGAGAGCTTATTTGGAAATCCCTATGCCAAATACATGTTTCCAAATAAAGCTATCTCATAACAAGGGGTTTCCCCCAATGCAATTCCACAAACAACAAAAACATGATAACATAAGGGATCCACAAATCTAGGGTTAGTATACATATTTTCTACAGTAATATAAGTGAGCTTGTAATTGAAATCATTCCACTAGATACTCGTGGAGCTACAAACACAACAAAAGAATGACACAGAGATAAAAAAACAAAATTTTGTCTCAACATGGAAGAGACCTAAATGTCTCAATGCCTTGTATCATCCCCAAAAGGAAAATACAAGACAAAAAATAAATTTTATGACATATAGAAGAATGGAGGTACAAATAGATGAATATCACAACAGATTTGTTTTCTTTATATCCTTGTGCCAACATAGCAACAAGGGCCATCCAAATAAAAATCACAAACATAAAGACACAACATGGGAGATCACATCACGTGCAAGAAAACACAAATAAAATATGGATAAGCACAAAGGATACTACACATGCGAGTTGATGCAATCTTGTACATAATATATGGAAGGTAGACAACTAGCCAAAGGGACTACAACAAGTTTCATATAAGGAGTGTAACTAGGTTCAACACATGGTGAATCACTCTAATCAAGAAGATCATCATGATTTCCCCATATAAATCCATAGAATTTGAGAAAAACAAAGATAATTCAATATGCACTTATTCATCAATATTAGTGTATTCATCCTCATCATCTAAGTTTGTCACAATGGGTGGTTTAATGACCATGTTAGTTATATGTTCTTGTTTCACTTTTTATTTTGGCTGAGACATGTAAGGTTTATTTTTCATTTTTCGGTGAAGGTGGTAATTCATCATGGTTTGTTTGGATAGGTGTTTGATCATCAAGTAATGTATTATTCTTTTCAACCAATTGATGAGCAATACCACGATGTCTAAACCTAAGCTCCTTAGAATTTTGATTCTTTCTTGTATGGTTTTCAATTTGTGACGATGTAAGAGCAGGTTTATCCACCATTAATATCTTTTCTTCCCTTAGGGAAGGGACCATTGGGGGTTGGGAAACCACTATATCCTTAGGTTTGTAAATTTATTTCTCTTTCGAAGCCACAAAGGTGACTTGTGGTTGTATCTTGGTCTCTTATATTATATTGGTGGAGGAACTGCATTATATGTGCCTTGTGTACTTGTAAGGATATTCACCTTGGACATGGGTTTGTCCATGACATGTGGGGTGGGAGGAACAACCATAGACCAATCATTCTTAGGGGGGATATTGCTAAGGGATAATTTTTTTATGTGCTTTGCCTTGAATTTTTGATATGACCTAAAAAATAAATCCTCATGAGGCTTAACAGGTTTTATAGGTTGAGGCCAAAAATAGTCCAATGAAAAGATTCCACGGGAAGCCAAAGGTTTAAACCCACTATGATGAACTATATATTTGATTCTCAAATGGGAACTTTATGTAGGAGTTGAGAAAATACAACACCACAAACCCCGAAGATCACCTGCATGCAAATAACCTGTCACAAAAGAAGAGATGGAGACAAACAAGCAAGGGTTCTCTGAAAACTAAAAATGTATATATCAGAGAGAATGAGAAAATGAATTGATATGAAATACAAAGGGATCAATCCTTATAAAAAGGAGATCATGCAAACCCTAATAAAACCCTAATAGGAAAAACCCTAATAGAAGCCCTAATAGGATAACATTTAATAATTAAAATAATTATTAAATGTCACATTATGAAAACTAACGTGAAATCTTAAGAAGGGAATAAAGGTAACTTAATCAACATAATTAAGTTAAAACCTTTACTCTAACACCCCCCCTTAAGATGAGCAACAGTGCAGCTACAAACAAATGCAGAAAAGCAAAGGTAACTATAATGCAAGAAGGCAAACATGGGTCCCAGCAACTAGGCCAGATCAAGTACCCAAATACAACCAAATCTCTGTGAAATGGAGAAATAGAAAAAACCTCATGGGAAAAAGCTCTACTCCAAAAAGAGGAGAAGAAAGCCAAGAAGAGACATCACTGAAGCAGAAGAAGCTGCAAACAACTGTCTAAAGATTACTACTATGGTGCTGAAGAACCTCCGCTAAAGATAGGATGATCAAGAACAAGAAGACAATAATCTGCATAAGTGCCCATATGACACTACTCGAATCAGATGGCAAACAAAGGAAAACACCTGGAACGAAGATACAAATGGCACAAGAACCAATAGTCTGAAACACTAATCAACTGAGAATGGAAGATTCCTTCCAAGGCAAAACCAAGGAAGAATTAGCATGAACAATATAATAACCCCCCCATAATGTTGAACTGGGAGAGCCTGACAGATCCACTGAAATGATGTGAAACACCCTGTAGTGCATGAAAAAGAAGATACATCTGAAAGTGCACAAGATAGCACCTGCAATTGAAAAAGTGGTGTGCAAAACAAAGCACACATGCATGAGGCTAGAATCATATGGATCCATGGTCGTCGTGGAGGGACACTCACCGGCCAAAGGTGCGATGGCAAACAAAGGAAAACTACACTACCCCCCATGGTATGGATTCAATGTCATCATGGAGGGATACTCACTGGACAAAGATGTGATGGCAAAACAAAGGAAAACTACACAACCCCTCATGGCACTTTATAATAATAGTGCGAGTATAAAATATGGCACAACCTTATGTGCAAAATCCCCAAAAGATGCATGTACAATAGTGTGGCACTTTATCTCAGTGCGTTTACATAAAAGATAGCTTACAAATGATGCTCAAAATTTCCCTCAAAGGACAAAATGCTGGAAATACATGAAGAACAGCCAAAAACGAAACATCCCATGCAAACAAAAGGTTTCCAAGAGCAAATATGTCCAAGTAATCCACCAGAGTGTGAAAACACAAATAACTGAATAAAATATACCTGGAGTGAAATCTAGAAAATGGCATGGATGAAACTGAAGAGCTCTGAAATACGATTCCAATGCCACTGAGATTGCGAAAAACAGAGAAACTGATCAAAAAATATGAGCTTGAGACTAAAAATAGCCCCTTTGTCTTCAACTGGCTATAGAGTGCACCAACAGAAAAAAGAAGTGATGAGACCCACACCACTGGAAAGATGAGAAAACTAGCTTTTCGACGATATCTCGTTTGCCAAAAAATGATATCATATGCCCAAGTTATGGCCTCCGGAATAAATCAGCTCCAAAGAGGGAAAAAAACCAGTGCTGGGTTAAATTTGACGGTCATACGGCCATCGCAGCAAAATGACTGGGTTAAATTTGACGGCCAAACGACTGTCACCGAAAAAGTGCGATTAAGTTAGTACAAAAAAAAATTGTTTTTTATATAAAAAAAAGATTGATTTTTTATTTTTAAAAAAATCATAAAAAATATAGAAATTTTTATAAAAAAAAAATTTAAAAAGTTGGGTGGGGGAGGCACGTGGGCCCACCCCCACCATACCCATATGCACGTAGGTACACTGCGCAAGGTCTGCGTAGGGTACTCTGCCTGCGCAGGGTCCCGGGCCCACCGGCCTAAGCAAGTCGTAAAAAGGCTTAACAAAAAAAATTTTACCTTTTTTTTTTTTATTTTTTTAAAAATCAAAAGGTTTTACAATGAAAAAAATTTTGCATAAATAATTTTTCGCAGAAAATAAATTTTTCGAAACAAAAAAATTTACCAGGGATTTTCCGATTTGCGCGCAAACGACGGTCGTACGGTCGTATCTTAAAAAAATTTTGCTTCAAATTTTGATTTTGTCCAAAATGGACGAATGAACAATTGATTTAGGGGTTTTGGACCGCTACGGATGCAATGGCAATGTCCGTTTGAGCTGAAAATACTTCAAAATTTCAGGTATTCCCTAGATCAAGAAAACAAGCCCCAAACCCTTGAAGCTCCAAAAATCTTCAAAACAAGAACAAGAAGCAGTAGGTGTGGAGCTCTAATACCATGTAGGAGTTGAGAAAATACAATACCACAAACCCCGAAGATCACCTGCATGCAAATAACCTGTCACAAAAGAAGAGATGGAGACAAACAAGCAAGGGTTCTCTGAAAACTGAAAATGTATATATCAGAGAGAATGAGAGAATGAATTGATATGAAATACAAAGGGATCAATCCTTATAAAAAGGAGATCATGCAAACCCTAATAAAACCCTAATAGGATAACATTTAATAATTAATATAATTATTAAATGTCACATTATGCAAACTAACGTGAAATCTTAAGAAGGGAATAAAGGTAACTTAATCAACATAATTAAGCTAAGACCTTTACTCTAACACTTTATGCACTTGTGGATTACTGAAGGGATGACATTTATGGAGCATAGCCATGGATATCCTAGCTTCATAGGAAATTGGTCTTATATCAGGATGATGGTGAAGGATGCATCTAGTTGTTTTAGTCCAAATTTGAGTGGACGAGTTATCAAACCTATCATAGGGCAAGTGAAACCATCATGATTTTTTAGCCATGCTTTCAGCAGTTCTTAATAATATTGATAAATTTTATGCACAAAAAATAATTCCTCCAAGAACACATTCTCTAAACACATGGGATCAATGACTATCCTTCGTGTAGGTTTTTCATTAATATGTCTGGTGATATAAAGAGGACCATTTGGTGCATGTATAGATGCATCAATATATGTGAAATAAATTTCAAGTAAAAAATTGGTTTGGACCTTATGAGGTTAGATATCTATTGAATTAACCATATTTTCTAGACCATTCTCATCATCATTCATATCATCACAAGCTTGTACAAAGTCGGATGTATGATTTGGCATTGGATATATGAAAATTTATAAATTTTGATTGGGTGGAGCTAAAAACTTGTTTCATTTATCATTAACATCAACCAAATGGATGAGATTAGAGTCGATGAGGTCTTGTACTTGATGTTTAAGATGAATACACTATTTTGTATTATGACCAGGTGTACAATGATATTGACAAAATGCTTTTGAGTTTAAGTTCATATGTAAAGGTTTAGTCATGTCCATGAGTATAATCAGAAATAATTGTCCATTAGGTCCTTACTTAACAATTGTAACATGATTGAATGAATTGAGTCAGGAAACTAGGTAAATTGTCTATCTCTTGGCCTAAAATGGTAAGAAGTTAAACTTACAGCTGCAACCTGTGGCTCAATGTTATTAGTTGTTTGAGATGTGTTTATCTTGATAAAGTTCTTATTTTTCTTCTTGAATGGTTGATAATTGTTTTGAGGAATAGATTCATATTCATCAGTAGGATTCCATGAAGGTTTTCCTTCATATTGACTAACCCATATTTTATAGTCATGAAGAGTCATACACAAGTGTGTAAAGGATGGATACTTCATCAACAATATCTTATCTCTAATGCTAGGTTACAAATTTCCTTTGAACACCCTTTAAACATCTGCATCAAAAAGACTATAGGATATTTGTGAATAAAGCAATTGGTATCGTCCTATAAATTCTATCACTTTTTCTTTGGTTCCTTGTTTTCAATGCACTAGATCGATTAATGTTACTTTAGGACCTATGCTTTCTTAGAAATGTTGGAGGAATGCCTCAATAAGTTCTGTGAATGAATTTATCGAGTTGTTCAGCAAATTACAAAACCATTCCAAGGCCATGTATTTCAATGAACTAGGAAAAATCTTAGCTAGGAGCTTATCTTCATAAATGAAATCACTACACAATGTCTTAAAAGCTGATACGTGACTGTTAGTGTATCCTTTACCATTATATTTCTCAAATCGAGCTATTTTTGTGTTTTGAGGTATGGGTGTTTCCAAAATTTCAATTGACAATGGACTCCTTTTGAGATATTGTGATGGTTTTCCATTTTAAGTTTGATTCAATGTGGATATTTGTTGTTGTAGCGATGTTATTCTTTGTAAAATTTGATTTATAATTGAATCATTGGTTGACATATTTTGAGAATTTGATGATATGGTGGGATTGTGTAAATGTTTGATGGAATACAATGTTGCATGTTTATCAAAGGTGGTGAATATTGAGGTGTTACATATCATACCACAAAAGTGTAAGGATTCCTATTAGGAAGCCCCAAGATTGGAGTAATACCATTGGTATGTTGTATCGTTCAAGCTATGGTTGGTAATGTAAATGTAGGAATAGAAGATGTATTAACGAAAAAAGCATCCCTTTTTCCTACATTTGGAAATAATTAACAACAAATGAACCTAATGTTGCCTTGTTTTAATGTTGTAATGTGTTGTACACATTCACATTGAGTCTAGAGCCCATTTTTAATAAAATATACCTAATTTTGCCTTATTTAGGGTGTTGTAAAGTGTTTTCTTACACTTTCGCACTAGTCTAGGGCTTCATTAATTAATTATGGTTAATTGAGATTAATTGGCCCTTTAATTCAAATTCAAGCCTAATTAATTGCATTTTTCAAGGATCTATCTTGACACCCATTGATGATATTGCATAACATTTACATTGGAAAAGTTGGTGTCCTAGAAAACTGTGCTAGGACCCATTCGCCACTTTGGGTGAATGGGTCCTCCTAACATAGGACACCCCTTTTTTGGCATATTTGAGATGGGTTTTTTATGTTATTTCACCTCCCCAAAGCTAGGTCCTAGGAAATTATGCTAGGACCCATTTGCCACCTTTGGCAAATGGGTCCTCCTTGTCAAGGACCCCCCTTTTTGAATTTATTTGTGGTGGGATTCTAATGATTTTGGATTTTAGATCTGATTTCGGCTTGAATTATTTGAATTTTAGGTTTAATTCTTAGATTTAGTATAAATATAAGGTTAATTCACATAGTTTCATCTAACCCATCCTACAACTTCATGAGTAATCAAGAGAACCTTCACAAGAGTTCACAAGAGCATTCAAAGGCAGATTTGAAGAAGATTTATTGTAGCAATTCAAGATCCATTATCATGTCAAAGACATAGTGCATCAAGCATAATGTTGAGCTAATTTTGTTGATGTAGCATTGAAGATCCAAGTTAAGCATTGTCTCATATCCAATTTAAGATCAAGATCTACATTCTTCATGTCCACTTCATGTTAGATTATAGATTTAAATCTCAAGACATCATTCAAGGTATCATTGTTCATGTTTATGTTGGAGTAAAAATGACACTGAGAGGGGGGGTGAATCAGTGTCTTAAACAATTTTACCATTTGACATAAAAATAAAAGTTAGACAATTTATGCTCTCAATATTTCAATGATAAATACATTCATGAGTTGAATGCAACCATTCAAGAATTGAAATGAGAATCATCAAAGCAACTCAAAGATCATTACATCATTATCACATTAAAGTACAGAGATCACAATATCACAATAAAGCAATGAGATCACAAATGAGACCACAAGACAAAAAATATGACGAGTGGAAAACCCTCTTGGGGTAGAAAAACCACTCCAGAAATGTTGCCTTCCTAGCTTAATTTTAAAACCATTGCTTACAATGCCTTACAGGAAAACTTCAGACCACCCACTCAAGGAGAATCAACCCCTCATTTAGAAACACCCATTTTAAGGAGCACCAACCCCTTATTAAATCTAAGAACAATAATATATCAAAGTATTTCTCTATTTCAATTCAACTCACATATGCCTCTCATTCTAATCTGTCTAATATCTTGAAGACTCAACTTGAATCTCCAAAATACAAAATACATTAGATTATATGTTCTCTGCATCATATTTGCTAGGTTTTATTATAGAGATTTTTGCACTATCAATTTTTCGAAAAATGTATCAACCCACAATAGTGATTAATCACTATTTTTTTTCTGTTTACAAAATATGCAGAATTTTTACCATCTAACTTCACCGAAGATTTTTTTTTTTTCAAGCTAAAAAAATAACTTTTATGATTCAAGAACCTTGAATGCAGTGACAGGTGGACAACACATAAAGGAATCTTTTCCATACAAAATGTCTTCAGCCACAAGGTGTTATCCATAAACCAATAACGAATAAAAGCTGCCAAGAAACATAACCGATTTCATAACATCATGATCACAAGGCCTGAATAAATCAATCATCTTTTTTTAGATATCAAAAAGGAGAAATAAAACTGAATAAAGAGCATGATAACTAGTCAGGAAGATTCTAACAACCCACTGACTCTCCTTCCAAAATCGAGCAAAAAGAAACAATAACTACCTTCTTTATACTTTCTTCAAGCAATAATTGAAATACCTAATTATAGAGCAAAGAAATCAAATAAATACCAGAATTAATTCACCAACTACCCAGTTGAAGGAGTCATCGTCACTTCCTTATCAACTACCAAGCTCTTTCTAGATCAAAACTTGCTATCCATGCCTGCAACAAACTTAGTTAATTCCTCTAGAGTTGGCCAAAAAGAAAAATTTATAATTGAGAATAGACCATCCTCATGGCGGCGACTAGGGTTACAAACCCTATTCTTTACAAAAAGAACCAACATAATGTCTTTTTTCGTAAACAAACCCTTTTTTCATTTCAATAACTTGACTATCAATAATAATCATTTTAAGACCACTGCCAAAGTCATTACAAATGTCGACAATATAATCACTTTAATTATTAATTCCAAATTGTCGATGCCACATGAGACAAATATATTTGTGGATGCCAAATAAGTTATCACAGATCCAATAATGGTTATCAGTGACAAGGCAACAAATAATAGTTGTCGGTGTCACAAGTAAATCATGACCATAATGTGATTCAATAAAACCCGATACCTTAAAGTCATTCCACCTTCATATTATCATTGTCGGGACTTTTAAAAAGTCTATTCCATTGATATTTAATCAATACCGATATCAAGAGATCAAACACACATGCATTGTGCTCAAATACAAAATACCATGTGCAAGTTGTCTGATGCCTCATATGAAGAAAATATAAAACACTTTGCAATGATGAAGTTAACCTTTTATTATAATGTCTGAAACCTTAGAGAAAACAAAAACTAATATGCCAAATCAAAACCTTTAGTGGCTCAATATCACATGTTAAATATGCCAAAATATTAGACTTTCAAAGCCTTTTGAAATGCCATCAATGGGTTTTATTCCCATTAACAATGTTCACACATATATGTCAAGCACATATAAATAATTGTGTCAAGAGCCCATTAATAGGTAACACAAGAATTTTTTTTTAATGTTGTCCCTGAGTATGTCATGGAGATACAAAGCATGCTAAATTATGAATAACCATTCAATATACCAACCACTGCTCTTTTATATCATAATATTCATATTGTGATTATAATGATTAGGTCAACACTTCACGAAAGCCTTAGAATAATGCAAAAGTGCAATAGCTTAAGATGGAAAATGAACTTATATATCATTTAAGGAAGACTTGAATATACCTGTTGAATATACCTATGGCATGCAATAATGAAGAACCATCCTGATGAAAAAAGAGAAACCATCTGAATAACCTATACAATGCCTTATCAACACTGTCAGTCCAATTTAATCATAAACATCTGCAAATGAATATCATGCATAACCTGAAATTGAATCATCAAGAACATGATCAACCTTAATCTAAAACTGAATACCATGAAACTCATATCAAGTAAATTTGACATCAAGGAAAAACAATAATCACAACTGAGAAACAACAAACTCCCCCTATGTCCTTGATGGAAAAACACAAATTTCTCTCCCCCTTTTTTCTTCAATGGCAAAAAAATAAAAGAGAAGAATGTGAAATTTCCATGAAAAACAACTGAGATGCCAACCAATAACCAGAAGAACTAGTTGCAAGTGGAACAAAATAGCAACAAAAATAATATGAAAGAGAGATGTGAATGAACAAATGTTGTAACCAACTCCCCCAAAGCCAAAAATGGCTAAATCAATGAAGTAAAGATTGAGATATAACTCCCAATCGAAGTCTCAGTCTTTCAAACACTTCTTTAGATAAAGGCTTAGTAAGAATATCAACAACATGTTCTTGTGAAGCAACAAACTGTAAACACACTTCATTATCCACCACTTTTTCTCAAAGAAAGTGAAACTTGATTGCAATATGTTTAGTGTGAGAGTGCATAACAAGATTTTTAGAAATGTTAATTGCACTAGTGTTATCATAGAGAATAGAAACATGCTTAGAAATTTTAATACCCATATCATATAGTGTTTGTGTCATCTATAGTAATTGAGTACAACAAGAAGTGGCAGCTATGTATTATGCCTTAGTAGTGGAAAGAGAAACATATTCTTATTTCTTGTGCCATACCACTAAACAATCACCAAGAAAGAATTCAGCACCACTGGTGCTCTTCCTATCATCCAAACAACCAACTCAATCAGCATCTATATATGCAATTAAAGAAAATTCATTTCTTCTAGGATACCAAAGACCATAATCAAGAGTGCCTTGAACATATTTAAAAAGTCTCTTAACAACAGTAATATGTGATTAGTTAGGTGATGCCTGAAACCTTGCAACCATGCAAACTGCCTAGATTATGTCAGGTCTAGAAGTAGTTAAATATAGCACACTGCCAATCATTGATCTATATTCAGATTGATTTACATCAGGAGAATCATCAACCTTAGTGAGTTTGAAACCTATAACCATTGGAGTGCTAACAAGATGACATCCATCCATTTGATATTTCTTAAGCATCTCTCTAGCATACTTGGTTTGAGAGAGAAATATACCACTTTCAAGTTGAGAAACTTGAAAACCTAGAAAGAAATTCAATTCTCCCAACATTGACATTTCAAATTCAGATTCCATAATATGAGAGAATTTTTTACTTAAAGCAACATTATTGTAGCCAAAAATGGTACCATCAACATAAATTTCAACAACCAAAATATTAGTACCTTCAACCTTAACATAAAGATTATTGTCAACACCTCCTCTAACAAAGCCATATGATGTCAAATGATTATCCAACCTAGAGTACCATGCCCTAGGTGCTTTTTTTAAGCCATGTAGGGCCTTTTTCAACCTGTCAACATGATTAGAATTGTCTTTGTAAACAAACCCTTTAGCCTGTTCCATATAGACCTCTTCATCTAAATAGCCATTTAAAAATGCAATTTTGACATCCATTTGATAAATAGTGAAGTTTTTATAAATAGAATAAGCCAAAAATATTCTAATAGATTCTAGTCTAGCAACAGGTGCAAAGGTTTCACCAAAATCAATACCTTCTTATTGAGCATAGCCTTTGCATAAAAACCTTGCCTTGTTGCAAACAACATTGCCATTTTCATCAAGCTTATTTCTATAAATCCACTTGTTGTAGAAGCTGTGAAATCCAACTTCACGGACCCCGAAGATCACCTGCATGCAAATACCTATCACATCTAAAGGAATAAGTGACTTAATTAATTAACCAATATGATATAATTAATTAAGTGTAATAACTTATTACTCTAACACCCCCCCTTAAAACTAACTTAGGAAGAAGCTAAAAACACTAAAAAAAATATGCATGAAAGAAAAGATGGGTCCCGACAACTAGGCCTGATCAGGTATGTATTTACAAATGCGAGAATGAGGTAGAGAAGAAAAACCCAATGGGGCAAAACCCCCCTACAATGAGATGACATGTTGCAAAGAAGCACTGGAAGAACACTATGGAGTAACACTGGAATCGATATCTGGCAAGAAAGGAAGGATAATTTTGTTTACTACTGAAACTAGATGAGAGTCACTAATTGACTCAAGGAATCATGAAAAAGCAATAGCAGACCCGATGCCACAGAACACTCAAAAACTCTAAACGGGAACAACCTTAGAATCTATGAAGCAACAGTCGATTATTGAATGATGTATTACTGAAAATGAAGTGCAAAGATTCAAGTTTCACCCTTCCAACTGCCAAAACATCCAAGTAATCTCCAAACAACCCATCGATCCAAATATGGACTAAGTGATCAACTTGGGACAGATACAGAAAAAGTGTATGGATAGCAACGTAGAGCTCCTCAATACCTTTCCAACACCACAAAGATAGAGAAAATTGGAGATCATGGCAAAACATTATGAGCTCAGAAGCGACAAATAAAAATCTGACTTCAAATAGAAATAAATTCAAATAAATAGAAAAATACTAAAAAATAAATTGTACCATAGGATAGTGCTCAAAACCAGCTTTCTGGCGATATCTCGTTTGCTTGATTTCGATACCATATGCCCAAGTTATGCCAAAAAAAAAAAAAACTACTCCTTTAGGGCAAACTGGGGTTAAGAGGGGGCAAAGAGGACCATACTGCTGCTGACATCAGCACTTCCTGAGCTTAAATTTGATGGCCATCTGTTCGTTGCCATAAAAAATTTGCTCCCCTGCAAAAAATATTTGGCCCCTGGTCACCCATGTGACTAAAGGCGCAAGGCAGGGGGCTAGGGCGGAGCCCCTAGTCTTGCATAGGACCTTGGTGGTAGTGGAGGAGCCCGCAGGGGCTGGCGGAGGGCCTTTGCTCCTCCATGTGACCGGGGCGGAGCTTGAGGGAGCCCATGGGGGTTGGGCGGGCTGGCGGTGTAGCATGGTGGAGCCACCAATGGCGGTGGCAGACCAACGACTGCCTGGTGGCTGCCCGATGGCAGGATGATTTGTGCGAGTGGCACAGAAGATTTTTCAAAAATATTTTTTATTTTTATTTTTTTGAATGTTAGAGCCTCAGAATGCATGTTGGGGAGGTCATACGGCCTCCCTGGGAAAAAAAAAAATTGCCTTCTAGATCAACTGCTTAGAAATCGACGATTTGACAAGCGATCCTAGGATTTTTGGCCGCTATGAACGTGATGGTGACCTCCATTTGAGCCCGAAGTGTCCCAAAAAATTGGCTACCCCCAAATCTTGCAAAAACATGCCTATGGAAACCCTTGCACTTGAAACTCACTGAAAGGCCATATCTTCAGAAGATGAATAGGCAGCTGTAGATCTGGAGCTCTGATACCATGTAGAAGTTGTGAAATCCAACTTCATAGACCCCAAAGATCACCTACATGCAAATACCTATCACATACAAAAGACATTCAGAACCAAAGAAGATGTTATGTAAACCTCAAAGTAAAAATGCATTATTGAGAATCAATTATTACAAAGAGATCAATCCTTATGAAGAGATCAAGAAACCCTAAAATAAACCTAAAAGGGAAACCCTAGTGTGCACACTTAATAATTAATCAATTATTAATGTGCCTAAGTTTAGCTTAAGTAACTAAAGGAATAAGTGACTTAATTAATTAACCAATATGATATAATTAATTAAGTGTAATAACTTATTACTCTAGCACTTGCCACCTATGGAATTCTTATCATTAGGTCTTGGGACTAACTCCCAAGTTTGATTTTTATCAGTTTGTTTTATTTCTTCCTGCATAGCTTTAAGCTAGCATTCAGCTGTGAGTGCTTCATCATAGTTCTTAGGTTCGAATTCAGTGACCAAACAGAAGGTTGTATGCTCTGCTATTTGAGCTTGTTCTTCAAATTTAGAAGTCTTTCTTCGTGTTTGAACTCTATCATATCTATCCCCAATAATTTGATCTTTAGGATGATATCTAGCAAAATATTTTAAAGGAGTTTTGGGCACACAATTTTTAGAACTTGTTGTTTTATCATGTTTAGGACTTGTTGTTTTAGAATTTTAAGATTTTATCTCAAGTTTTGTTTTTGTTTCTTCCTCATCAACGTGCACAAGATTAGTTCCTAAATGTGGTCTTTCATCAACTTTCACATTGACTGTCTCAACAATTTTATTAAGAATTTTTTTATAACATTTACAGGCTTTACTATGAGTTGATTATCCCAAAAATATACCCTCATCACACTTTAATTGAAAACTGCCTAGATGTTCATCATCTTTCTTGATAAAGCACTTACTGCCAAAAATTCTAAAGTGTTTTACAAAAGCAGTTTTTCCATGCCACAATTCATAAGTAGTGTATTTTGTTTTCACCCTAAGTTGCACTCTATTTAAAATGTACATAGTTATGTGAACATCTTATTTCCAATACATGTCAGGCATCTTAGCCTCATCTAACATTATTCTTGTCATTTCCTTTACAATTCTATTTTTATGTTCAACAACCCCATTTTATTGAGGTGTTCTAGTTGTTGCATATTGCCTTTTAATACCATGTTGTTCACAATAATCAATAAATTACTAAGAGGTGAACTCACCTCTTTTATCAGATCTTAGGCATTTAATCTTTAAATCATATTCTTTTTCAACCATTTTATGAAAGATTTTGAATATTTCAAATGCCTTTGATTTATGTTTAAGAAAAGTAACCCAAACCATTCTTGTATAATCATCTACAAACAACATAAAATACTTTTCACCATTAATTGACCTTGTTCTAGTTGGGCCACACAAATTTGTATGCACTAGCTATAAGGGTTGTGTTGAAGAATGTTCTTTTGTCTTGAAACTAACTTTAGTTTTTTTACCACTTAAATATTCTTTGCACACAGAGTTTTCTGGTTTGTTAAGGACTAGTAAACCTCTAACATTCTGATTTTTATTGATTCTAACCAAATTTTCAAACTTTGTGTCCTAATATATTATGTCATAACTAGCTTTCTTCAACTTGATCCATTAGACACATACCTTCATTATTGTCATTTCCATAGGTGTCTAGAAGATTATAGACATTACCTTTAGTCCTTCTCATAGCTACAACAGCTTTTCCAAACTTGTCCTTGATCTCACATCCCTGTGAAGTAAACATAACATGATAACCACTATCATAGATTTGGCTAACACTAAGTAAATTGTGCTTTAGGCCTTCCACATAATACACATTTTAGATAGGTGTGTCCTCATTTAATAGAAGTGATCCTTTACCTCTAATCTGCATACCAGTGTTATCACCAAACTTCACATATCCACTAGAATAATCTTCAAGATTGATGAATTTTTCCTTGTCACCTATCATGTGGTTAGAACAACCACTATCTAGGATGTTGAATCCCTCTTGTGTTATTTTGTCCTTGATGTCAATTTGTGATACTCTGGCATCCTGGTGGTTACCTTCTCAGTTGATCTAATTTTCTGATTGGCACATTTACTTCATTGATTATATTATATACGATGGTACTGATTGTTTAACTCCATGTATTGATATTGGTTATGGCATTCTGGTTACTGGCTCTTTGTTTCATTGATCAGGTGATATGTTTCTAGTCTAAAAATTCTGTTTCGGTGATGCACTTAATTACATGTATTTGTCATTCTGGTTACAGTTCTTCTATAGGTTGATTATTTATGGCTTGATCAGTTACAAGCATCTTGACACTGAAACATGTCCTGATATTCATCAAAGATATATTCCTCCATTTTCAGTCAGTGGCATGGGTATGAGGAATAGTCTGTTAATGATTTTTGAAGCTCTTGGTGTTCACTTTCTGGAATATTATAAGGGGTTAATCATTATTGTGTTTATGGCTTTTTGGATAGCATTAGACTTTTTATATAGCTTTGGTCATAATGAGGTGGTTATCATTTTTGGTTTTAATTGATATCTCTTGGCATTGGCCATTATCTTTGGCACACTTTGGCATTGGATTTTTATAAGGTGGAAAATCGGCTTTGGTCAAAGGTAAACAAATTATCAATTATTTGCATATGATCTGGGCCTTAAGGTGGATAAATCTCTAGGCTTCAAGGCTGACAACATGTATTTGGTTTTGATTAAGTTTTTACTTGTCACATTGGAAGTGACTTTGCCTTGGCTACATGGGAACATTAAGACTTATGTATTCAACCCTTCACATGAAATAATTCTTGTCATTATTGAATCGGCATTACACATGCTTTGTCTTTTATTCGAGCAATGAGTTGGTCAGCATGACGTTGGATTGCTTTGGCTATAGATTTCAATTAGCATTATGAGTTTTTTCATTATCATTTTTTTCCTCTCAGACTCCAAAAGTTTATCATTCTTGGTAAAGGAATTTGTGTGGAAAGTAGGGCAAATCATTGCTTCATTGTTTGAGGGTTTGGAACCCTACTGGCCACCATCATTGTGTTGGGTATCTCACAGTCGTTTCATTGTTCTTTTTGTTGCTTCACTAATCTTTGACAGTGTATTGGTAACATTGGAAGACCATGACAATGGTCATTTCTCCTGTTAGTTTCTGGCCATCAGTTGGAAGCTCGAATGTGGAAAGAGCTCGAGTTGCTCTGTCACTTCGCAGACCTGGTAAATCACTCATAGGAAATGCATTTCTGGTTTTCTCAGGTATTATTCTTTCAGTTTGTTGTTCAGATCCGTTACTTCACAAGCAAGGTGATTTTGAGCTAAGTTTTTTTTGCAAAAATAAAAATGAAAAAGGTCTATTCCTTTTCATGAAAAATCTGAAACGTTTACTCCAATTCTTGACAGCATTTTGTAAATGTTATCATATCAGTTTCACGAAACGTTTATCTTTAATTTTGTGGGTCATCTTGAAAGATAAGAGTCTCTTTTGTTCCTTACCTGGAATCGTGGGTAATTGTTATTTAGTGCATGATTACTTGTTTTCGATTACATGTTGTTTGGGGTTTCAGTTACTTCATTTCACAGTAGCTTCATTGTCTACTTTTCTTATGAAATATGTATTACTTTAATACTGCTTGGGTAAGCACTGCATGTCCAGGCTGCTTGTGGAGAAAAGTTTCAATTACACCTTTTTTTTTTGGAACTTCTGTTCAATTCTTGTCAAAAAGAAACAATCTATTTCTGTGGGACTCGGTATATTCTAAAACAATTATTTGACAATAGTGACTGCAACCTGAAAACAAATATGTACAAATCCTTCACTCATGATCTTTGTAACTTCTAGAACTATTGCTTGACAGTAGTATTGTAGCCTAAAAATTAACTTTGTATAGTTCCTTGGAAGTGGAAAACGAGCAACAGTGGTAATACTTATAATATGTAATGATGAATTCTTTAAAAAGACAAAAATAGAGAGATTAGGGCTCTATCATGTCATAAAAACCAAAAATGGAACAAAAATGGAATCAATGCAGTCCTATTAAGATATGTGAGAGTGTATTCTTAAGTTGATGCTGAAAATTTGGAAAACAAAGTGTGTAGTTAGTTTTATAGGTTTTTGTATGAAAAAGTTTGAAAATCAAACTGCAAAAAAAAAAAAACAGATATATGAATGTAATGCAGTTTTGATGAGGAGTTGTATTTTCACTGCAACTAATTTATTTTCCTCAAGTTGTATCAAGATTAGATAATGTATGGAATTCTGAAGAGTCAATCTTGACCCTTGAAAATTCTATGCATTGTCTGTCAAGAGGCACTTGACAGAAATAAGTGAAACAAACAGATTCTTTGTACTATTGTACGTTCTATGGAATAACAGAAAAGGGGTCGGTGCTCCTTGAGATTTGTGTCTCTAAACAGAGGGGTTGGTGCTCCTTGAGTCGGTGCTTAGAAATCAGCCATTGAGGCTTTGTCAAAATAATTATTGAAATGAAAGCCTGAAAAAGGCAGCAGGTTCAGGAGTAGTTTTTCTACCCTAGGAGGGTTTTCCACTTGACATATCTTGTGTCTATTTGTGTCTTTGTGATTCATTTTCTTTAGTGCTTTACTGTTTTAAAATGCAATTTTACACTACTCATTTCAGTTTATATGATTGCATTTCAATTCATGCATGATTCTATCATTGATAAATGAGAATAGATGTATGGTTCTTTTCAGTTTCAGTTAAATTATTAAAGAAGTTATAAACACTGATTCACCCCCCTCCCCTCTCAGTGTATTTTCACTCCAACATAGGACCCATAAGTCCTTTTCAGAATGAAAAGCAATTTGGACTAGCATTGTTTGCTCTATGCTTTTAACACTTTTGGGTTTCCAAACTGTTTTTGTTTTTTGTTATTTATTATGCAGATCAGATTTACATTGTTTGACTGTATGACCCAAAGTGTTGCATTTAAAACATCTGACCTAATTAACAAAACCAAAGTACTACTTATGTCCAAAAATTGGTATTCTAGAAGTCATAAGCCTGTAAGCACTCACTTTATGGCCAAATTTGTTGCAAAAGAAGCAGTAACCATAAAATAAATGATTGAATCTAAATGATGTTCTATTATCTTTAAAAGAATGAACTTGATTCTTATCAGATTCAAAATGATTTGGTTTGAAACTTTTATCAGGTGAATTAGATTTTGGCTTTGAAGAATCAATCGAAAATTCACCTTTTTCAAATCCAACACTATTTTTGTCTGTGTTCAGTTTCTACTTGTTGAGCATCTCATTAAGTTTTAGAATACTTTCATACCCTTCAATTTTATTCTAAGAAAAAAAACTCTTGTTCCAATTTTTGAATTTCTTGATCTTTGAAACTTAAAGTTACTCAAAGGCAATCCTCAACTCTCTTAGATTCCTCAAGTTGAGTCTTCAAAGAGACCATTGCTTGATCTGGTATATGTTCTTCAGCAGAAACTTGATCTGATTTATGTTCTTGAGCAAGAATTTGTTTTTTGAGCTTTTTAATTTCCTTTAAGGCACATTTTAATTCACCTTCTAGATCTATTTCACCATATTCTAGATCATTGTTGTTTATCTCTTCTTGTAGTTTGACTTTATCCATAAATAAAGTCTCATCTTCCTCAACTAAAGAGTCTTTTATTTTAGTGTCAGTTTCATCTTTACTAAATAGACTCTTCTTTGTTTTAAAATGAATTTTCTTTTAGGTTTATAGGCCTTCTTCTTAGGAAGTTTATCATATTTCTCATCGTCATTGTTTTTATCATCATAGGGGCACTTAGCAGAAAAGTGTCCAATTTTGCCACAGTTAAAACACTTAAAGGGAAGTTTTCCATTGTATTTGCCAAATCCCTTTTTAAGTTTTCTAACAAAGTGGGTTTCTTTTGAATCAGAATATTTTGACTCATTGTCATCTACTTTTTCCTTCTTTTCAATTTTAAATGCAATTTCTTTTCCTGATGATTTTTTTTTCTTGTTTTCATTTCATAAGTAGTAAGAGTTCCTTGAAGAATATCTAAGGTAAGCTAATCAAAATGTTTCTTTTCTTCAAGGGCTGAAACCTTAGATTCATATTTAGGCTATAAGGTTCTAATGACCTGTGTAACCACATCAAACTCTTTTACATCTTCTCCTAATCCTCTCATAGCATTAACAACTTCATCTATTCTCAAGAAATATTCAGCCACTTTTTCATCATCCTTTATTCTTATTTCCTCAAACTAATGTTTGAGAGTAAGGATTTTTTATTGTTTAACTTTGTCATTTCCTTGATAAATGTTTTCAATTTTTTCCCATATTTCCTGAGCAGATTTGCAATGCATGACTTTAACGAATATATCTTTAGTTAATCCACAAAAGATGGCATGCTTAGCTCTAGCATTAGTTTCATACTTCTTTTTTTCAACAGCATTTGTGGGTATTGTAGCTAGAAGAGCATACCCATTTAAAACTATGCTCCAAACATCAAGATCAATTAAAATCATATATGTTTCCATTCTGATTTTCTAGAACACATAGTTTGTACCATCAACAATGGAGCTCTAGTCATAGAAGTACCTTCATGATCTTGTGACATATTTAATAGACTCCAAAACCAGAATCAATCCTAGGTGGTTTAGACCTATATGAGGACCCTACGCTCTAATACCAATTGTTGGAGTGAAAATGACACTAAGAGAGGGCGGTGAATCAGTGTCTTAAAAAAATTTACTATTTTCCATAAAAATAAAACTTAGATAATTTATGCTCTCAATATTTCAATGATAAATACATTCATGAGTTGAATGCAACCATTAAAGAACTAAAATGAGAATTATCAAAGAAATTCAAAGATCATTACAACATTATCACATTAAAGCAGAGAGACCATAATATCACAATAAAGAAATGGGATCACAAATGAGACCACAAGACAAATAATATGATGAGTGGAAAACCCTCTTGGGGTAGAAAAACCACTCCAGAAATGTTGCCTTCCTAGCTTAATTTTAAAACCATTGCTTACAATGCCTTACAGGAAAACTTCAGACCACCCACTCAAGGAGCATCAACCCCTTATTTAGAAATACCCATTTCAAGGAGCACCAACCCCTTATTAAATCTCAGAACAATAATATATCAAAGGATTTATTTGTTTCAATTCAACTCACATATGCCTCTCATTCTAATATGTCTAATATCCTGAAGACTCAACTTGAATCTCCAAAATACAAAAACACATTAGATTTTTTGTTCTTTGCATCATATTTTCTAGGTTTTATTACAGAGCTTTTTGCACTATCACTTTCTCAAAAAATGTATCAACCCACAACAGTGATTAATCACTTTTTTTATGTTTACAAAATATGCAGATTTTTAATCATCTACCTTCAGTGAAGGTTTTTTTTTTTTGGTTCAAGCTAAAAACAATAACTGTTATGATTCAAGAACCATGAATGAAATGATAGGTGGACAACACATAAAGGATTTTTTTCCATACAAAATGTCTTCAGCCACAAGGTGTTATCCATAAACCAATAACGGATAAAAACTGCCAAGAAACATAACCGATTTCATAACATCGTGATCACAAGGCCTAAATAAATCAACCATATTTTTTCAAATATCGGAAAGGAGAAATAAAACCAAATAAATAGCATGATAACCAGTTAGGGAGATTCTAACAACCCACTGACTCTCCTTCCAAAATCAAGCAAAAAGAAACAATAACTACGCTTTTTTATACTTTCTTCAAGTAATAGATGAAATACCTGATTATGTTGAAAAGAACTCAAACAAATACCAAAATTGATTCACCAACTACCCAGCTGAAGGAGTCATCATCACTTCCTTATCAACTACCAATCTCTTGCCAGCTCAAAACTTGCTATCTATGCTTGCAACAAACTTAGTTAATTCCTCTAGAGTTGGCCAAAAAGAATAGATTTTCAACTGAGAATAGACCATCCTCATGGCGGTGGCTACGGTTATAAACCCTATTCTTTGTAAAAAGAACCAACATAATGTCTTTTTCTAGGTAAACAAAAAAAAAATTCGTTTCAATGACTTAACTATCAATAATAATTATTTTAAGTCCATTTTTAAAGTCATTACAAATGTTGAAAACATAATCACTTTAATTATTACTTCCAAACTATCGATGCCACATGAGACAAATATATTTGTGGATTCCAAATAATCTATCACAGACCCGATGGTGGTTATCAGTGACAAGGCAACAAATAATAGTCGTCGGTGTCACAAGTAAATCATGACCATAATTTGATTCAATAAAACCCGATACCTTAAAGTCATTCCACCTTCATATTATCATTGTCGAGACGTTTATAAAGTTTATTCCATTATATTTAATCAATACCGATATCAAGAGATCAAACATACATGCATTGTGCTCAAATACAAAATACCATGTGCAAGTTGTTTGATGCCTCATATAAAAAAATATAAAACACTTTGCAATGATGAAGTTAGAATTTTATTATAATGCCTAAAACCTTAGAGAAAACAAAAACTAATATGCCAAATCAAAACCTTTAGTTTCTCAATATCACATGTTAAATATGCCAAAATATTAGACCTTCAAAGCCTTTTGAAATACCATCAATGGGTTTTATTCCCATTAACAATGTTCACACATATATGTCAAGCACATATAAATAATTGTGTCAAGAGCCCATTAATAAGGGACACAAGAATTTGTTTTAAATGTTGTCCCTGAGTATGTCATGGAGATACAAAGCATGCTAAATTATGAATAACCATTCAATATACCAACCACTACTCTTTGATATCACAATATTCATATTGTGATTATAATGATTAGTTCAACACTTCACAAAAGCCTTAGAATAATACAAAACTACAATAGCTTAAGATGGACAATGCACTTAAATATCATTTAAATAAGACTTGAATATACCTATGGCATGCAATAATGAAGAACCATCCTGACAAAAAAAAAAACCATCTGAATAACCTATACAATGCCTTATCAACACTGTCAGTCCAATTTAATCATAAACATCTGCAAATGAATATCATGCATAACTTGAAACTGAATCATCAAGAACATGATCAACCTGAATCTGAAACTGAATATCATGAAACTCATATCAAGTAAATTTGACATCAAGGACAAACAATAATCACAACTGAGAACCAACAATTTCATGTTTCATGTTTCATGTCCATGTTCATGTTTCATTGTTTCATCATAATGTTTAATTACCTAAAAGGGTTTTGACTTAGGTAAACCCCAATTCTCTAAAATTCAACAAGATTGTCTCCTCTCGGATGTATTTTTTCAGGTTTTTAGGTTGAAGATCAAGTGGAGAACAATATTGAAGAAAAATTGTCAAAATTGTCAAGTTGCAAAGTTGTCATCCATATTGCAAGAAAACGAAAACAAGGCTACATAATTTATTTCAATTTTTTGGGAGTTAAGCATCGAGGAGCTGGAAGTGAAAATATCAAGGAACAAAATCTAGATCATAGTTTTCAGAAACCCTAATAGGGACCCATTCGCCACTAAAGGCGAATGAGTCCTTTGTGACCTAATATCAGCAAGTTTTGAACAAGGTACACATTGTTTCAGTCTCTCAAAACTTCCCTCATTGTTGCTATAACAGTTAGGATTAATTCTTGATTGTTATTTAGGAATTTTTCCCTCAGAATTGAATGAAAACTTAGAATAAAATATAGTGGTGTATCATATTGTTCACTCACCTTGGTGATCTACACCCTATTTTTCAATGTTTCATTTTGTTGAACTCGCCTTATTGAATATTGTAGCTTTTTGATCTTGGACTCTTTCTTCTTATCCTAGGTTAGATTTTGATTTCATTTGCATTTATTTGCATTGAATTAGATCTCATTTAAGGTTTTCTATTTTGCATTCAAACGTGCTTCCCATCTAGGTTTTAGAATTGCATTTTTTTGCATTCCTTAATTTTGAAAAATAAAAAATAAATTAGTCAACCTGCATATTGTTTAGATCTCATAAATTTGCATTTGAAAATCAAAACAAAATTGTGTTTTAAATTAGGTCTTTACATTCATCATTTCATTACCTTTCAAATTGCATTTCATAGTACATTTGCAAAAATCTAAAATTGAAGGTTACTACTAGAGGCCTGAAATTGAAACACATTGAAAAAAAAAATCAATCAAAAACAATTAAAAAACCTTAATCAAGGACCCATTTGCCACTTGGGTGAATGAGTCCCTGATCGCATCTAAACTGCATTTTCTAGCATTTTAAACTCATTGAAAAACACTTAAAAATCAATAGAAAAGCATTTCAAAAATCGTCATCTAGGACCCATTCGCCACTAAAGGCGAATGAGTCCCTGATCAAGTACTAATCTAAGTTTTTTGGAATCTAAAATCTCTATTTTATGCTTTTGTTTGTTGTTACATTTTTGTTTCAGTTTTTTTATTTTATATTTCATCAAATTCATTAAATCTAGCTTAATTTGCTTCATTTAGTACATTTTCAAAATTCAAAATGGCATTTACAAAATTTCATTTTCAGATTGTTTCGTAGTGTAATCAGAAAATTACCTTCGTTAGAATCTGAAAATTGCATTTACACATTTCATTCTACGTCATTGTCTTGCATTTTAGGTATCTTTCCATTTTGAGTTCATATAATTACTTTTCACAAATTTTAGTATCTATCTTTTCTAAGTTTGCAAAGAAAAATTTCATCAATAAGCATGGTAGTCATTCATTTAATACATTTCCTAGTTATGAGAGTCTCTTAGTACAAGAGAGTAAAAATGTTGACACAATCCCTCATATCTCTCCTATTTGTGGGAATGATGTGATAGAAGAAGATGAAAGCATAGAAAATCATGATAGCCATAGTTTCTCTTCTCCTAATACCTCTTCTACATGTGACGAAGTTATTTTGGTGTTAGAAGATGCACTCATTGAGAATCATGACAATGTTGAAAGCTCATCTTCTATAAACTCTCCTACATTGGAAGATATTATAGCATAAGAAAATGAAATTATACACATTTCTAAGCATCTCCTTACCTAATCTTCATTCATCTCTTTCTTGTAAGAATGTTTTAGTGAGAGTATGAAATTGTAAGGAATCATGACAATCATATTATAGGTAAGGATGATATGTTGGTGTTATATGATCAAATCTTTAAGATTTATGATAACCCTCTTTATGTTTTCTTCCCCTACCTATCCTATTTTGTAAGACATTATGGGACAAAGGAATGAAATTATGGACAATCATGACAATCACAATTTTTCTTCTCCTAGTATCTCTCCTAGTTGTGAAGAAGATACTTTGATGTTAGAAAATCTAATCGATGGAAGTCATAAAAATCTTAATTGCCTCTCTTCCCCTGGGAAAAAATGTATTGAACAAGAGAATGAAATCATTGATAAACAAGAAAACCCTGCCATTAAAGAGTCCCCTACTTGTGATGAAGTTATTTTAGAAGAACCAAATATTGAATGTCATGAACATATAGTTTGTACCTCTCTTAAAAGATCTCCTATTAGGGAAGGTATCTTGGTGCAATAAAATGACAACATTAACAATAATAATTCAGCTTCCTTAGGTGATGGTGAAAAGATGACACTAGACTCCCCTTCATTAGAAAGACATCAAATTGAAATCGTTGAGGTTATGAATGCACAAGTGTCTACTAGATTCCCCTTGATTATTGTACCTCCTAAATATGGTGTGGGACAACCTAGGAATCCTCTAATTCTTTACGCACCCTCACAATGATCACAAACTCAAAACAAACCTGAACTCATCCTTTATCCACCTTCAAACAAACCTCAAACTCAAAATGAACCCATCCTTATCCTCAAACCACCTAAGAATAATGTTTCACAACAGCCAAGTTATAAACTATTTCTCATACATATAACACTAGAAACAATTTTCAACCAAAACAAACAACTTCAAAATCCCTCCCACTACCTAACCCTATCTTTCCTATTCCCCCTCATTTACCTTTACATAGTGAAAAGGAGTAAAATCTTGTTGAATAACTAAAGAATACTCTTGCTAAGATATCCTTATGGGATCTTATTCAAGCCTCCCCTCATTATCATAACATGCTTCAAAATTCCTTATAACAATTTCCCACCCCTCCTAATGTGCAATCAAATGATGTGGCAGCCCAAATCCAAGCTATAAATTTAGACAACTTAGACATTAATTTCCACCAAGATGAGTTTCCTCCGTTAGAAGTGCAAAAAAAAAAAATTAACCCCTCATGGTAATAGCTCAATACAATAGGACATGGATAAAGCGAACCCTTGTTGATAATGGCTCGGCCCTAAATGTTTGTAGTGTAAACCTTTTGGATAGGCTTGGTGTGGATAAAGCAAAAATCTAACCCACCTCTTTATCTATTAGTGTATTTGATAACGTGGGAAAATGACCACTTGGTGTGATCGCATTACCTATTAAAGTTGACAAAGTTACATTACAAAATCTGATCCATGTTATGCCTAATGATATTTCATACAACCTCCTTTTAGGAAGACCATGGATTCATGCAATGAATGGGGTGCCTTCTACCCTTCATCATAAAATGAAATATTTCAACAACAACATGTACACACTCAACATTGATCATGAGCCTTACAATGTTTTACAACTTGAAAAAGACAATTAGAATCCTTTGAAGACATTGACACCAACTACACAAGTAGAACCTGAGCAAGAGAAAGAAAAATTAAAAACATATTGAGGAAGTCATGAAGCTATTAGAAGATGATTGGGGTTCCTTATAGAGCCTAACATGCAAGGAACAACTAGTGGTCTTCATTATTGTCCCTCAAAAGCAAAAAGCAAGCCTTCACTTAATGTCAACACACTTACAAAATATCCTTCTAAACCAACTTTAAAATTAATGCATCATGAACTGATAGAAACTAGTGGTCTTGGTTATTGTCCTTTGAAAGAAACAAAAGAAATAGAGAAATATACACTTAATATCAATTTCATCACACAAAACACTGACGATTGGATTTAATTACATTTTACACCCTCCTATAAAGGAGAGTATAAAATCTTGCAATCTAAAGAGTCTTGTGTAAGTATGGAACCTTGTACTAAGCAAGAGATATCTTTTTCCAAAATAAAGGAACATCTTCTACTATTAGTCAAGAGATGATCTTTTCAAGACTCCTCCAAGATTGTTTGATAGCTCTCCCTCCAAGAACATGAAATAAATTTTATTACAAGATTTCATTTTGTGCATATCATAGAGTTCATTGATCATTCTACTAATGATTGTAAGGCTTTAAGTGATTAATTTCAACATCTTAAGGATTGTGGTGCTCTTCCTTGTGTTGAAGCACCTAGTTCCTCTAATTGATACAGATTTTCATTTTTCCCATCAATCATCTTGGCTCATCCTTGCCTTGCATTAAGTGGGGGCAAGGGATTGGATAGCCTTGTCCTTGTATTCCACTTGTCATTGTCTCTTTTGGCTAGTTGACCGCCTTCCATGTATATATAAGAGAAATATTGGGATGTGGACAACATGCCTTAAGTTGGCTTGTATGTGACGTAATTTTCTTTCTAGGTTTAGCATTGTATTTTTGGGGGCAACCCCTTCCTTCCTATTGCATGGTATAGCTTTATTTTGGAAACATATGACTTGCAATAGGGTTTTCTAAGGAAAGCTCTTATGTCTTAGGAGTAAGAATTGGCTACTTTAAAGGATTTTCTCACAGTAATGGTGTTAGCAACTGCTTTAAAGAGAGGGTATACATCAATGGCATCTTTCAACATTTTTCATATTTCATGGCGTGATCTTTTTTCTTGTGGTGTGTCCGTTTCTTGGTGGTGTCATTGGGTTTGATGTCCTCCAAGAGTGTGACATTTCTAAGCATACAATTTCCCTTGGTGGCATGATGTGAATGAGAGGCATCCCATAAGTGGTGATCTGTTACTCTTGACTTGTCCTCTCTTGGATAAATTGGGCATGATGTTCCCTAAGAAGACCTTACATAAATGAAGCAAAATCCCCTTTAACAAAAACTTATAGACATGACATTCAAAAGCATTCAAAATCATAGCATTGTGGTGCCTTATTGAAGTTTTTAGGAGGAAAAATTAGGTATGGTATGGGAGGCTAATATGACTCTCTCATTTTCCACCTCATTGGGATAACTCACCTACTAGATGGACTAAGGTTCCACTACCCTAGAGTGAGCATGCATGTTACGGACAAATAGCCACGTTCCACATTGTGTTGGAATGGTTGTGCTTGATCCTTTGTTTTCCTTTGTTTTTCTGGACCTTTGATAGGGTATGACTATGTATCTTTGTTATTGTTGCATACTGAGGTGTCTTGAATGTCTACTTTAGTGTGAGTTTGTCATGGGGGAAAACTCTCACTAAAGTGGGGGCAAAATGTATTAATGAAAAAAGTATCCCTTTTTCCTGCATTTGGAAATAATTAATAAATGAACCTAATGTTGCCTTGGTTCAATGTTGTAATGTGTTATACACATTCACATTGAGTCTAGGGCCCCTTTTTAATAAAATATACCTAATTGTTCCTTATTTAGGGTGTTGTAAATTATTTTCTTACACTTTCACACTAATTTAGGGCTTCATTAATTAATTATGGTTAATTGTGCTTAATTGGCCCTTTAATTCAAATTCAATCCTTATTAATTGCATTTTTCAAGGATCTATCCACACACCCATTGATGATATTGCATAAAAGTTACATTGGCAAAGTTGGTGTCCTAAAAAACTATGCTAGGATCCATTCACCACTTTGGGCGAATGGGTCCTTCTAACATAGGACACCCCTTTTTTGGCATATTTGAGATGGGTTTTTTATGTTATTTCACCTCCCCAAAGCTAGGTCCTAGTAAATTGTGTTAGGACCCAGTCACCCAAGGTGGCGAATGGGTCCTCCTTGACTAGGACCCCCTTTTTGAATTTATTTGTGGCGGGATTTTTAATGATTTTGGATTCTAGATCTGATGGCGGCTTGAATTATTTGAATTTCAGGGTTAATTCTTAGATTTAGTATAAATATAAGGTTAATTCACATAGTTTCATCTAAGCAATCCTAGAACTTCATGAGCAACCAACAGCACCTTCACAATATTTCACAAGAGCATTCAAGATCATTCAATAGCATTCAAAGGCAGATTGGAAGAAGATTTATTGCAACAATTCCAGATCCATTATGATGTCAAAGACATAGTGCATCAAGCATGTTGTTCAGCTAATGTTGTAGATGTAGCATTAAAGATCCAAGTTAAGCCTTGTCTCATATCCAATTCAAGATCATGATCTACATTCTTCATGGCCACTTCACGTTAGATTGCAGATTTATATCTCAAGACATCATTCAAGGTATCATTTTTCATGTTTCATGTTTCATTGTCTCATCATAAGGTTTAATTACCTAAAAGGGGTTTGACTTAGGAAAACCCCTATTCTCTAACAATCAACAATTTTTTCTCCTCTAGGATTTGTGTTTGCAATTTTTTAGGTTAAAGATCAAGTGGAGAACAATATTGAAGCAAAATTGTCAAAATTGTCAAGTTGCAAAGTTGTCATCCATATTGCAAGAACATGAAAACAAGGCTATAGAATTTTTTTTAGGTTTTCAGGAGATGAGGACCGAGGAGCTGGAAGTGTAGGCATCAAGGAACATAACCTAGATCTTAGTTTTCAAAAACTCTAACAGGGACCCATTTGCCACTAAAGGCAAATGAGTCCTCTATGACCTAAAAATAGAAAGTTTTCAACAAGGCACACATTGTTTCAGTCTCTCAAAACTTCCCTCATTGTTTCTATAATAGTTAGGATTAATTTCTTATTGTTATTTAGGTATTTTTTCCCTCATAATTGAATGAAAAATTAGAAGGAAGCATAGTGGTGTATCATCTTGTTCACTAACCTTGGTGATCTACACCCTATTTTTCAATGTTTCAGAAGGTATAGTTGTGGGGAGGGAAAATTATATTTCTCCTTAGTTTTGAGAATTTACTAATGCTTGGGTGCAAATAGTTGTCATAAGGATGTTAGCATCTACTAGATATAAGCTACACTAGACGCAAAACCTTTATTCCTTGAGCATCATTGATCAATTTTTTAATGTAATCAACAATG
Organism: Sequoiadendron giganteum; assembly: GCA_007115665.2. Taxonomy (NCBI): domain Eukaryota; kingdom Viridiplantae; phylum Streptophyta; class Pinopsida; order Cupressales; family Cupressaceae; genus Sequoiadendron; species Sequoiadendron giganteum. Next base: position 95,810,044 of record CM021109.1, read on the forward strand.
GGAACTATTTTTCCTGCTAAAGATTCAGTTATTACGTAGTCTTGAAATCCCAATCTTTGTCTAATTGTTTTAATTTCTCATCTGGCACATGGGTAACAAGTGTCTCAATTTGAATAAATTTGTTTGATCGTGACGTTTTCATGGGTAGTGTGGAGTCCAAAATGGGTTGGGTATTGACAATACCTTGCGTAAAAGAGTTGGAGGACTCAGGATCCACAGTAAATATAACAATAGCACAGAATTCCATAAGTTTGTAACTACATCTCGCAAGGATATTGGAAATAGGACACCAGGTCATAAATATCATATGAGTTTTAAATCACTTATGTATGCCCACTATGAACACTAAGGTACAAAATAGCCATAGTAAAACACACAGTATCCAAAATTTGAGACAAAAACACATAAAAAAAATAGAGACAAATGTCTAGTGAAATTTTGAGCCAAAAATAGTTGGACAAGGTTACCCAAGGTGCCCTTATCTAGAAACAAATTCTACTAATTTCAAAGTTTGAGTGTCTATAATACTATTTAGTGTTTTTTGTTTTATGACTATGCAAGTTTGAAAATGAATAATTTTCTAGAATTTGTCCAATTTTTTTATTATGAAATGCAAAACTCGAGTATATGTTCAAGCTATAAAATGTAGCAATTGACTTATCCTAATGTTCCAAGTCTGAAAAATGATGATCTTGATATCTTTTTGCAACAACACAATGCAATTTTTCACCTTTTGGACTATATGCAAGATGCCTAAATGAACGCAATAAAAACTTTCACATTTGATTTCAGATCAAAAATGACCTAATGTGGATTTTTAAATTCCATTGATATAGATTTTACCTACGATGGCTAAAATTAACCCTATTACAACCTATTATGTAATATGATATGCCAATTTTTGGATTTTTATGCTTTTTTGATGCAATAAAGGATGCCTAAATGATTAATGCAAAGGAATGCAATGTTAACCTTAGATCTAGGATGATATGCTTAATATTTCAAAAGGTTTATAATTTTAATGTGTTAGGTTCACCAAAATGATATGGTGAAAAAGTGAAACCCTAGAGCTTCAATTTAGGATTTGGCGCTCTTCACTAACATATCATTTAGAGTTCAGGTTGTCAAGGCACAAGATTATCTTTCAACCTAAAAGATGAGTCAATCAACCCTTGAATTTGAATTCTAAAGGGTATTTGGAGTGGATTTTTGATGAAATACAATGATATGACTAGCTAACAATGAAAATGTACTCTTCTAATATAAAATCAAACAATCTAGGAATTGATAGACAAATTTAATGACTAATAGATCTAGAGTAGACTTGTGTGCACCTATGATTTGAATTTTGACTGAATTTGATTGGACAAGGCCACCTAGGGCACTCTTTTCTAGATGATTAAAACTAAAATATTCTTTCACAATCATTAAGTGTCTAATCAGAAGCTTCATCCTTTCAAATCTTGTTGTCAGATCTTTGTCAGTTGCTAAGATAATTGAGCTTTCGTATCTTGTCAAGTTGTAGGGTTTCAATACATCAATAATCAAACGGTCTTCAATCTTCCTCTAATATTCTTCAAATCTATAGCATACACATTCAAAAAGAGGAAGGATTATTCTATGTAGGGGCTTGCCTCAGTCAAACCCTGTGTTGGTGTTTCCACCTCCACAATGGAAAAATGGATAAAAGAGAGATTATTCTTTTGAGGGATAGAGGTTAAATGATAAATGAAAGATGAATCAATAATTGGATGCAACTCACCACTCAAATATGATTCCTTGAAGGACTAAATTCATGTACATATCCTCAAGGCTTGATTTTAATTTAGCATCAAGACCTACAAGTGTTAGTCCTCACAAATAAAATGTATGCATAAACATGAACATACTCACATAAAACTTGACATGATAGTTTGACAATGAAAAAATGAAATATTTATGCTCTTAACTACTCTTGACTTGATCTTGAACTATGATAATTGCTCTCAAAAGTGCTTGATCACCAAATTCTTCTAGTTATATTTCAAATGATGAAATGACTAAGTATTTATATGTAATTAATCTAATTTCCCATAAATTAAATCCTTCAATGGTCAATATTTAGAATTTGAAATTCAAATAATAAATTTTCATCCCCAATATATTAAAATTTGGGGCCAAATTAGGTGGACAAGAATGCCCAAGGCACTCATGTCTAGGCCCTATTTTTTGGGATGTAAAGCATTGAGGGAAAAATATTAAATTCCTACTTTGATTTTATACATTTGATTCCTTGGTAAATAATTAAATGGGCCATTGAATGCATAATTTAAGAAATTAGGAATTAGGTCCATGCACATAAGAGGGAGGAAAATCTACTATGAAATTTTCAAGGGTGATAATTTATGATGCTACAAGAAACAACCACCAAAGAAGTGATGCTACTCACTATAACTATGGAAAGATGGTTCATTATGCCATTGAATGTTGGGTAGAAAAGAAAAGGTAATGTTCATTTTTCATAGATGATTCTTATGATATATTTAGATGTGATAAGTTAAAAGAATACAATCAAAATACAACACATTCCAGAAGTGGTGAGTTGCAAGACCAAAAAGGATCTAGAGTAGTTAGAAGAGTGTTGCAAAGAGCTGAAAGCAGACAAAGATTAGATAACTAGTCCTCATACACATTGAATGAAGATTATTTTGGAGCAAAACAATAAATGTAAATAAAGACAGAATAAATCTAGAACAAAGAAAAATAAATTTATAGTGCTAACTAGAAAAGGGACTGATACCAAAACAAATAAATGAAGGGAGATTGAAGAAATCAGCAAAGAATCCAAACCTGAAGAAGAGGAATTTGATTACTTCTGGTCAAGTAAGCAACAACATGACAAGATAATAGAGAAAGAAAAACAACAAATCATACAACAATAAAAGTATGATAAAACATATTTTTTAGAAGAAGTTATGATGCTGAAGAATTTAGCCTTTTTGGATCAACAGAAAGACCTAGTAAAATTAAAAAAACTGGGAAAACATTGGAACAAGAAAAAATAACAAGTCCATCAAATTCCAGAAGATCGAAATTGGAAGAATGGTCCTCTTTTAATCACTACAAATCTTAATAATAGTAAAGTCAAACATGTAATGGTAGACCTAGGTGTAGACTTAAATATTATTTGGGCAACCACTTGGGAAAGGCTAGGTAGACGCAAGCTTATCAGAACACCAATGAACATCAGCTTAGCAAATGGTTCTAGCATACAGACCTTAGGGACATTGAAAAATGAAGAATTAAACATAAAATGAATTACACAAATTGTTGATTTTGAAGTACTTGAAATGAACTTGAACCTTTTAACACCTTTAGAGAATTCCTAGGATTAAGATGGTTTATTAATTCTAATCGGATCATAGACTCTAGAAAGTAATATATCTCTTTGGTGGACGATAATGGAATAGTCCATGTTCCATTAGGAGAAAAGGAAGATAGAAGCTATGTAGAAGGAAAAATAATATCACCGGTTTATTTAGTTTCCAAAACTTACACTCCTACATCACCACAACATAAAATATACAGATTCAGAAGGGTATTTATGATACAAATCCAATTAAACACAACATCTGAGAAGGAGAAATCAGATAAAATAGAAAATCCAAAACACATCAACCACATCCATGGGGTAATTTCACATATTAAACTACCAATGTTTTTTGAAGTGGGTGATGTAAAATAATGTATAACAGATATGGAAAGAAAATTCCAAATTGAGACCATCAAGATCATCACCCTCCAAGACACTTTGATATGTAATGTCACATGTTGATGGCATACACACAATAAATTTATTCCTACATGGTAGGCATTCTAGATCTTAATCAAGGAAAGATATCTAAAAGAATAAGGGAATATAGTCTAATCCCCAAATATGGAGGAGTAAATACCCCAAAAGAACACATCCAAGTTTGCATCCACATATGGGGAAAATATAGAGAATATGACCACCAACTCTATGTTCAACTATTCTATTGGACCTTCACACCAATAGTCCAAACTTGGTACATCAATCAAGAAAGAAGAGGAGAAACTACGGACTCAAACAAACTCCAACATGACTTCAGCCACAAAAAAAATTCCTTTAGGGATGACAACAAACAAATATGTACCACATTAAGAAGAACCAAGTAAATTATTTTTAAACCAGTTCCAAAGAGCACATATTCCCAACAACTAACAAGACCACCCCCTCGTAGTTAAGGAATATGGAAACTAATTGAATGGATGCACAAACAAACACAACTGGTACCAACCCGATGTTGTAAAATCTAAAAGGATGAAGAAGATTCGGACCCAAAAATTAAGATCATGGTAGAAGAAGGAAAAAGTGAAATCCAAGTGGAGAAATATTCTAAAGATCATTACTACAGCCAACCCCTCTATTTAAGAGAAGAAAATATAACACATGAAGGCAATCCTAAAAAGGAAAACAATGGTGATTATTGGGAAGAACCAATTGTGGCAACAGTCACTAAATTACTATTTAAAAATTAAAGAAATATTTTCCTGAGCCTTCAAAAAAATAAAAAGTATAAAATAAAAAGTTGAGGTAATGAAAATTCAGCTAAAAGAGAGAACCAAACCACATTAAAAAATACCTTGCCATCTCATCCCTAACATGAAGAAACAAGTCAAGATAGAGATAGAAAAAATATTAGCGACAATGATTATTAAACTAATGGAAGACTCTGAAATGGATTGGCCCGATGGTAGTACAAAATAAAAATATAGGAGAATTTTGTATATGTGTAGACTTTTAGGAACTCAATAAATCATATACCCACAATCCCTTCCCTACTCCCTTTACCAAGGAAATACTTGAATCTATCACGGGGAGAAAAACCTATTCATTCATTGATAAATTTTTTGGATACCATCAAATTTGAATTAGGGAAAAAGACCAACCTAAAGCTATATTCACCACATAATGGGGGTTTTTCATGTATACGGTGATGCCCTTTGGATTTAAAAATGCACCAATAGTTTTCAATAGAATCATGGTAAACACATTCAAATATTTTATACATGACTTCTTAGAAGTATACCTAGATGATTGGACTATATATGGATTAGTCAAAAACCACATCTAGGCACTCTAGACAATGTTAGAAAAGTGTATAAGTATACAAATATCCTTGAATATCAAGAAATGTATTTTTGTGGTACTCTTTAGCACATTACTAGGACATATCATATTTAAAGAAGGACTAATGATCAATCCATTGAAAGTTACCCTAATTCTAACATTGCCCCCACCAAAAACAATATTGAAGGTTAAAAAAATTCTAGGCTATACTAGATATCATAGGAAATTTATCAAAGGATGTGCCAATCTAGCATCTCCTCTAGAAGAACTTAAAAAGAAAACTAACAAAGCTATCACATGGATCGAACAATCTCAAAAATCATTTGACATATTAAAACATAATATTATAGAGGCTCTCATCCTGATAATTCCATACTGGTCAATAATTTTCCATGTCCATGTAGATGCCTTCAGAATAAAAATAGGAGTAGTTTTGGCACAAGACAGAACTACTAGCAACTCCTCTAGAATAACTTAAAAAGAAAACTAAAAAATCTATCACATGGATCAAATAATTTCAACAATCACTTGACATATTAAAACATAAAATTGTAGAGGCTCTCATCCTAATAATTCCATACTAGTCCATAATTTTCCATGTCCATGTAGATGCCTCTGGAATAGAAATAGGAGTATTTTTGGCACAAGCGAGGAAATAAGGATCACCTAGTTGCTTTTGCTAGCCACAAAATACCCAAGATGAGAGAAATTACATTACCACTAAAAGGGAGGCCTTAGCCATGGTCTACACATTACATAAATTTCACCACTACCTCCTATCTACACCAATCATGAGCCTTTGAAATCCCTCCTAAACAAACTAGTGATACAAGGAGGAATATTTTGATTATTACTATTATTTCAAGAATTCAATTTCAACATAATGGTTAAACTAGGGAGGAACAATCAAGGTCCCAATTATTTATCTGGAATTGATACAGGTTAAGAACCTAAGGAGGTTGAGGAAGAAGACTTACTAGGAACTCATTTATTTTGGATAACTACAGTATCGAAATAATTTCATGATGTAGAACAATTAATTTCTATAGGGAAATACCTAACTAAGGTGACAACACATGATAAACAACTATTGTTAAGAAAATCCCAACCATTCACCTTAATTGAAGGGGCACTATATAAAAGAGAGAGAGATTACATTCTCTAAAGAGTAGTTTATGAATATGAATGAGAGAAAATATTGAGGGAAGCACATGAAGGCATTACAGGGGGTCATAATTGTAGAGGCACTACAACCCAAAAAATCCTACTAATCAAATTATAGTGGCCTAGTATATGTAAGGATGCCAAAAATTATATAAAGACTTGTGACATTTGCTAGAGAATAGGATGACCTACCGCTAGAGATGGGATATCCCTACATATATTATTATCATGGTTACCATTTAATAAATGGGCTATTGACTTCATATGCCCTATAGATCCTCCAACAAAACTATCAAAAGCTAGATTCATTATCACTACTGTAGACTACTTAACTAAATGGGTTGAAGTGGAACCGACCAAGGATTGCACTATATATACCACAGCCAAATTTCTTTACCATAACATAATTACTATATTTGGATGTCCCCTCAATATAACCAGTGATCAAGGAAAACACTTTGTTAACAAAATAGTAAATGAGCTACTAGATAATTTTATGATGACACATAACCATAGCACACCATACCATCCACAAACCAATGGTGTGAGTGATCCACTAAATAAGACTATAGGCACCACTCTAACTAAGATGTGTGATGCAAATAGGACCTACTAGTAAATTAAGATTCCTACAGTACTCTATGCATACCACACTACATACAAACAAACCACCGAACATACTCCATTTGATCTCTTATATGGAATGCAAGCCAACATACCGATAAACTTCATGGTCCATGATCTCCAGACAACCTTGGTCTTAAGACTCATTGATGATGAATTCATCAAACACTACCTAGAAAAATTAGAAATTTAGATGAAACAAGACAACTAGCATCACACCGCCCATGGACACAAAGAAGAATACAGAAAGAATGGAATTATTGAAATATCAAGTCTAAAAAATTTAAGGTGAGTGATACAGTCTTACTCTATGATAGCAAATTTAAAAAGAAAGGAAAACTCAAGGTCAGATGGTTGGACTCTTATCAAATCTATCAAATCCTTAACTCCAAATCAATACAACTTGTAGCATCATAAATTGTCACCCTTGATAGTTTCTCACTATGTTTTGGTCCCTTTTAAGTGCATGGACCTAATTGTACACCTAATTTCCTAAATTATGCATTTTATAGCCCATTTGGACAATTATCAATAAAACCCATGTAGAAAACTAATGCAAACATTTAATATTTTATCTTGACACCTTAGAGCCCACAAAATAGACTCAGGACCTAGTCGCCCTAGGTGACTTGGTCTCCTTATTTTTCCTCCAAAATTTAATATGTCGAAGTCAAAATTTTATTTTTTGAATTTTAGATGTCAAATTTTGGCTATCAAGATTTTTTTTTTGAGAAATAAGAATAATTGCAAACAAATACCTAGTCATCTCACCATTTGAAAAAGGGAATAGAAATTTATGATCAATAGCATTATCAAGAGCAGTCAAGAGAAGATTTATTGCAACAATTCAATATCAAAGCATCATGTCAAAGTGTATGTGATTTTGTTCATATTTATGTTATCATATTGTTTGTGAGATCTAATCCTTGTAGGTCTTCAAGCAAATCAAGCCAAAAACAATCAAGCCTTGAGGAGATTTGTATGACTTCGGTCCTTCAAGGAAGCCATTTTGAGTGGTGATTTGTAGTCCGTTATTGATTCATCATTCATAAATATCATTTAGCCTTTATCCCTCCAAAGGATAAGCTATCTTTCATTAACATTGTTATTGTGGAGGTGGAAACACCAACACGAGGTTTGACTGAGGCAAGCCCCTATATGGCACAACCCTTCCTCTCTCTATGAATGTGTAGGTTTGAGATTTGAAGAAGATTGGGAGAAGCTTGAAGGTTAATTATTCACTATTGCATTCAAACCCTACACCTTGACAACATACAAAAACTCAATTACCTTGGCACCCAACAAAGATCCAATAGTGTGACACTTGAGAAAAGAAGGGTTTGATCTAGCTCTAAAGGATTGTGAAATTAGTGTTGCAAGTATGTTTTTGGTGTCGTCATTGATGTCAATAGTTATTGGTGTTGGTCATTAATTTCAACTATATGGAGATTGTGTGTTGAAGTTGTTGGAAGGATGTTGTTGTTGTCATAGTTAGGGAGATTATTTTCAAGAGCTTGTTGTGATTTGATAAGAAGGTGTTATGGTGTTGTCATTATTGGTGGAATTGATGTCTTGATAAGACTTGTAGTTGTAGTAAGTTCACTTGGTTTCCAAGTTATTTTCTGAAAATTTGAATAAAAGAGATAACAATGTGATAGAGTGGTGTTCAGTGTTATGCTCTCCATTTTTTCATGGTTGAATTTATGCCTATGCAGTTCGGATATATTGACCAAAGGTGCTCAAAGGTGTTATTTTTAGAGTTGTAGGTTTTGGATCATACAACAAAGAAAGTTGTGTTCACTAGTGTGCGTGTGTTTTTGAAGAAGATTATCTAGGAGAAATGAGATTGCTTTGCATTTCTCCGTATTAAAGTTTCATGTCTTACAGATTTGGAGGCATGCTTATAATGTTTGTATCTACTTTCCCCTAAGGTTTTAGGTGTTGAGGTGTTCCGTGAAGTTGGTTAGTGAGTTGGATGTTCGTTCCAGTGTGTCTAGTTGTAAAGAATGATAGTGTTTTCAGTTTTAGGTGGTTGTGGGAGAGTTGTAAAATATTCTAATCATGATGGAATATTCTAAGATATTGTATGGATATTGCGGGGTTTTTTTATGTGGTCTGCAAAGTTGTTTTTAGACATCATCAAGCATGAACTTAGTTGTTAAAGGCATTAATACAGGTTTGGTTGACCTAGCATGTTAGTGGTAATTGCAGAAGTGGTGTATTGTTTATGGAAGTGTGGTGGAACATGTTTATGTATATTTGGGTCCTAGTTAACCCATGGTGTGGTCATCCTTCACTTCTTTCCACTGTAAAAGTGTTTGGTTCTGACCTATTTTATAATTGCATGTTTGACATGCATAGCCGACCTTAGAGAATGATTTCAAGGTTGTGGATGGTATAAATGGAAGGTAGAGTGTTGGAGAATTGTGTGTGGTGTGTGAGGTGCGAAATATGATCAATATTTTTGATGTGACTACAAACTTTGATGATTAAGGCTATTAGAAGTAGTGAGTAAAAGATGTCTACATTTTGAGTGTACCTAAATTTATTGAAGTTAGTGAGTTGAAGGTTTCAAATGGTGAATATTTGTCGTGGTGGATCTTCCTATTGCTCTTAAATGGATTTCTCTTTTTAATAACAGTTCTTTTATTTCTTCTTTCTAATCTGCTAATGAGTCATTGGCGGTGAGCCCTTCTTTATTTTGGGAAGTGAGCCTATTGTATTTAGTGTTGCAATTCATTTATATAGTGAGCTAATCCTCACTATATTTTTTTCCTTCTTGGTTTTTCCATGTAAATCTAGTGTTCTTATTTTTTTGAGGTGTTTGCATTACTATTGCATATGTTTACATTATGCTAATGCATGATGAGGGTTTAATGGTTGATAAGGGTTTGAAAAGATATTGAGGGTTTGAATGTTTTAAGTATACAACTGATTCACCCCCTCTCAATTGTCCTGTGTATCTAAAAAGAGCAAGGTTCCTTGGAAGAAGATTAATTGCTTGAGGTAGATCCAAATGGCACACAAGAAGGAGACTCCTTTATTTGATGGGACAAATTATGCATTTTGAAAAATTGAGATGGAAGGTTTTCTTATTTCCCCAAGGTTTGGAGTTTGGAAGTCAATTGAATATGGATATACCATGCCTACTAATGGTATGACAACTGATGATGAGATCAAGGTATATGATAATAATTGAAAAGAAAGGAATACTCTTTTGATTAGTCATGTTGATTTAGAACTTGTGAAGATTATGAGCTAAAAAATTATTAAAGAAATCTAGAAGAAGCTGGAAAGTATCTATGAAGGAGATGATAAGGTCAAGCAAGCAAAGATGCAAAATTTGAAGACTAATTTTGGAACCCTAAAGATGTCAAAGGATGAAGATACTGCAAGGTACATGCATAAAGTGGATGAAGTTGTCAATTACATAAATGGCCTTTATGGAAATCTGGAGGAAGATGAGGTGGTAAAGAAGGTATTAATAACTCTTCTTAAATCTTATAGTTCTAAAGTTTCTGCTATTGAGGAAACTCGCGATTTAGAACATTATTCTAGAGATCAGTTGTTTGGTTCTTTAACTACTTTTGAATTGAGAGAGTTTTGTGAAAATGATTCAAGAAAAGATACTACTTTTAAAGCTAGCAAGATAGAGAAGGATGATGGATTAGATCTGGATGATCTTGATGAGATAGCAGAAAAATTTATTAGGATATTGAAAAAGGGGGCTAGAATATATAGAGGTAAGTTACCCAAATATTTCAATTGTGGAAAGATAGGTCATTGTGCATCAAGATGTCCAACCAAAGTTTCAAGTGATAAATATAAGGATAATCAAAGGTAAATATATAAATAGAATTTATTATGTTAAAGAAGATGCTAGCATATTTGATGATGAATCTGACTACCCAAATGATGAAAATGATGAATGCTTGTCCATGGCTTTAAATGTTGAAACTAATTCTACTGAATCTGAAAGATGTATGAAGAAAATTGTCTCCAAAACAAGTCACAACATCAAAGGAACTATGGTGACTTCTTTTCATGCTAAAGAGGAGAAAAATCATTGGATAATTGATAAAAAAAATGCTCAAATCATATGACAAGTGATAAGAGTAAGTTTTTCAAACTTTATAAGTTTGAAGGTGGTCTTGTAAGGTTGGTGATGGTACATCTACTAAGATATGTGGAAAAGGTTCAATTAGTATTTATGGAAAGCATAATAAAAATGATGTTCTTTATTTTAAGGGTCTCCAACATAATCTTCTAAGTATAGGATAAATGTCTAGCAATGGATATAATCTTATGTTTCAATATGGTGGTTGTAAAATCATAAAAGGAAGATCCAAAACTCTGGTTGTTGCAAGAACAAGGATAGATGTGAATGTCTATCATCTCAAAGGTTCTAATGTGAAGTGCTTCATGACTCAAATAAATGAAAGTTGGCTATGAAATAGAAGAATGTGTCACATCAATTTTGATAATCTAGTGAGGATCATCTCTATTCAAGCTATGAGATATCTGCTAAGAATTACAAAGCCTATTAATACAGTTTGTAAGGAATGTCTATTTGGGAAGAAAATAAGAAAGAGATTCAAAATCAAAGAATATTCTATTGCAAGACCTTTGGAGTTAGTTCATATAGACCTATGTGGACCTATAAGAACATGAATATTTCAAGGTGATAGGTATTTCATGTTGTTAATTGATTATTACTCTAGAATGACTTGGGTAAATTTTCTTAAAGAAAAAAAAATCTCTAAACAAGTTTAAAGCATTTAAAGCTATGTTTGAGAATGAAATGGATATAAAAATAAAGTTCTTAAGGTTTGAAAGAGGTGGAGAGTTCACCTCTAATTATTTTAACAAAAAAATTGAAGATTGGATCATTGGTGACAAGAGCAGAGGTGTGTTTACAAGAAGAAAAGTCAGTATGACAGAAGAATAGGTAAATTTGTGTCTACTATCTAGGGTAGAACCTAAGACAGTGATTGAGGCATGTAGTTTGTCTTATGGACATATTTCAAGAAGATCCTAGAGAATCACATGTGGCAGCAGTAAAGAGGATAGTTAGATATTTGCAAGGCACTTAGACTATGGTCTATGGTATCCAAAAGATATTGATTTCTCTTTAAGTGCCTATACAAATGCATATTGAGCAAGTTGTATGGATGATAGAAGAAGTACAATTGGAGGTGCTTTCTTTCTTAGAAGCAAATTCATTTCTTGGCTAATCAAAAAGTAGGATTCAATATCTTTATCTACTGCAAAGGCAAAGTATATTGCTGCAACATCTTGTTGCACACAAGTGTTGTCGATGAAGTAGACATTGAAGGATATCAAAATATCATATAATGAACCTATTTCTATCTTGTTCTATAATACAAGTGCTATCAATATATCAAATAATCTAGTTATGCATTCAAGGGCAAAGCATATCTCAATCATGTATCAGTTTCTAAGAGAGAAGGTTGCAGAAAATGAGGTGAAGCTAGAGTATGTGCCTACAAAGGATCAAGTCACAAATATTTTCACAAATTATCTTCCTAAAGATATATTTGGGTATCTTCGATAGAAGTTAGGGGTTTTTTCCCCTCCTTTTCTCAAGTAGATGCATAAGATTGTGCATCAGTCTGGTGGAGCAATTCAAGATTTATTCTTTTGTTCTAGACTGATGAAGGCTACCTCTCAAGGGGAAAATTTAGTAGTATTGTTGGTTGGTGAGGTCAAATGGAGCATATTGTGTGCCCCTAAGGGAGAGAGTACAAAAAATTGAAGTACAATGTAGTTGTGCATTGGTGTTGCAAGTGTTGTATGCAAATGTCAAAAGGGAAAATAGAAAATAAAAATCTTATGCAAATGATGCAAGAAAGGTGCAAGTGTTTCCCTTTGAATGTTATCATAGGGGGAGAGCAAAAGATTTCAATTTAAGAAAGAGATTTGGATGACTCTATGTCCCTTTTCCATTGATGTAAAACCATAGTGCAGAAGAGAATATGGTCTAAATACCGCAAGAGGAGAATGCTTAGAACTAAGAGTGTTGAGAACGTGAAGAAATCCTTAGGTAGGGGGGAAGTAAGTCTATGAAATAGAGGTAAAGGGAGAAGAGATTCCCTAATCATGGGGAGCTCTACTTGTTGTTGCTTGTTATAAACTTTTTTTTGGTTGCTTTTATTGTTGATTGTTTTTTAGAGTGATGGTGTTGCCATCAATGACAAAGGGGGAGATTGTTGCAAGTACGTTGTTGGAATTTTCATTGATGTCAACAGTTGTTGGTTGTAACATTCCCAACTAATATTTAACAAATAAATTAATATTTGACAATATGAATATAAATTAAAGACATAAATTCCATATCTATTTTCCATCATAACAATTTCATGTCCAAGAATATAAAAGAAAATATATTTGTATATTCATTTCCAAATGTTAATAGCCAATATACAAGGTTTGACTTGTAATTCAATTGCCACATATTCAATACAATAATTACATCAATGATACAAGTACATCATATAAAATATAATTCCACTATAATTACTCATCGAAAGCTCCCCTCCACTAGTGGACGATAACATGGTTCATGTGCTTTTCCACCCAATCGTGAAGCTACACTTCCTCCTAATCCTTTTGTCCATCTACTATTAGAACATCCAAGTTCCATGTTAGGTAAAGATAGAGAGAGGATAAATAAATAAATCATTATGTTCCAAATAATGACTACAAAACTTGGCCAAGCTCATGCTACAAATGCAGCTTAAGTATGATTTTGGAAAAAAAAAAATCTACAATCTCTGGCACCTTTTCCTAGAAGGAAAATTTCCCATAAACAAAAGGGGTATGCCTCCTTTCTAGACCATCTACTAGCATCATACATATGTGGTCTATATTCTATCTAGTACTTTTGTATCATTTCATCATATTCTATTTCATCATATAAGTAGTCGACATAGTTCAAGAATAACCATACATCCATTCATCAATTAACTATCTTTCATTAAGTTTCACATTTACTCATCAATTATGTTCCATTTCTATAGTTTTCTTTCCTTTGAAAATGAAATTAATCTAACATAAATCAAATGAGTAAATAGTATGAAATAAGAAGGTATACCACATGTGTGTGTACATGCATAAATGATGAGTTTATGCGTGTGCACATATATACAAATTAATCATGGTTTGTATATGTGTATACATTCTTTAAGAATAAAATAAAATCCATTCTACATGCAAATTTCCAGATATAAGATACATTAATTACATCTAATGCACAAGTTCTGGCCTTAACCACTTTATTCAAATGATAACATGATGAATTTCAATTCAATGGTTTGATATTTTAACAAAAAATAGAGTTCCAACTAAAATGATACAAGTTTGTTTACCTTTAATAGAAAAAGTAAATTTTAGAGACATTACGAGAATCAATATTAATTCTTGGCAATCATTAGTTTGAGTTACTTGGTAAAAGTATAATATTACCCTATCTTCATTCTATTCTCGATAGACAACAGGTTCAATGTTTAATTATCATTTAATCCCTATGTTTAATTTATAACATTGTGATAAGTTATGTATTTTGTTCATCTTTTAAAAACACACATATATGTTTATATATCAAGAATACTAGGGTCGATTAGCATTAATTGTGTTATCGACTTATACCCTTTCTTAATGTTTTAATAGTATTGTCATCCTCATACCCGAGGCACTTATTTTATCAATTGAAATAAAAAACGTATAAATTACCATTTTAATCTATGATGATTCATACACAATATTGACCGAGCATGCATATATGTGTGTGTACATATATATATACACACGCATGCTTGTCATAGAGATAAATTAAGATTTGTCTAAATCTCACGAGGGATACATACACCCTCAACCTATTATGGCCTATTTTCTGACAATGGTTTACTAATAAATCACAAGCATTATCATTTTTGAAAGACATTATAACAGGGACGAGAGTTTCTTAAACGAAATTTCTTAGCTAAGGAAGTTATTGTTTGGCGCGGGATCTGGAGGCTATGCTCGGCGCTGTGGTTCCCTGCTAGGGCAGCGATGCCTTAGCTGCGTTTGTTCTTTCCTTGGCTGCGTGTGTCTTTTGTTTTGTTGCGGGTGGCTGCTGTGTGTGGAGTGCAGTGTGGGGATTGCTGGAGGGTCTGTTGCGGGGTTTTTGAGGTGTGGAGTCTTTTTTGGTGGGGTGTGGTGGTTTGTGGGTTTGGCTTGGGGTGTCGGGCGTGGTTGATGATGGCTGAAGGCTCCGAGAGCTTGGCGATTCCGGGTATGGACATGCATGCTTCGATGATGAATAACTCTTTTGTGGGTGAGAGCTCCAAGCTCAAGAAAGTGAATGGTTGCTTGCCGCAGAGTCACGCTCATCCGGTTTTGGTTATCTCTCTAGAATCGGTGCATGAGGACTTTGCTTATTGGACTCAACACGTGTTGATCTATAAGTTTTTGGGTATTTGGGCCCCCCTCTCAGCTTTGGAGTCTTGGATGCGCCATACCTGGCAAGTTGAAGGTGACTTTGATATTTTGGTGGCGGGGAACGGATTCTTTATGGTTGATTTTTCTTGCATTTCAGATCGTAATCGGGTTTTTGAGGGGGGGCCATATTTTTATAATCATGTGGGTTTATTCATGAAACCCTGGCATGGGGGTTTCAATGCGGCTGAGGATCTGCCTTCTCAAGTTCTTGTATGGGTTCGTCTGCCATGGCTTCCTTTGGAGTTCTGGAGAGAAGATATTCTGCAACGGATAGCGGCCTTGTTGGGGAAGCCTGCTGCCATTGCTCATAATACTTTGGATAAAAAGGTATTTTCTTTTGCTCGCATTTGTGTTGAAATTGATTTAAATAATCCTTTGTCAGATTCTCTGGAGATTTGTATTGGCTCTGTCTCTTGGATTCAACAGTTAGATTATGAGTCCCTTCCTTTCCGTTGTCGGTTTTGTCATGAGTATGGTCACCTTCAGCGTCAGTGTCCTCGGACTTCCAAAATGGTTGGGGTCCCTTCTTCTACATCATCGGGGCCTTCGGTGGAGAAGGCAGATAAAAGCAAGGTGTCTATGGTTGAAGGGGGCAAGGCTGAGCGAGGGCTTGATAAGGATGGCTTCTTTCCTGCTAAACCGAAAATGAGGGGGAGAGGCCAGAAGCGACCCTTTAAAGATAAGTAGAGTGAGCAGGGTTTCAATCGCTTTGAGGTCTTGGACAATCGAGCCTTGGAGGAGGGGATTCCTACTGAGATCTTGTCTGGGGATACTGGTATGGATACAAGGCTGGAACAAGCAATTGTTGTTAGGGACTCTTCTCCTCCTTTGGAGCAGGGAGGGTCTGGGCCGGCTGACACTCCGACTGGTTTAAATGATGATATTATTTTAGCAGACTTAGCTAAGGAGGCGCTGTCTTCTGGAAAAGGTCGGGGTTCAGCTTCTTATCTAGGAGTGCTCCAACGCCCTCTTAAGAAGGGGAATTTTGATAAGTCTTCTAAAGTTGGTCGCAAGAAGGATGTGGACAAGATTAAATCTACTGGAGAGTTGTTGGTGGATTCGGGCTCTGTTAAGACTTTGGACGCCCACTTTGCCTAGCCTTCCCCATGATTATTCTTTCTTGGAATGCAAGGGGGCTGAATAGCGCCTCCCGTCAAAAATCTATTCAAGATTTGATTGGGGTACATTCTCCAGATATTTTTTATGTGCAGGAGACTAAGCTTCAGGTGGACTACATGCTTCAGTATGCTCCTTGTATTTGGTTTTCTGTTCAGTGTCAATGTATTGGCTCTAGAGGAAATTCTGGAGGTTTGGCACTTTTTTGGGATCCTCGTAAGTTTGTTCCTCGCTGGTGGATTTCTAGCCACTCCTCTATTTCAATGGTGGCCTCGATTTTGGACTCTGGTGAGACTATTTTGGTTAGCAATGTGTATGCTCTGGTGGACATCCGTGGTAAAAGCCAGCTGTGGGCTCATATCACATTTGTTAGATCTTGTGCTCCTTATTTTCCATGGATCTTAGCTGGTGATTTCAATTCTATCTTGTGCCTGGAAGAGAAAAGAGGTGGATTGCCGAGATTGGGTCCTGCTTCAGATTTATTCCAGGCTAGTGTGGCTTCTCTTGCTCTTGTTGATGTCAAACCTTCTAATGGCTTATTTACTTGGAATAATAGGCGGAGTGGGTCGGAGGCGATTTCTGAGTGGTTAGATAGGTTTCTTGTTTCTAGTTTTTGGGTTGGGGGCAGTGTGGTTACTTGCTCTATGATTCTTGATTGGTGTGGCTCTGATCATTGGCCAATTAAGTTTTCAGCTTCTCTTTTCCCTAATCCAAAGAATCCTCCTTTCAAATTTCAGCTTATGTGGCTTCGTGACTCTTCTTTGTATAATCTTGTTGCTCAGTGGTGGCAGGATGGAGCCCCTGCATATGGTACTGCTATGTATTCTTTTGTTAAGAAGCTGCAATATGTTAAGTTTCATCTTAAGAGATGGAATAGGCTATGTTTTGGCAATTTTCATGCTAAGACAAGGGAAGCGCAAGAGCGTCTTGCTATCATTACTCGCCAGATTAGGGATCTTGGTTTTTCAGAAGCTCTTGGGCATGCTGAGTCCCAGGCTCTTAAATCTGTGGAGGAGTGGGAGCTTCGTGAGGAGATTTTATGGAAACAGAAGGCTCGAATTGACTGGCTTCAAGAGGGTGACAGGAATACTGCCTTCTTTCATCACTCTGTGCAGGCTCGTCAGAATAAGTGTTATATCTCGTCTCTCATCAACTCTGAAGG
Source organism: Sequoiadendron giganteum (assembly GCA_007115665.2). Classification (NCBI taxonomy): domain Eukaryota; kingdom Viridiplantae; phylum Streptophyta; class Pinopsida; order Cupressales; family Cupressaceae; genus Sequoiadendron; species Sequoiadendron giganteum. The sequence continues at coordinate 95,827,743 of CM021109.1, forward strand.
ATTAGTTTTATCCTCGCAAAAGGCTTTATCTAGAGAAGCTCGCCTATTCTTCTCTGCCTTGTTTACTGAGGATTCTCTTCCTATAGAGGTTGAGGAGAATAGGATTCTTGCTTGTATTCCTTCTTTGATCTCTGATGAGCTGAATGTTTCTCTCATGCACCCGATTACTCTGTCTGAAGTGGAAGAGGTTGTGTTTGGGATGAATAAGGGGAAGGCTCCTGGCCCTGATGGGTTCCCTGTTGAATTTTTCCACGAGTTTTGGGAAATTGTGAAGCTGGATTTGTTGGAGGTTGTTTGTGAATCTTTTCATAACAAGCAGATGCTTCGGGCCCTGAATGCTACTTTTTTGGTCCTCATTCCTAAGAAGGAGGGTGCTGATAGGTTTGAGCTTTTTCGACCTATTGCACTCTGCAATGTGGTGTATAAGATTATTACGAAGTTGATTGCTGAGCGGCTTAAATCTTGCTTGCCTATTGTTATTTTTGAGGAGCAAGGAGGTTTTGTGGCTGGTCATCAAATTTTGGATGGGGTGGTGATTGCCTCCGAGGTTATCCATTCCATGGCGATCTCCAAGGTTAAGTCTATGTTCATCAAGCTGGATATGGAAAAAGCGTATGACAGAGTTAAATGGAGTTTCCTTCAGAAGATTTTGTTAGCCTTTGGGTTTTCTTCTGAGTGGGTGAGTTGGACTATGAGTTGTGTGACTTCCTCCTCATTTTCTATCATTGTGAATGGTGAACCTTCAGAGCTGTTTGGTGCTACCAGGGGCCTTCGTCAGGAAGACCCACTCTCTCCCTATGTGTTTATTATTATGGTGGAGGGGCTGGGTCGCTTTCTTAAAACTCAGGTCTCTCTTGGTGTGATTCATGGTTGGCAATGGGGGTTGGGTCTTCCTACTTTGTCTCACCTCGAGTTTGTGGATGACACCTCTCTTATGGGGTTGGCTTGTCTTCATGAAGTTGAATCTATTAGGCAAGCTTTGGACATCTACCTCGCTACTTCGGGTCAAAAAGTTAATGAGCAGAAGTCTTCTATTTTTTTCTTCAATACTCCTTTGGCCATCCAAAGGAGGATTGCTGCTATTTTGAGGTTTCAAATTGGATCTCTCCCCTTTGTCTATCTGGGGATCCCTCAACCCAGATCCTCTTGGCAGATGTTGCTTGATAAGTTGAGGAAAAAGGTAACTCATTGGACCCATCGGTGGTTGTCTACTGCTACTAGAGTTACCCTCCTTCAGTCTATTATCCAGGCCCTTCCCATCTACAGATGTTTTGTTCAATCGGCCCCTATGTATTTTCTCTAAGAATTTGATGCTCTCTCTCGGCAGTTCCTTTGGAGTGGCAACTTGATGACTTCTAAGTGGAGCCTTGTTAAATGGGATTCTATGTGTAGACCTAAGTAGGAGGGTGGTCTTGTATTACGCTCTTCCATTTTGAGTGGGCAAGTTCTTGCGGCGAAGCTTTACTGGCGCTGGTGTACTAATCAACACCAACTATGGACCCGTGTTCTTAACTATAAGTATTTTCATGGTGTTGCTTCTCATGAGGTTCCTCGCTATCCTCTGGAGGGAAGTGGGTCGATGATTTGGTCTACTTTGAAAGTGGGAGCTCAGTTGATTAAGTGGGCACTTTTTTGGATCTGTCACTCGGGATCTCAGGCTCTTTTCTGGTGGGATTCTTGGGATGGTCACCCACCTATTCTTTCTGCTTTTCCTCATCTTCAACCCCTCTGTGATGTTTTTTACTATTGCTGGTTGGGACACTATTGAGCATTACAAGATTGCTGAGCATTGTGGCTTTGTTGTTTCTTTCCGCTGGAAGCACCTTTCTGAGTGGCCTCCTGGGGGTTCTAAGGAGGATAGGTGGGAGCTTGCTCATCTTTTGGCTTCTCGGGCTTGTAATTCGTTGAAGGGACTTGATATTTTAGCTTGGGATGGCTCTGGTATGTCTGGGAAGTACTCTGTGTCTACTGGCTATAAGCATTTGGGGCGACAGTTGTTTGGGGATATTCTGGTCCCTTGGTGGAAGTATGTTTGGCATAAGTTGTCTTGGCCCAAGTGCAATTTCTTCATGTGGTTGGTGGCTCATAACCAGTGTGTTACTTGGGATAATTTATGCAAGCGGGGTTTCCAGGGTCCCTCTTTTTGTGTGTTGTGTCATGAGGCTGAGGAGTGTGCTTCTCACCTCTTCTTCCAATGTTCCTATGCTTGGGAGATTTGGCATTTTTGGTGGCGGGTGTGGAATATGCCCTGTCGGCATGTTTCTTCTTTGGCTGAGTTCGTGGATCAGGGGAGTAGGGCCCCTATTTCTACTCCCTTTCTTCAAGCTGCTTAGGCGATTGGCCCTTCCTTCATCATTTGGAATCTTTGGTTGGAGAGGAATCATCGGATTTTTCAGGATATGATGATGGGGGCCCCTCGCTTGTGGTGGAAAATTTTGCATTCTGTGGGAGAAACGATCACAGCCAAGTGTGATCTATCTGATCCGATTGCTCCTTGAGATGTTGGATGTTTCAACCACCTTCATCTGCCTCATTCACATTAGCAGCTTAAGCGCAACAGGTGTAGGCATCCTATTCCGAAGGTGAATAGGGAGGGAAGATGGTCTCCTCCTCCTCATGGCATCCTTAAAATTAACATGGATGGCTCTTCTCGTGGAAACCCTGGTCATGCTGGAATTGGTGGTGTTGGTCGGGATAGTTCTGGGGATGTTCAATTTATTTTCTCTATTTATAAGGGTCTTCATACTAATAATCTTATGGAGGCTCAGGAAATTTTAATGGTTGTGGAGCATGGCAGTAAGTTGGGGTGGCGCAGGATTATATGTGAATCTGATTCCCAGGTTGTGGTGAACCTGTTGAACAGGCGGAGGTTAGAGGATGTTAGTTGGCACCTGGCTTTGATTATTGATCAAATTCTCAATCTTTGTGTTTCTCTTGAGTTTGTTACTTTCACTCATATTCCTAGGGAGTGGAATGGTGTTGCTGATTGTTTGGACAAATGGGCTTCTGATCATATTCATGATTGGAATCTGGTTGATCGGGGTCAATTACCCCCTGATTTGTCTCAACAATTGGACCATTTGGTGGAGCTTGATAAGGCTATGTAATGTTTCGGCTCTGTAATTTCCTCTTGTTTTAATAAATTTTTACCCCTCTTTTATGTTTGAAAGACATTATAACAGGAAGTTATCCTAGAACAATGATATCATTCCTTTATTCTTATCAAAATGATGTATGATCGTTCAACAAAATGAAAATAACAAAATGACATAGGGTCATTCTTCAATACATATCTATATGTCATATAGCCAATCTCAATCAATACCTATATTACACTGGGTTGATATTATTCATTTCACACTAAAGCTTTGAATAGGATGATGTATATTGTTGATCAACCTACAACAATATTGGCAATAGAACTACCCATTATTTCATGTATGGAATAGAATGATACAGATCATTCTAATTCAAGATTCATGCTCGAATGCTCCATAACATTCGGCCCCAAATAACAAGGTAAAAGTATATTGCTACGAACAATGGTATCGTTCGACTAGGTATCTTGAGTGAACAACATCATTAATGATGCTTGCATTTATAGAGGAAATATTGATGTCCTCAAGGAATTATGGTAAAATTAACATCTAAACTAGAGCTTGAACACAAACCTTCGAATCTGATCATGCATGTATGCATTTCGATACACACAGCAAAGGTAATATGGGAGTTTTCACCCACCAAACATGGCTATCTAAAAATTACATACCATATAATGAAAGTCATGGCCATGAATACAACAATGTATAGACAAAGATAATAATATGGCACTTGAATCTCATTAATCCCAAGCATTGCTCAAAATATATTCAAACATTTGAAGGAAACTTCTAAGAAAGGCATCATTTTTACCTCTTTTGTCTGCAAGTTTAATGCTTTTTGACAGGTTGTTGTAAGGTCCTAACACTTTAGTTGAAAATATGTCAATTATGTCGATCGGGTAGTTTCCAAAGGTTGTATGCAATAGGGTATATTTTTCCATCTCTCTTAGTTAGATTTTTTGAATTTTTGAAATGGTTGAAAACATAAGTTAAACTAGAAAGCATGAAACTATTTAAGCTAGAAAGCATTCAAATTCCTATTCTAGGAAGCATGTAAATTATCTAAGAATCAACACTCATAGTTAAACTATGAAATTTGAACAAAGGTGACTAACTACTAGTGACTAACTACTAATGACTAACTACCAACTAAAAGCACAACTAATAACTTGTAATTAACAACATGAGTGGGTGCTCTGAAATTTTCAATTAAATAGAACTTAAATATCATAAACTTAAAACCACGACTTGTAGGAACACATGACAGAGCTCAACACAAAGTAAAGTCCATCTAAATATAACATGTATAGGATGGAAATAACAATATTAACAATAAAAATACTTATCTACTCTATGAGATCCCTCGAGTGGCCAGCTCCGAGGTGTTCTTATGGCTATCTCAAATCACATATGGTACTTTTGCAACTTCAAAGTAAATCCATTCATAGCACTTCCATTACTCAGAATAAGACTGGTGATATTCATTTATTCATATCATGAAAGTGTAACAACACAAAACATAGCTGGAAAGTATTCAGAATATATCATAATAGCATAGTATTATTTTTGGTAGTTACATATATATATATTGTACTACTAAAAAATCCTAATTTTTAGATGGCAAGAGAATACAATTGAAAAATTCATAAAATAGAATTATAACTAACTAATGTTCATGACATAAAGCATAATAAAGGCTCTAAGTGGAGCCATAAATTTTTTAACAAAATTAACAAAATACTTTATTAGATGTCATTCCACTATGCATGCCTAAATTTTTGGAACCCAAAATTTCAGCACTCTAACTTCAACTACTTGAAGTCCACTCCATTCGTAGGTCATGCATAAGTCCTGCACAATTACTCAAATTCTATACAATTATATCAACATTAGTTAGCTAATTTCAATCAATTTGAGAAATAAAGATTTATACACCATTTTATATAAAGTAGATAATTATTGCTTCTAAAAATAAACACATTGGCATGGCTGAGGTGGTTGGTATGAACAAGGAAGGGTATTTATCTTATCATAAAAATGAGTTTTTTTATACCTCATCACTTTTTTCCTTTACCAAAATGGAAACAACTACCCCTCCTTTCGTGCCTTCTCCTTCTGCTTTCCTCTTCCCCCAAATCTTCTCTATCTTTTTGCTAGATTATCTCCTCTTTTTCAAAATTTTCCCCACTCACTATCCATCAATTTTGCATACTATATTTGGATTTGTCTTGATTCTCCATACCTCCATCACTTAGTTGCCCACTCCCCCTATTTTTTCTGCATTATTCCCTTCACTCTAATATGGGATGAATCAGCCTTATTCAATTATGAAGGGGGTTATATGAATATTCATTTTCATCATTTCCTTCTATATAGTTTCATAAGGAATTTTCAAATAAAATCACTCATCATTAAAATCCTTTACAACATATTTGTATATATATGTATAGTTACACACATATATATATTTAATTTCACAAACATATATTTTATTTCCTTTATCAAGAGCTTACTTTCAAGTTCTTCCAAAAGAATAAATAATATAATTGTTCTTCTTATGATAATTATTTATAATCAAATGTATTTCCAATACCAAGACAAGGTAAGACAAGTGATGCGATAAATCCGTTTCTTTCATAAGATAGCATATTTAACCATTCACAATTTTCATACAAGCAAGACCGATATCTATCAATTGCAGAACAAATCCATATGTCATGGTCTATTGTGGTGTGTGAGATTCTAGATTCTAGTCTTGTTTACCATTTTTCATCTGGCTAAGCATTCCTACCTCAACCATGTTCTCATTCTTCAACCTATTCCTCCATACACACTCTTGCACTTGCAATTTTTCATCAATAACCTTCAACCGATAAGCATTGTAAAATAATTCTCTTAAATCATAAATTTGTAAGATAATCATTTTTCTAATATTATTGGATTTATTAAATTTCATAAACAGTAATAGATAAATTTCACTTTTCAATTGTTTCAATTAACTTAACATTATTAAATGCAAGTAAGGAAATTAATATGTGGCATCCTTCCCCACTAGGAAGAGACATCATCTCGATGTCTAATTACACAAAATTGAATCACATATGTCCATTTCAACATCAAATCATACTGTTATCAATTTAAAATACCACAGCATACAAATCCAAAATATTAAGCAACAGTATATAGAGAATCATCAATAGCCTATCTAAGAAAGCAAATGAGGAAAGGAGTGTAAAATAATTCTCTTAAATCATAAAGTTGTAAAATAACCTTCAACCGATAAGCATTGTAAAATAATTCTCTTAAATCATAAAGTTGTAAGATAATCATTTTTCTAATATTATTGGATTTATTAAATTTCATAAACAATAATAGATAAATTACACTTTTCAATTGTTTCAATTAACTTAACATTATTAAATGCAAGTAAGGAAATTAACATTATTAAATGCACTTGCAATTTTTCATCAATAACCTTCAATCGATAAGCATTGTAAAATAATTCTCTTAAATCATAAAGTTGTAAGATAATCATTTTTCTAATATTATTGGATTTATTAAATTTCATAAACAATAATAGATAAATTTCACTTTTCAATTGTTTCAATTAACTTAACATTATTAAATGCAAGTAAGGAAATTAATATGTGGCATCCTTCCCCACTAGGAAGAGACATCGTCTCGATGTCTAATTACACAAAATTGAATCACATATGTCCATTTCAACATCAAATCATATTGTTATCAATCCAAAATATCACAGCATACAAATCCAAAATATTAAGCAACAGTATATACTGAATCATCAATAGCCTATCTAAGAAAGCAAATGAGGAAAGGAGTGTTCTATCTCCTCTGCATCCTCCCATGTAGCATTGTCCTCAGAATATCGGTCCTATTGGACCTTATATTGAACAATGTCTATTTCGCAACTTGCATTACATCTATCCAAGATTCTAATGGGATCCACTAGCACCACTCCTAGATCCTCCACATATAAATAATGCCAATAAAGTATATGAGATGCATTTGGATGGTATGGCTTAAGCAAAGAAACATGGAACACATTATGGAGTTGAGATAGAGTAGGTGATAGAGCAATTCAATATGCAATCGAGTTGATTACTTCCAATGCATCAAATAGACCCACATATCTCAGAGCCAACTTGGAAGATTTTCCGAAAGTAATAGAGCTCTTATGTGGCTTGACTCTCAAAAATACCTTATACCTTGCTGAAAACTATATGAAGTTTGTCTTCTTTTTGACAAAACTCTTTTGTCTATTTGTTGCCTCCTTCAATTTTCCCTTGATAAGCCTCATTTTCTCTTTCATCTCCTTTAACATTTCTGGACCTACTATGATCCTATCTTCCAATCTATCCCAACTGATGGTAGTACGAAACTTTTGCCCATACAAAGCCTTGAAAGGTGCCATAACTAAGGATGCATGATGGGAGTTGTTATAAGAAAATTCTACCAATGATAGATACTCTTCCCATTTATATTGTTGGTCCATACAATACATCTGAAGAAGATCTTCTACTACCTAATTCACTATCTTGATTTGACTATCGATCTAAGGATGATAGGTTGAACTAAAATTTAACTTGGTCCCCAAAGTTGCATTCAAATTTTTCTAGAACCTTGATTTCATCTGAGTATCTCTATCATACATGATGGTCTCCAACACTCCATGCAAGCAAAATATCTCTTAGATAAATTTCTTGGCCAAGTTCAACAATCCATCCTTAAGATTCCCTGAAATAAAATGTGCCACCTTAGTCAACTTATCAACTACTACCAAGATGACATCATGTCATTTCTTACTTAAGGTTTGTAGACACTTGAATTTGACCACCCCCATATGGTCAAATTCACCCTTGTATTCTTCTATCCTGCACCCTTCATCCATATTAATTAAATAATCCCTTATTTGATTAATATTTCATCTTATCCTAATGTCCCCTAAGGTATTTAATAAATCAATTAAATACTTTATCCCTTTCATCTCTAAATTAAATAAATACCCCAATTTATTTCATTTAGTGACTTTATGCCTTTATGAATTAAATCAATTTTTAATTCAAATTCTTCTCTCTCTAAATATCACATCCTCCATAATTTCTTCTAATCTAGATTAATCTAATTAATTTTTGATTAGGATGTGCACACCCCTAATCATAATTAGGGTCACATCCTCCATAATCCACCACTTACCTCTAATCCCCCATTCACCCAACTAATCACATGCATGCACAACCTTAATCACTTAATTAGGTCAACCTAATCACCATGCCATTTATGGAATATATCCTAAGTCAACTTTATTAAATGCTTTCTCCATTTGGATAAGGCACCCCCTTTCCCAAGTGAATTTTTAATTCACTTTTATTCATCCTATGCATTTTAAGGAATTTAAAATTCCTTCTCCCATCCCCATTTGGATTTTTGAGGAATTTTTAATTCCTCGCATGTCCTTTCACCCACATGTGGACAAGGACCTCCTTTATGATGATATATTATCCGTTTCCCAAGGTACTATGTAGTACCTCAATGTCATGTCCACCTCATCTCCTCTTTCCACATCACCATCCACATGTCAAGATGTGAGGGCTTGTGATTTCTCAACTCACCCCAACCCTTGATCTTATCCATCTTAGCTTCATCCTGGCCCTCCATTTCTTGGAGGAATTTCCCCTAAAAATGGTGGAATTTCCCTCATTTGGCTAACACAAGATACACAATCAATCCACTCTAACATTTAAGCACTCTAGCATTCAAGCACACCTCCATTGTTGCAGCACTTAGCACCTCCATATTGCATCTAATCCAATACCCACAATTTCAATTGCTTTCATCTCCATATTAGCTCCATTTTTCATTAGGTTTTATGCCATTTTGCCAAGGAAAGAGCACACAAATCAGAAATCAACAAGGGCCAACCAAAGGAACAATCTAAACAAGGTAAACAATTCCAATTTCTTATGTTTTTGTTTAGATTCAACTAGGCCAATCATGATTGTTTTGTTTGTGTTTTTTATCCTTGCATAATTTAGTTTTTTGCACTTAAATAGATCAAATTCACTTGCACACATCTTTGGCATGCTCGGTGGGACCCACGTAAAGTTTTACTTTACTTTTGCTTGTTGTTTGAATTTTGCAAGTTTTGGTTTTACGCGCAGGGGCGAATCCACCCACAATGGGAAAATTTGCTAGACATAGGGGCGGACCTGCCTTAAGAAGAGGTTAATTTTCTGAGAACACATGCGAACATAACTATGCCCTTCCATGAAAAGGGGTGAACTTGCAACAACAAATCCATATCGACAACCACAGAGGTGAGTACTCCTCAACAGGTGAACTTGCTTAGTCTAGAGGTGAATTTGCATGAATCAAAGGGGTGAAAACACATACACCCCTCCATATAGAAACTAAAAAAAAATCCATCTCTTCTAGGAGATAGGTGAACTTTTCTCCACCAACAAGAAAACTAGTCTCACACAGAGGTGAATTTGTGGTAAATCTAAAACCTAAATATTTCCAGTTTCAATTATGATTTGGTTTCAGTTTTGGATAGTAATCCACTAACTTGTATGTTTGTGGTTGTGGGATTTCACTAAAAAATTATGTAGCATGTCTCATGTCTAACAAAGATCGGAGAATCAAACTACTAATTTGTGTGTTGCAAGACGAGCGGTCGAAGACTCCTAGATTAGATTGTTTATGCATCTTTTTCATACTAATTTAGGCACACGTAGACTTAATTAAAGGGTCAATGAAAAAAAATTTCCATGTTTGGGAGTTATTTGTTGGCGTATCCACTCCCCTTGCACCTCTCAATGATCCTAGGTGATGAGAAATCACAACTCATTCCAGTCCAATCTTGTCCACCCAAGAAGTGTTAGTGCATCTAAGCTCTCCCCTTGCACTATGTGTGAGCCTAGGGACCAACTGAAATGTCTAGCATTGCCTTCCTTTAGCGGGACCTGCCTCGGATTTCATCACCCCAGGGACAATCCCAACCACGTGTTATCGACGAGGTATATAAAGGGGGGAGAGCTAAATTTGTACCTCAATCCATTCACGTTGTGTTTAGTGAAGCGTCGAAGCTAGGGTGATACCTATATAAGACATGCAGAGTTTGTCTAAATTTTCAGTACCTCACTGGGGCTCCTGACTCATGATTTTTATGGGTTGGTGTTCATGAGTGTGCCTCACATACCTTGCATATATCAAGGACACACCAAATAGCCTTGTTTATCCTAGATAGAGACCTATGTTTTAGTCGTGGCTTGGTGTAGTGCAAGGGATGTGTATTGTACCTCGAAGTTAATCACCACCTACTCCCTTGGGTTGAGATAGAAATCCTCATGGTGGACTACGGTAGTCCTCAAGTGAGAGACAAGGTGAGCCCTGTTGGAAACACAAGGGCAGACAACTGAGAGGGGGGATGAATCATTTGTCACAGAGCTTCAAACTTATTAAACTTGTTAACCCTTATTCTTAGATCTGATTAATAACAATGAAAGCATGAATCAACAACACATCAAAAACACACATAACACCAAGATTTTTGCATGAAAACCCGATTAAGGGAAAAAACCACAGTGGAGGTTAGTCCACAAGTTATACCCTGTTAAAATTATAAGAAGAATAAATGAGGAATGCACATGCATTCAGGCACACTACCTAGAGCTCACTTCTCAAAGGAAGACTCATTGTCTTACAAAAAATATTCAAATTAAATCCATCTGATGAATTTGAACTAAGAAAGTAGCATCTGCTAATGCCTGAGTACAATTCTGGTTAAGCACATCAACACTTCTTCACTCTTCTTCACACTTTTCTCTACTTTCAAATTATCTGAACCTTTTCACACATAGAACACACACACTTCACATCACACACACTTCTCAAATGAAGAAACAATCACTTATATATATCCGCAACAAGAAATTACATTGATATATGTTAGCTTCAACAAAATAATAGAATGAATCCAAACTATCGGCCCAAAATAATAAATATTATTTATGTGAATCAACCAAGGTCAGATAAAACATAGTAGAGACCCAAAATAATGTCCTCGAACACAAAACACCTTCAAAGATTCTTCCTTGAAGATCCACAACACGTTTCAATCACCTTGTTGGCCATGAACATGCAAGAGAAAATATTGGATCACGAGCACAATGATCAATGCGGACGTACAACATAGATAGAACATGATTATAGATTTCCATGAGTACCACGATAACATATGCAACAACTCAGATTACCAGAATCACATTATCTTCTTCCATGAACACCATTTATAGTAATAGAATAACTGTTAGAATATAGAAAATTGTAGCTTGCTCAAATCTTCATGCGCACCTCTAAAAATTTTGGTGAATAAAATAGATAGGCTTGAAAACAAACCCTTTAATCCACAACTTCCCACTATCAACATACTAAACTTTCCATCATACTGATCTTCACTGCTTCACAGACAACATGTAACATATTTTATTACAATTTTCTCAATATCCTCAACATATACAGTCTTAAAGAAATTTATGCTAATAAATGTTGACATCAATGACAACCACATATTAGCAACTCAACCACAAAATCCAACAATCTTCCCCTTTGGCATTGATGCCAACACATGATGTGGAAAACACCATCAATGCAGCTAACTCTTCTCCAACAATTTCCCCTTTTCACATTACTCTTCTCCCCCTTAGTTCTCCAAGAGTTTTTCACATTATTATTCTCCCCCTTTGACATCAATGACAAAGATACACAAGCTCTAAACCACATATCTGAATCATTTGACTACTCCCCCTAAGTAGCGGCCTACACAACATCAATTTGGATCAAGATATGGTTGTGAATGCACGGACTGATGCAAAGACTATGCATCTTAGTTTTGATTAGGAGGGGTAATCCCCTAACTTCCCTTTGAGATACTCAAAAGTATCCTTAGGTAATGGCTTAGTAAAGATATCTGCAATTTGTTCCTTAGTAGGCACATACTCCAGTCTCACTTCCTTATCACTCACCTTATCTCTCAAAAAGTTAAACTTGATAGATATATGCTTGGTCTTTGAATGTAACACCGGATTCTTAGAAATTTTTATAGCACTTGAATTATCATAGTATATGGAAATAGGTTCATCATACACAACTCTGATATCTTTCAACATTTGCTTCATCCATAGTACTTAAGTACAATTGTTAGGAGCAACAATGTATTATACCTCTGGAGTAAACAAAGAAATGAAATTCTTCTTTTTACTTAACCATGAAATCAATTTCTTTCCCAAGAAAAATGTGCCACCACTAGTACTCTTCCTGTCATTCACATCTCATGCCCAATCAACATCAGTAAAGGCACTAAAAATAATATCATCATATTTAGGATACCACAGGTCAAAATCAATTGTTCCCTTCAAGTATCTAAAAATTTTCTCCACAGCAGTCACATGAGATTCCTTAGGATTGGCTTGAAATCTAGCAACAATACATACATCATTCATGATATCAGGTCTAGTTTGAGTCAAATAAAGCAATCCACCAATCATTGATTTGTATCTAGTCTGATTTGCCTTCGGAGAATCTTCATATGTTGTCAACTTACATCTGATCACCATGGGTGTACTGTTTGGCTTTGAATCTTCCATACCAAACTTATTTAGCATTTCTCTCACATACTTGTACTGAGATATAAATATCCCTTTATCTAACTGATTAATTTTCAATCCCAAAAATAATTTCAACTCTCTAATCATTGACATCTCAAACTCATTTTGCATTTGATTAGCAAACTTCATGCACAAACCATCATCTCCTCCAAAAATGATATCATCAACAAAGACTTCCAAAAAACAAATCTTTATCATTATCAATCTTGAAATACAGATTACTATCAATAACACCTTTGTTAAATCCAAGCTTCAATAGATACTTATCCAATCTAGCATACCAAGCTCTAGGGGCTTGCTTGAGTCCATACAATTATTTCTTCAACTGACACACCATATCTCCCTGATCAATCAATTGAAATCCATCAGGTTGCTCAATGTACACTTCTTCTTCCAATTCTCCATTTAGAAATGCTGACTTGACATCCATTTGATAAACTTTGTAGTTTTTGTAAGTAGCATAAGCAAGAAACGGTCTCACAGCTTCAGTCCAATGGATATGAGGGACATTTCCTTCTAGCATCATAATTATAGCAGCATCTTGGATTGCCATATTCTTCCTTTCCACAACTCCATTTTGTTGAGGGGCCCACGGTGTAGATAATTGTCTCTTTATCCCATGTTCTTCACAAAAAGTATTAAACTCATCAGAAGTGAATTCACCACCTCTATCTGATCTCAAATGTTTAATCTTCAGACCTGTCTTAATCTAAACCATAGCCTTAAATATCTTGAACTTTTCTAGAGCTTCAAATTTCTCCCTTAAGAAAGTAACCCACATCATCCTAGAGTAATCATCAATAAGCAACATGAAGTACCTATAACCTTGTAAGCTTTTGATTCTAGTAGGACCACACAAGTCAATATGCACAAGCTCCAACAATTCATTTGAACAATGTTGTTTTCTCTGAAATGAAATTCTAGTTTGTTTTCCTAATTGACATTCCTTGCATATGGCATTAGTAGGCTTCACCAACTTAGATATATCTCTCACAGCCTATGAGGAACTTATCTTGATAATATTGTGAAAGTTTACATGACACATTCTTCTATACCACAACCAACTTTCATCAACTTGAGCAATCAAGCAACTTGTACTAGCAGCATTTAGACGAAAGATGTTACCTTTTGTTTTAGTACCTGAAGCAATCACATTTCCAAAAATTCTGAATATGCTACACTTTCCATCTTTGAATTGAATATTGTATCCTTATCAACCATTTGTCCAACACTCAAAATATTATGCTACTCTTTTCATCTGTGAGGAACTTATCTTGATAATGTTGTGAATGTTTACATGACATATTCTTCTATGCCACAACCAACTTTCATCAACTTGAGCAATCAAACAACTTTTACTAGTAGCATTCAGATGAAATATGTTACCTTTTGTTTTAGTACCTGAAGAAATCACATTTTCGAAACTTCCCAATATGCTACACTTTCCATCTTTGAATTGAAGATTGTATCCTTATCAACCATCTGTTCAACACTCAAAATATTATGCTTCAAACCTTCAACATAAATAAAATCATCAGTACTATGCTTACCATCAAAAGAAATACATCCTCTACCATGAATTGTACCACCATTGTTATCACCAAATCTTACAACACAACCATCATACTTCTCCAAGCTTACAAATTTACTTTTATCACTTGTCATGTGATGTGAAAATCCACTGTCAATTACCCATTCATCTTTTTCTTCAACTTGAGTAACTAGGGCTTTCTCCACATTTGTATAGCTAGCAGATTCACTAGACACGGGATTATTTTCCTTGATAGAAATAAACACAAACTCATCTTCACTTGCATTCCCTTTATCAGATTCATCATCTATCACACCTTCATCAGCAGCATAATAACACTTCTTATGAAAGTTAGGCTTGTAAGGTCTTGGCTTAGGAACTCTTTCTGGACACCTTAATGCAAAATGACCTATCTTATTGCAAGAAAAAAAATTATAGGTAACTTTCCTTTATACTTGCCTTCTCCTCTAGATTCTCTTTTGATAATAAGTGCTTCAATCTCATTTAGTTCTCTTTCTTCTTATTCAATCTGTCTCATTTCTTCCTCATACCTGAATACCTTTCTAGAAGAACTTTCACCTAGATCATATCTTTGCTTGTCTCTCCCAGAAGTAGTAGCTTTAAATGTAGATTATGTCTTCAGAAGGGCATCACTGAATTCACTCAACTAAAAAGTAGTAAGTTTACTAATCAACATATCTCTGGTTATATTTGTCATAGTTTAGAGCTCCTCAATGGCTACAGCCTTGATTTTGTATGCATCAGGCAAGGATCTAATCACTTTAGCAACAATCTCTGATTCATCCACCTATCCACCATCACATCTGATACCACACACAAGTTCATTCACTCTTTGCATGAAAGTAGTAATATTTTCAACAGTTCATATTTCCCTTTCAGAATTTGTAGCCTATCCATCTTCACATTAGCATCACCTTCATATAAAGTTTCCAAAACTTTCTAGATCTGATAAGCAATCTTTAGATCCATAACATTTATCATCTCAGAATTAGTCAAAGCACTCAACAATGATTCCTTATCCCTGATATTATATTCAGCATCTCTAATCTCAACAGTAATAGTAGGACTATTCTGAGGAATAACATACCTATTGATTGTAATGTTCTAGTAGGATTCACCAATTCATCTTAGATGATACTCCATTCAAGTCTTCCACAGAGAATAATTTGTTCCATCAAATGTCGTACTATCCTTCTTGTATGTCTCCATCCCAGATCACCTCAATCTTTTAAACTTCTTCCAAGGAACCTGCTTTGATACTAATTGTTGGCAACACAAGGGCAGACAAGTGAGAGAGGGGATGAATCAATTGTCATAGAGTTTCAAACTTATTATCCCTTATTCTCAGATCTGATTAATAACAGTGAAAGAATGAATCAACAGCACATCAAAAATGCACATAACACCAAGATTTTTGCATGGAAACCCGGTTAAGGGAAAAAACCACAATGGAGGTTAATCCACAAGTTATACCCTTTTAAAATTATAAGAAGAATAAATGAGGAATGTACATGCATTCAGGCACACTACCTATAGCTCATTGCTCAAAGGAAGACTCACTGTCTTATAGAAAATATTCAAATTAAATCCATCTGAAGAATTTGAACTGAGAAACTAGCACCTACTAATGCCTGAGTACAGTTATGGTTAAGCACATGAACACTTATTCACTCTTCTTCACACTTTTCTCTACTTCCAAATGATCTAAACCTTTTCACACATAGTGCATGCACACTTCACATCGTACACACTTCTCAAATTAAGAAAAAATCACTTATATATATCCATAACAAGAAATTACATTGCTATATGTCGGCTTCCACAAAATAATAGAATGAATGCAAACTGTCAACCCAAAACAATAAAGATTATTTATGTGAATCAAACAAGGTTGGCCACAACATAGTAGAGACCCAAAATAATATCCTTGAACACAAAACACCTTCAAAGATTCTTCCTTGAAGATCCACAACACGCTTTAATCACCTTGTCGGCCATGAACATGAAAAACATGAACACGCAAGAGAAAATCTTAGATCACAATCACAATGATCAATGTGAATGTGCAACATAGATAGAACATGACCTAGAAACATCCATGAACACCACAATAACATACGCAACAACTCCAATTAGCAGAATCATATTATCTTCTTCCATGAACACCATTTACAGTAACAAAATAACTGTCGGAATACAGAAACTCGTAGCTTTCTCAAATCTTCATGCGCACCTCTGAAACTTTCAATGAATAAACCAGATAGGCTTGAAAACAAACCCTTTAATCCATAACTTCTCACTATCAACATATTGAACTTTCCATCATATTGATCTTTACTACTTCACAAACAACCTGTAACATATTTTATTACAATTTTCTCAATATCCTTGACATATACAGTCTTAAATACATTTATGCTAATAGTATTGACATGAATGACAACCACATATCAGCAAATCAACCACAACATCCAACAAGCTCATGGAATCTATTGATGACCCTATGCCACTAGGTCTCTAGCTATCTACATTCACAAGAAAGGGTGATCCAAACAACCACCCCGATATCACAGAGTATTAACCTCGAGGTGTCCCCTCAAGGTGGTGGGCCTACATTGAGTTTGTAAATCCTTATCACTAATTCTAGGATTGTATTGCTTGGCATGTTTTCTTGTGCGATACAGTTTCTTTTCATCAACCTGATTTTTTCCATCCTACTACTTTTTGTTTATTGTGTCTTTAGTCCTTTGTCATAGTCTATCCCTTCCCTTAGTGGTGAATTTTCTTCTCACAAAGGCGAATTTTCATTGTGGATAGGTCATCCTTTGGGTGAACTTGTCCTTGTCAAGGATGAATTTTCTTGTGGGTCCTTCCTTTAGTTGATCCCAATTCCATCCATTCCTTTGGAATAGGTGATCTTGCTTCCTCGATAGGAAAGTCTACGGCATCCCTGCCTGTCTGTTCTCATAATAGGAAAAACTATTATCCGCAGGCGTGAATCTATGTTTGTCTATACTATTCTCATCTATACAGTTTAAGATATAGGTTAATTCATTGTCTTCTAGATAGGCATCTCCATGGTCATCCATGCATTTCAAGAAAGAGGCGAACTTGATCCTTAGATAGGCAAATTTGATCCCTAGATAGGCGATTTTGAACCTTGAGTCCGCCCATTTTCCTTTGGGTATTTCAAGCTATAGGAAATCTTGTGTCCTAAATAGGAAATCCTATTGTCCAACAGGAAAATTTGAAACCTGGATAGGTGAATTTTCATGTTGTGCCCACCTATTCCTTTTGCATCTCCAGATTTAGACAAATTTGAGTCCTAGAAAGAGGGGACCTTGTTGAACACAGAGGAGACTTTGTCAAACACAGAGGCAATTTTTTTGGTCTTAGATAGGCGAACCCATCATCTAGAGAGGTTAAATTTATACACAAAGAGATGTATATGCTTCCCATACAAAACTCTTGAGAGTAAACCCTCTTAACCACTGAAACCTTGTCATTTTTTGAGTCCATTTATGCAATCGAAAAAAATTATCATCATCCATCTACCCCTAATCATCATTTTAGTCTGTCTTACTTTTTCCAAATTAATTGAATCCTCAATCTAATCACAATGGGTACATCTTAAGACATCCCTAGACTACATTTGCATCATCATTTTCTCATTTTGAATCCTTTAGACTTCGTTTTAGGGACTTTTTATCCAATTGGGCTAGGAAACTAACCCTAATCGTCATCATCCATACTTGCTTGGGATTTTTATTCATCCTAAGCTAGTAATCCCCATGGCCTTATCAATATCCTCTAATCATGAGGTATATTTTGTGTTGTGATCATCTTGTTATCATCAAGTTAAGCCCTTGAACCTAGTTTAGAGTCAATTCCATCATCCAATCCAATCAAATCAATTATACAAATCATCCCATCCAATCCTGTCAATCAATCCATCAAATGATCATCTAATATAATTAATATTTTAGTCATCATTTTGGTCATCATTTAGGTATACCCTAGAGCTTAGGGTCATCTTGACCACCTAGCCCTTTTGCATTTTCATGCTCATTACCTGATCATAAGCAAAGAAACTCATGGCAGAACAACAACCTCAAGATGCTCAGCTTCATAATCCCTAGGATCAACCCACCAACAATGACTCATCACAATCTTATACAGAGGCCCCTTCTTAATCTCCCCCTAATGAGAGCATGGTTAATCAACTTAAGCTTACAATTGATGAATAAATTTGTAATCCCACCAATTTGCAAATGATAGATTATCTTTTAGATGAGCATGGGGACAAGATCTTTTCCTCCTTAATCATGAAGGGTATCAAACCACCACCGGAATTAAACCTATCAAAATATTTCAACATCACACCTCCTATGACACAAGATCCTCAAAAAATTTAAAATTACCGTGGCAATTCGTATGTCACCCAAGGCCCACCTCAAGAGGGTTGGTATTAGCTTGGATTTGGTAATGTTGTTCTTTATCATCTAACACCTCCTACACCACCCCCTTGGGTTCCAATTTATGTTATGGGAGCATTGCCTAATCCTAACAATCCTTAGGGCCCCGATCCTAACAATCCTCTTGGCCTTGGTATGCCGCAAGGTCCATCCAATCCACAAAGCATGAACATACCACAATTTTCAATCCCCGTGTCATTTTATCTGCTTCTTCTACCAAACCAACTGGGTCAACTTCCTAGGAATGTTGGGGGAATAGCTTATAATCCTTTCATTGTGCCACCACCACCTCCTGGTCATACACTTGCATCTAACTTACCGCCACCTCCATTTACATCCTAGCAATCACTTCAAGGCACTCTTCCATCACAACAGACCCCTTTGTAGTCTCCACTTTACACTACTATCCCACCATAGCCTCAAAAATCGCCCTCACATCAAGCCTAAGGTACTCCATCTTAACCTTTGCATCAATGACAAGGTAATCCCCAACATGGTCAAATCCCACAACAACTTTAATATCAACCTCCTCATTCATCACAAATCACTCCTTAGTAACCTCAAATTTCATCACAACCTCCTCATCATCCACCACCATATTACCAACAGCCTCCTCAACATTCATAAATCTCGATGTAACCCCAACAATCAACTCAACAAAACCCACCTGCAACCCTACCACCCAATACCTATACCATCACCAAAGTTGTTATCATCAGCAAGCCACTCCATCCAATCCCAATCCCAATTATTACTAGTACACTATCCAACAATCCCAACAATAGCCATCTCACACTACCCTAACACCAATCCCAACAATATCCCTATTACTAGTAATCCACACCACAACAACCTCCATATGCTTCCCAGCAACAACCCATCCACCATTATCAGCAACCACCATCTTATCAGTAGGGTGCCTCCTCTTCCTCATATCATCAAGCCTCGCTGTCATATCAACCACCTTATGTCAATCCCCAATCCACATATGTCAATCAATATCAGAAAACTCCTTCATATCCACCTCCACCACCACATGATCAAACCATTCTGGCTTCATCCATGTCTTATCAACAATATCCCCCCAACAATAAGTCCAATCAAGCAGGCCCCTCCTCATCAGTACCTATCAATAAGGATTGGGAAGAAGTAAAAGCCATGTTGAGGAACTTACAAGCAAGGAAATCCAAAAATTCCTTCAAGTTTGAAGAGATTTGTCCTTATCCATTTGATCCCTCTATCTCACTTTCCCCTTTCCTAAGCACTTTGAAATGCCCAAGTTTGATATATACAAAGGAAAGGGTTACTCAAGAACCCACTTGCAGAAATTTTACTCACATTGCCAAGAAGTCATGCACGATGATAATTATCTCCTATGTCTATTCCCTAGAATTCTGGTGGGGATCGCTCTAGACTAGTTCATGGGCCTTCAAAAGGGATCAATCTCTTATTTCACACATTTGTCAGAAAAAATTGTGGCACACTTCTCCGTCAATTTGGAGAAGGATATAGATACCTTAGATCTATTCAAAGAGAAACAACGTGAGGGAGAAACCTTTGTGAGCTACCTCCAAAGGTGGTGTGCTTTGGCTAGTTGAATAACATCTCATCTCAATGAGAAGGACATGGTGACCATCTTCATTGAAAATATCCATCCTTATATGGCACATAATCTCAATTTGCACTGTGTTACAACCTTTTTAGAAGTCATTAAGAAGGGCACCACCATTGAGAGGGCCCTCATTGCTAAGGGACATGTCAAAATCTTTAACTCAAATAAGGACAAATCATCAGGTGATAGATATCACTATTGGAATAAGAACAAGAATTTTGGAAATGATGGTGTTACTGATACCAAGCATTTCCAAGTAGCTAACACCTCACAGAGATCTCAATATGTCCCTAATCAACAATCGGCTCCTAATATCATATCTATACCACATGGTGCATCCCGTCCTCCTCAATAGTCCAATCAAAATAATGAAGGGAATAATAAATGTCCATTCACTCCTTTGGGAGAACCCTTGAGTGTTGTCTTCAACTGGTTGCTTCAGGTGAGTTATCCAATTGTATATCCTGTGGTGAAGCCCTTTGATGAGTCCAAACCAAATCCTACCTGGTATAGGGAAAACAAATATTGTGAATTCCATAAAAACAAGGGTTGCAAAGCTAATAAGTGTCAAGGTCTTAAAATGTATATCCAAGAGCTTATAGATCGAGGTGATATATTAGTGGATGTGAATCAGGCAACCTCATCCAATGCTCAACTACAAATATATCAAAACGCTTTCCCCAAACACAATCAAGGTGCCAGCACTTCCAATGCTAATCATGGGCCTAGCAATAACAATAACCAAGGTAACAAAATTAACAATATTATCTACATAAATGTGCCCTATAACTATGGTGACAAAGTTATGTGCATCAATCAAGTAAAGCCAAGTGTGTCCATGATCTGTGTTAAAGGCAAAGACCCGCATTGTGTTGTTACTATGCGCCACACTCCCATATCTTTTCATAGCCCTTCCATGTCATCCCAGCCAGCTCCTGTGAGCTCTTAATATAATATTCTTGATCATCTTAGAAAGACTCCTACTCCGATATCCATTTTGGATTTTCTCAAGTCTTCCCCCATCCATCAGGAAATGCTCACCAAATCTCTCTAGGATACCCATGTGCCTAATGATATAGATCCTACTCAATTCCAAGCCTTAGTAGGACATTTGTCATCCACATACCAACTGGGATTTAGTCAAAATGATATCCCTTCAATCAATTCAAACCATAACCATCCTCTTCACATCAAATTCCTCGTAGCCCATCATAAAGTGAAAAGGGTCCTAGTAGATAATGGCTCTTCCCTTAACCTTTGTATGCTAAAGTTCATAAAGTAGGTAGGATATACCCAAGTTGACTTGAATAATCAAATCATTATTATCAAAGCCTATGATAATGCAAAGAGGGATTTTGAATGCATCATTTGTCTTCCCATTTAGGTTGGCCTTGTTGTGCAATACACCAGATACCATGTCCTTGATCTGGACCTTCCATACAATCTCCTTCTCATTTTCCCATGGATTCATTCCATGCAAGTCATGCCTTCCACTTATCATCAATGCTTGAAGTTTCCTTTCAATGGGATGGATTTAACCATTCATGTTGATCCTCACCCCTTTGAATATTATTGTGTTGTCAAAGGCTCTTTCCCTAACTCTAGAAATTGTCCAGGAGTTGAAGTGGGGCACGTTAGGCATCATACTCCAATCCATCTCACAATCCATCATCCAACACAACATCCACCACAACTGAATCCAGCATCACCAAATTCCAAATCATTGACAAGGGTTGCAGAGAATACAAAATGTGTACTGCACTTAATGTGGCTACAATGCCACCATCTACCCACACGTATGGGCATCCCTCTTAATCAATGCCAAAGGCAGAAGAAAAGACCAAAACCCTCACCTCTAAGAATATGGGCTCAACAACATTCTGAGATTTGGGTACACTTCAAGATTAGATGGAAGACGACATCAGCCAATGGGTATAAAAAGAAGAATCAGAGCCATCACCTCCCCTTGTAGAATACTTTCAATAATTCTATCCCCATGCATCAAAATTGGGTGAAAAAATACAATTATCAAGGGGGGGTTCTGGGCATAGAAGAGAAAGGAAGATTACAACCTATTGAGGCACCTACGTGACCAAAACATGTGAATCTAGGCTATGATAGAAAATAGAAGGTTCCTACATCATCCTCTAGTACTTCAAGTAATGTTATTGTTGATGGCAATCTCCTTCAGAACATACCGAAAGAAGAAACCATCATACTCTCGTACGATGATGCAGATGTCTCATCC
This sequence comes from Sequoiadendron giganteum, assembly GCA_007115665.2. Classification (NCBI taxonomy): domain Eukaryota; kingdom Viridiplantae; phylum Streptophyta; class Pinopsida; order Cupressales; family Cupressaceae; genus Sequoiadendron; species Sequoiadendron giganteum. The sequence goes on from CM021109.1 coordinate 95,850,420, forward strand.
CTCTTTGATTCCACATCAGTCTTTACCATTAGCCTTCCCCTCCACCACCTTGACTTGATCAATTGGGACCTACAAAGTAGTGCACCTATTAACACCTTTCCTTTAGTGGACACTTATGTGCATCTCGTGAGATTGGGGGAAGATGAACACCTCAACCACAAAAATAGAAAGAAACAAAGTAAAAAAGGGTCATCTGGTGAAAACCTCTCTAAGGAATTTCCTGACTCATCAAAAGTAAAAAATAAAAAGGGTTTATCCAACAATGAAAACCTTGATGAGGCACTAGAGGATGGGGATGTTCATCTTCCCCTTGTAGGAGCTCACTTATCTTAGCGATCTTCTATCTTAATTGAAGAAACACAAGAGGTTAATTTGGGAATAGAGGAAGATCCTAAAATCACTTATGTGGCCAAATCATTGTTAGAGGAAGAGCATTCAACCATCACCAGCTTTTTTAAGGAAGGAATCATCAACTTCGTATGGACCTATTCAAACATGTCAGGATTAGATCTCGCACTAGTTGTGCATCATTTGGACATTCATCCAGATGCCAAATCTGTTAAATAGAAGCTAAGAAAAATGCATGCCCAAGTGGTTTTTCTTGTCAAGAAAGAATTAGAGAAATTATTAGAAGTTGGGTTCATAAGACCTATTGATTATTCTGATTGGATCTCCAAAATAGTGCATGTTTCCAAACCAAATGGGAATATCAGAATTTGCACAAATTTTTGGGATCTCAATAAAACTTATCTGAAGGATGACTTTCCTCTTCCAAACATTGATATGCTAGTTGATCTTACCATAGGGCATGATATTTTATCCCTAATGGATGGATTTTCTAGCTATAACCAAATCAGAATCACACTAGAAGATCAACATAAAATTGCCTTCACTAACCCTTGGGGCACCTTCTACTATACTATCATGCCCTTTGGCGTTAAAAACACAAGGGAAACCTATCGGAGTGCAATGACTATTATCTTTCATGATCTCATCCACATCATCATGGAAGATTATGTTGATGACTTATTGGGAAAATCCAACACTAGAGAAGAGCATCCTGCAATCCTGAAGAAAAATTTTGAGTGGTTAGATCACTATAAGTTGCATCTGAATCTTCTATCTGAGTGGTGATGTATTTGCACAAGTTTCAATCATTCACTCATCTATTGTGCAAATACATCACCTTCAAGTGGGATTCGGAGTGTCAAAAAGGCTTTGAGAAGATTAAGGAGTACTTGGCTCACTCACCTATCTTAATGATTCTAGGAAAACCACTTTTGTTGTACATCTCAGCTACATCCATTGCACTGGAGGCATTATTAGCACAGCATTATGAGTCCTCTAAGGAACGTGCTATCTATTACATTAGTTGAACACTTGTAGGTTATGATCTCAACTATTCTCCTATGGAAAAGGCTTGTTTGGTAGTGGTCTTCATTTCACAAAAGCTTCATCAATACATGCTCATTCATCCCATCAAGCTAATATCAAAAGTGGACCCACTTAACTACCTGTTATCTAGAACTTCTTTGACTAGTTGTATGGCTAAGTGGGTTATATTGTTGAGTGAGTTCGACATAGAATATGTGGACCGAAAGGAAATCAAGGGACAGGTGATAGCAAACCACTTGTTCGATGCTCCTTTGGTTAATGCGTATCCGTTAGTGATTGAATTTCCTAATGAAGGAGTTCTTACAGTCACAAAAATAGACACATGGATGCTCTATTTCGATGGGTCATATACACATAATGGGGTTGGTGCAGGTGTTTTATTCATCACTCCACAAGGTGACTATATCCTAAAGTCATTCAGGTTAGCATTCCCATGCACCAACAATATTGTTGATTATTAAGCTTTAATCATTGGCCTTAGAATCACCATTCAATGGAACATCACCCATTTGTGAGTCTTTGGCGACTCTCAACTTATTATCAAATAGTTCAATGATGAGTTTCAAACAAAAGATGATAATATTTTTCCATACAAACATATGGTGGATTACTCTAAAAATTATTTCACCTCCATCCAATTTGAATATATCCCTAGAGTCTAGAACAAAGCAGCAGATACAATGGTTATGATTGGTTCCCTTATCAACATGCCCAAAGATTGCATGGACTATGAATTTCTTGTTGAGAAACTACTAATCCTAACATATGATGTCCTTGACAGTGAGATGGTGTGTGATATCATAGGTCATGATTCACCCTAGTACCATGAAATTTATACCTACCTTTGTGACAACGTCCTCCCACCTGATCTTACCCGTAACCAACAAAAATTATTTATCCAATGCTCATCCTAATACACGATTATGGGAGATGCACTTTATCATCGAGGGTATGATGGTACACTCCTTCTATGTCTCAACAAATCAGAATATTGTATCACATTAAATGATGTACATAGTGGTGCATGTGGGTCACATTTTAATGGCATGGCCTTAGCAAAGAAGATTCTCAGAGCTAGATACTATTGGCCCACTATGGAACATAATGCCTATGATTTTGTGAGGAAATTTCTTCCCTGTCAGTAACATGTAGACTTAATCCATGCTCCAGCACAAGACTTGCAACCTACCATAGCACCATGGCCTTTTTCTCTATGGGGTTTTGACTTGATCGGCAAGATTTACCCTCCATCCTCTGATGGCCATACCTTCATCATCACAGCCACTCAATACTTTACCAAGTGGGTGGAATAAATTCCACTCTCTCAAATCACAGGTATTTAGATATCCAAATTCATCCTCTTTCATATTCTCTACAGATGTGGAATCCCTTCCACCATTATCACCGATAATGGAAAACCATTTAAAAGAAAGTATATGAAGTTCTTTAGTGAGATCTACCATATCCAACATTGTTGGTCCGTTCCCTATTACCCTCAGGGTAATGGTCAAGCAGAAGCAACCAAAAAAACCTTGATCAAAATCCTCAAAAATATGGTTAACAATACTAGTCGAGATTGGAATTTCCATCTCCATCTTGCCCTTTGGGCCTACCGTACCTCCATCCGCACTCCCACAGGTTCCACCCCATACTCTCTTGTATATGGAACTGATACAATCTTATCAATCAAAGTCAAGATCCTATCACTTAAAATCTCTCTGAAGAATCTCATCAGTGACAGAGATGCTCATGTTGCATGTTTAAGTTAGCTTGAACTCTTATATGAAAAATGTATCCAGGCCTACAATCACCTTCAATCATATCAACATCATCTTAGGAGGAACTAAAACAAGAAGTTTTGTCCTCATGAGTTCAACGTTGGAGATTTGGTTATGAAGGAAAATCAACATACCCAACAAGACAAAGAGAGGAAAGGAAAGTTTGAACCAAACTAGTTGGGTCCCTATGTTATCATAGAAAAATACGGTTTTGAGGCATATAGGTGTGCAACACCTGAAGGAGAGACATTAGAAGAGCCTAACAATATCATGCATCTAAAGAGGTTTTATACTTGAATCAGCAGGGTTATCCTACCTATAAAAATACCAAAAAAAAAAGTAAAAAAATCATCAAAAATACAAAAAAAATATTCCAAAAAGTCAAAAAAATCTTAAAGTAGTAAAGATAAATAATTTATCCTATGGTGAAAACCACCCTCAATGGTTCCTTGGATAAGTACATTTGGTGAAAACCTGGAAATAGGCACCATTCATAGAGGGATTAATCATTGTCTACCTTGTGTCCTAGTTACTTTATGCTTTGATCCATCCTATCTACATAGCCTATCCTTATATCCTATCGATCCCATCCATCCATCAGCATCCCATCTACCCATCGCTTGGTATATTTTGTTTGAGCATTGGACGGTCCACATTAGCTACCTAGAATCCTGGGCATTTTTATCCTAAATCCTGAGCTTTCTTTCATTTGTATATTTGTGTCGTTTCGTCGGTCTTACGTCCTCATCTAGGATCTCCCATCGCATCGGTCATCATTAGGTCTAATCTTTTCTTTGGTCTCTTTTTTTGAACTACGTTGCCCCTATGCTTCCACGTAGGCAAGGCTAATCATTTGATTAGCCCCTAGGGCATTTGACCATCCATTCTTCCTCATCCATTATGGTCACCACTTTTCCTCTTTCTACTTTTATCCATGGTCAATCATCAGTCTTTTATCAAACTATGAGGGCTATGTGCTTTCACGTAGGAAAGGCTAATCTTTGATCAACCCCGAGCCCCTAGGTCTTTAGGGTGTGTCTTGTGGTTGTGTTGCATGATCAAATATGTCCTTATTTAAGTGATGCTTACAAACGAGAGTCACTAGTATCATGAGGTTCAACCGGTTTTGAGAATCTTGAGTCATGTCGATCATTTAATATATCCACCATCTTTGGTCTTAACAGGATGTATCCTTCCTAAATTGGATCGCATCAATCCCATCCACCTTTTGATCCTATGGCAAAGGACATTTGAAATTTATTATGATTTTTTTATGCTTTTGCCATTTTTTTTATCATTTGAGCTTCATATTCTACCTTGTCAGGGTCGCCACGATCCATCATATCATGGTGTGCCTTGACTAGTAGACATAGGGGCATATCTTGATTTTTTTTTGTTCTTGTCTTCATGGTTGTCCCACGTAGTACCCAACAAGATCACTATGGTCTTGCGTTATACTGGGGTATCTTTTTGTGTTTGTGGTTATCCCAACATCAAGCCTGACCAAAGCCCCTACGGTTTTGGGGTGTTGGGATATCCTCCTTGTTTTTTGTGCTTTTTTTATGAATTGGACACTAATCAGCCTTGGTTCTTCATACCTTGGTGTATTATGTCCTATGCTATAGAAAAAATCAATTCTCCTAATATGGAAAAATGGCATTAGATTTGCATTTCATTTATCTTCCCATTCGATTGCATTTCTCCCATCCATCTCCTTTCCCTAGCCTATGGCTAGTGATTTTGGTTGTGCAAATGTTCCTCTCCTACCTATTCTTCATGACAAGGTTCCTATGGTTTTTGATAGGTGTTCTCTCACACCCATCATCATTCATCCCACTATTGTTATGCGATGCATTGTTACACCTATTATTGCTCATTTAGTTGTATTTCCATTATCATTATCCATATTCATTTCATTCTAGTTCATTCTTATTTCATTTTATATCCATTTGCATTATCATTTTCATCTTCATCTTAAGTTTTTTAGATTAATATGTATTTTTTATTCTAATCATTTTAAGTTAATTTCATTGCATTACCATTATCATTTGCATTACCATTTTTCATCTTCATCTTAAGTTGTTTAGATTGGAATTTATTTGTTATGCTAAGCATCTTAATTCTATATCATTTTATTGCATTATCATTTCATTCGCATTATCATTTTCATTGTCATCTTAAGTTGTTTAGATTAATATAGATTTGTTATTTTAAGCATCTTAAGTCCATTTCATTTCATTATTTTTTCATTGCATTATCATTTTTAATTGTTTAGAGTTATTATTCTAAACATGTTAATTCATTTCATTATATACATTGCATTACATCATATCCATACATCATACATTTTCATTCATTTCATTTCATTATCACTTTCATAAGCATCAATACATCATACGTTTCCATCCATTACATTACATTGCATTTTTATGTCATCCATCCATACATAATTAACCATTACAATGCATTATCCATACACGATCAATTCTCATATCATAGCTCATATGCATACATCACATAATGGTCACAATAACGTCGCCACCTACATCACACATCATTAGTAACATATCCATAGCATACATCATAAGTGTGTAAATCATATCACATCACATATTGCATCCACAATCGTTAGACATAATGCATATAAGTTGTATCATCCACATAGACAAAGAAATAAATCACCATAACCATATGCAACCATAATCTATCACATTCTCAAGCCTTCAATCGCCACAGCCAAATCCACCATCTTTGTATCCAAATCAAGCAAAAATAAAGTCGCTATGTTGTTGAAATTGATCTAGGAGCACACATATCAAGCCATAAAAAGGGGCAAACAAACTCATCAAGCTCAAACAAGGTAAAATTGACTTTATTTTTATTTTTTAAGTTTGATTTTCATCTTTATCCAATCTTGAGTGTTGCCTTTAGTTTTTATCCTTTTGCTTGAGTTTATTTCTTGCATTTTAGATGGGGTAAAATCATTGCACACATTTCAAAGTGGGTTTTGAGACCTACTTGACAGGGTATCGCATGCTCATAGTAGAACTGGCACACCCCCTCACCTCGGTGGGTCAACTCTTCATCTATGTATCCCTCGTCACCACTTGATCCATTAGCCACCCTGGTCACTCTTTTTATCTCTCTCTCTCGCTTAGTTAGCTACCAAGTGTGCAAATGAAAATTAGGTGAATAGTAAATTTTTTAATTTACTATTTATATGATTTTCATTTTTTACCCTAATTAGCCTTTTAAATTTTGAGTAATTTTTACCCTTTATTTAACCTTTTATTAATTCATTCACCCCATTTCTTTTGAGGGCTTCCATTCGCACCCCATGTGTCTATTTTCCTCTATTTGAAAGCCATTCTTCATGGTTTTTCACGCTCTATCGTGTGGTGCCCTCTATTTCTTCATATCAAGAAGTCACCTGAGTCCCCTTTTTCTTCCCCATCCACGCTCTTGAGGGGGAATACCCTACCATTTTCCTCCATCTTTCCTTTCTATCCACTTCCCTACAACACCAGGGCATCGTCTAGCATTATGTTCTTCTATCGAGTCATCTGTGTATTATTTTCTTCAAAACACTGTGTTTTGAAGAGGGGCAAAATGTAGACACCTAAATTTGACCACCCCCATATGGTCAAATTCACCCTTGTATTCTTCTATCTCACACCCTTCATCCATATTAATTAAATAATCCCTTATTTGATTGATATTTTGTCTTATCCTAATGTCCCCTAAGGTATTTAATAAATCAATTAAATACTTTATCCCTTTCATCTCTAAATTAAATAAATACCCCAATTTATTTAATTTAGTCATTTTATGCCTTTATGAATTAAATCAATTTTTAATTCAAATTTTTCTCTCTCCAAATGTCACATCCTCCATAATTTCTTCTAATCTAAATTAATATAATTAATCTATGATTAGGATGTGCACACCCCTAATCATAGGGTCACATCCTCCATAATCCACCACTTACCCCTAATCACCCATTAACCCAGCTAATCACATGCTTGCACAACCTTAATCACTTAATTAGGTCAACCTAATCACCATGGAATTTATGGCATATGTCCTAAGTCAACTTTATTAAATGTTTTCTCCATTTGTAGAAGGCATCCCCTTTCCCAAGTGAATTTTTAATTCACTTTTATTCATCCTATGCATTTTAAGGAATTTAAAATTCCTTCTCCCATCCCCATATGGATTTTTAAGGAATTTTGAATTCTTCACATGTCCTTTCACCCACTTGTGGACAAGGACCTCCTTTATGAGGAGATCTTATCCAAATACCAAGGTACTATGTAGTACCTCCATGTCATGTCCACCTCATCTCCTCTTTCCCCATCACCCTCCACGTGTCAAGATGTGAGGGCTTGTGATTTCTCAACACACCCCAACCCTTGATCTTGTCCATCTTGGCTTCATCCTTGCCCTTCATTGCTTGGAGGCATTTCCCCTAAAAATGGTGGAATTTCCCTCATTTGGGTAACATATAATACAAAATAAATCCACTCTAGCATTCAAGCACACCTCCATTGTTGTAGCACTTAGCACCTCCATATTGCATCTAATCTAATACCCACAATTTTGATTGTATTCATCTCCATCTTAGCTCCATTTTGCATTAGGTTTTATGCCATTTTTACAAGGAAAGAGCACACAAATCAACAATAAAGAAGGGCCAACCAAAGGAACAATCTAAACAAGGTAAAAAATTCCAATTTCTTGTGTTTTTGTTTAGATTCAACTAGGCCAATCACGAGTGTTTTGTTTGTGTTTTTGATCCTTGAATAATTTAGTTTTTTGCACTTTAGTAGGTCAAATTCACTTGCACACAAGGGTAACCCTATAAAAATTCCATGTTGATCACTTTCCATTTATACTCAAGTATATCATGAGGATAAATGAGCCCTATTGGATGCACATGCTTAGCCTTGACTCGTTGGCACTCTAAGCATCTGGCTATATATTCCACTACGTCCTTCCTGAGCTTTAACCAATTATATAAGGATTTTAACTCTGCAACTATCTTGGTAACTTAAAGATGTCCCTAATATAGTGCATTATTTACTTCCTCTAGGACCAGCTTCCTAAGCTCTCTAGAATCTAGAATATACATCTACCTTCGATATCTTAAGATACTATCTGATTCAAACTCATACCCAACAAATTGATGGTCTAAAATATTCCCTTCTAGAGCCTTCTTTACCCTCTCAGTGCACATCTCCTTGCAAGTGTTGCATCACCTATTGCCTCAGATTGGATCTTGTCGAGGTCATAGCTACTAGATGTCTTCTTCTACTAAGAGCATCTGCCACTCTATTTCCCTTCCCTTTTATATACTCGATTCCAAAATCTTACTAATTAAGGAATTCTAACCACCTCCTCTGCTATGCATTGAGGTTTGGTTGAGTGAATATGTATCTCAATCCCAACATATCCATTTTGAGATTAAAAAAATTTCCTAATAGATAGTGTCTCCACATCTGTAAGGCATGCACTATAGCCACTAATTCCAAATCATGTGGCACGTAATTCATTTTGTGTTGCTTTAGATTCCTTGATTCATACGCCACCACTTGCCCATATTGCATTAACACTCCTCCTCTATCATCTCCTAAATCTTCCATGATCATTGATAATTGACCATTGGGATCAGGTATAGTTAGCATTGGGGTTGTCATGATTTTCTCCTTCAAGAGTTGGAAAGATTTTTCACACTTCTTGGTCCACTCAAACCTTTTTCCTTTCTTTTGGACTGAATTTATTGGGGATTCAATTTCAGAGAACCCTTGTACGTATTTCTTGAATACCTTGCATGGCTCATAAAGCTTCATACCTCTATCACACTATGGGGTGTCATCCATTCCATAATTGCTTTTTTCTTTTCAGGATCCACAAGGACTCCTTCAGCTAAAATAAAGTGACCTAGGTAGTGCACCCTATCCTAATAAAATGAGCACTTGGATAGCTTTCCAAAAATATTATTCTCCCTTAGATGTTGTAAGACTATCCTCAAGTGTCGGTCATGCTCCTCAATAGACTTTGAATAAACCATAATGTAATCAATAAATATTAAGAAAAATTCATCCAAATAGTCTCGGAACACACTATTCATCAAATTCATGAAGGCTACGGGTGCATTGGTCAATCCAAATGGTACAACAGTGAACTCATGGTGCCCATACCAAGTTTAGAAAGCAGTCTTCAAGATGTCCTCCTCTTTTATTCTCAAATGTTGATAGCCAGATCTAAGATCTATTTTTTAGAACACTGATTCTCCCTTCATTTGATCAAATAACTTATTAATCCTCAAAAAGGGATATCAATTCTTGATGATCACCTTGTTCAATATTTTTTAGTCAATACACAGATGCAAGGTTTCATCCTTATTTTCACAAAGATAACCGATGCTCCCCAAGGTGACACACTAGGTCTAATAAGCCCTTTGTCTAACAAATCCTATAACTGGGATTTCAATTCATAAATCTAAATAGTGGTCATCCTATACAGGGCCTTAGATTGAGGCTCAAATCTAGGCACTAGGTCAGTAGAGAAATAAAATTCTCGCTTTGGAGGCATCTCGATGAGATCTTCAGGAAACATATCTCAAAATTCCCTAAGGATGGGGTAATCATCTAGGTATGGTTCTCATTATCATGCTCACTGACATGCATATCATATATGACACAACCCTTCCTTTATGCCCTTTTGAGCTACATAGCTGAGATCTTCCTAAGCTCTAGGGCTCTTTATATCCCATGAATCTCAACCGAGTTTCCATAGTCATCCAGACAACTAACCATCTTATCCTCATAGTTTACAATGGCTTTATGTTGAGTTGACTAGTTGATTCCCAAGATTACATCATAAGATCCTAGAGGTACCACATAAAGGTCAACTTGGGACCAAGAAGTTGGGAATTTCTAACTTGCTACAAACGAAACATGAATCTACTTCCCGCTCTACTTGATTTCGATACTGAACTAACCATGAGTTTGCCATATATCATGGTCTAAAGGGAAACTTAGAAATCATTCTAGGATCTATAAAAAAATCATTAGCTCTAGTGACTATCAAAATAGAAATGGTTTAGCCATAAAGCTTACCCATCATTTGTATCGAATAAGCATGTTACTCTGCTTGCATGTTATCCACCATTGCATGGATCTTGTGTTGTGAGGTTTGTTATCAATTTCCTTCTCTTTGTGACTTCAGCTTCTGAGTGAAACTAGATGCATAGTGGTCACCCCCACAAGTGAAACACCCAACACATGGTCCTCTTCAACCTCTAGACCTATCATCTTTAGAGTACCTCTGATTACTATTGAAGTTATTTTTGCCACTATTAGCCCTTTTGTTTCTTTTGCCTTCATTGCCTTCTTCCTTCTCTAAAGTGTCCTTTTCCCTTTTCAAATTTTTGATCTGATGGGACTTATTTCCTTTCTACTCATCACCCTTTTGAAACTTTTGGTTTTTGGATCAAGGCTTGAAGTTTGAACCTTTGTGGAGATTGGACAACTATTGAAAATTTTGTTCTTGCTTAGTGGATTTCTCAAAAAATTCTGCCATTGTAAGGGGATTGTGGAGGTCCACCTTAGCTCCAATGTGAGGCCTCAATCCTAATATAAACTTTTGAATCTAAAAGTGCTCATTGGATTGGTATTGTGATACATACCTAAGAAAATTGGTAAACTTCTCCCAATACTGAACTAGGATCAAACCACCCTGGGTCAAATTTTGAAATTCAGTCATCTTCTTGTCAAAGAAAAGTTGGGGTGGCCACCTTTTCTTGAAAGATTGGAGAAAAATCTCCCAAGTGATCTCTCTTGGCTGGAGTCTCCTCGCTACCTTCTCATTGTCCCACCAAATAGCTACCTCTTCGGATAATTGATACATAGCCCAAGCAGTCTTGGTTTGTTATGATAGGTTACGGAGCCTAAATTATTTTTCCATCTGTATAATCCATGCCTTAGCTCCATCCCCAATGGCCTTGCAATCAAATTTTGGCACTGCTACCTTTTTAAGATATTTCTTGAGTTCTTCCTTAATTCAACCCTGATTGGGATCTCCTTGACCCCCTCCACCTTGGTCGGGTTCCTCATTCCTATGAATTTGATCTTCATGTACCCCTCAAACCTCTTGCTCCAAATGGTCCATTTTGGATTCTTTCTAGTTCAAGAGTTCTAGGATTTGGTCTAGCATCCAATTCAACCCATTCTCCTACCCACCACTACTTGCTTCTTGTCTAGTGGTCACCATAATTGTGATATTTGCTAACTAGCTTACAAAAGAATCTAATGACTGAAGGAAAGAAAATACAAAAATATGAGAGAATAAATTGTAATTCTCTCAAGAATTCAAAGCTATATCAGCTTGAGAATTGAGATTACAAAGGAAATCTCTTGGTTATATAGGCCAAGGGGAGAGATATATGTAACTAGATTATGATAAGTTTTTTCATCTTGTTAGATGTGACAACTCATGTCATTAAAGCTCAACCACCTTATCCCTATGTAAAGTTAAGCTAGTGTGAAGAGGACTTTAGTGGAGAAATAGCTAGGAAATGAACTAGTTAGATAAAGTACCCCTTTCACACTAACACCCCCCTTAAGTGCAACTTAGGGAGAAGTATAAAATTCCAAGATGTAAATATGGGTCTTGGCTATAAGGCCTGATAAGGTACCCAAATACATAATAACCTCTCAATGATAAAAGAAGGACAAAACCCAATAGGAAAAAGCTCCCTCCCATGAGAGGTTGAATGAAGTAGGTATAAGTAACCCCCCATAAGAGATTTCCCTTACCCCTAAGAGAGACTGAAGATGAACATACTCACTCTCAGTAAAGAGGTTTTTGAATATATCTAAAACCTGATCTATTGTAGGACATTAGCGCAAATCAATGACATGCTCATGAATCAGCTCTTGGAGAAAATGCATATGGATCTCGATGTGTTTGGTTTGTCGATGATGGACCGGGGTCTTAGAGATATAGATGGCAATTAGGTTGTCACAATAGATGATTGATGGCTTCCAAAAGGTGATACCAAGTTCAATGAGGATATTCTGAAGCCAAATAGCCTCAGTGGTAGCATTAACAACCCGCTAATAGTCATCCTCAGTTGAAGAAAGAGAAATGGCATGTTGCTTCTTGCTCTACCAACAAATGGGGACAAAACCATAGTGGAAATTGTAGTCAGATGTGGACTTACAATCATCAATGTCACCACCTATTGGAACTATTAAATTTTGACAATCTCATTAACCCTTCATGATTATTAGTCCCCCAAAAAGGTTCATATTACAAACATCAAAATCCTCACACCATTTTTTACCAAAATCCGGATTAAATTTGGCCATAAAGCCCCATAAATTTCATCTGGAATTAAATCTTTAACATATGAAAATATCGGCATAAGTTGATGTAGGTCTCATCGATGATAATGTATATATACCCAATATATCGGCAAGACATTAGAAGGGTCATACCGATAATGTTATACACCAAGAGAATGTGGGTTGTATTTCTTATCGGCAAGACAAAAGCTATCAGCGTGACAATGTAAGGTCATATCGAGCTAGGTTACCTTTTACCGATTGGAGTAAAATAAATTCTATCAGAGAGACTATGGTCATTGGAGAGACATTTCAAAGCATTGCCCGAATCATTACTAGTCTTGCTAATAAAGCAAGAGGAGGACCCACTCGGTAAGACAAATGATGTCAGGGAGAGTTCAGAGATTCTTACCGACCCCTCGGGTTACACCGATAGAACTGAGCATGCAGAAATAAAGGGTGTCGAGAAGACAATGTGCATGGTCTCGCTAGAGAAAAAGTGTATCGGTGAGATATGTCTCAGCGGGGAGATCTAAGAGACATTACGGCGAGTATCATTCTGTCGGCAGGACAAATACTTGGTCTCGGCAACATAAATCGATAAAGTGAACATCTCGATGAGAAGAATGAACTCTCGAAGTAAGGTGAAGAGCCGTTGGCCCAATTCATTAAGTTTGGGCGATAGTTTCTTCGGTGAAGGTCATGGCGATATAAAAGGCAAAAGGAAAGGAACTATCAGGGAGACTTGTGATGTCGGGGAAACTGCAAGACATCTTAGTGGATGGGTGAACGTTGAACAGGAGGATCAGCCAGAGATTTGAAATGTCTCACCGATACGATCCCTGATGTGACAACGAGAATTTTGAAAAACTTGCAGCATTCAGGTCTCAGTAAATACATTAATGTCACCATGAAGCATAAAATATTTTGCATATCAGGGTGTGCTCAATTGAAATCATTTTTTCATGAAATTGGCAGTGAAGGAGAGTAGGGGCACTAGAAAAGAAATTAAGGCATTCATCTGGCTTGGATTTGCAAGAAAATTATAGTAATTTTCTCATCCTCTCAGAATTCATAAATTTTGAATATGGAAGGCACTAGTTCAAGAAAAGTAAAGGGAAGAAAACCTGGGGAGGGTAGTCAATCAAAGGTGAAGAAGTAAAAAACTGAATTGCAACCAGAGGGCACTAAAATGAAATTAAACCAAGACCTCATAGACCAATTACCTAGTTCTCGGCCTAAAGCTAGGTGTTTTGCACAACTCAAAGTGAAAATTGACAAATTAGATGACAAATGCAAATTCATAGGGGATGTTTGGACTCCAATTAGAGGGTATGAGATGTTCAATTTCCATTATCATAGGAGAAATCATTTTGAGCCAGTATGTAATCCATAGAGGCTCAATTTGGGAAAACTGGGTGCCCTAATGTCTTTATTGATGTTGAACTGGTAGAATTGTTGGGTAGTCATTATAACCCAAAGAATAAAGCTATATGTGATTTATCAAGGAATTCGTTTATACATATATCTAAGAATGCAATAGCTGAGGTTTTTAGGATGGAAGGAATATGCAGTGAGAAAATAATAAGTGAGGAGCTCGATAGTGAGTTCAGAAGGATGGACACCATTTATAAAGGGTGGAGATTACCCCTGCACAGAATTAGGTGTCATGGAAAACCTACTCCAATGGAAGACAGTGAGGGACCGCCATTTCATGTAGATCTCTTTGAACCCTACCTGAAATACACTTATTTTTCAGTGGGACAAGTATTGGGGATGGAGGTACCTAAGCATATGGTGGTTGTGCCAATGGTGATTGCTGCAGATATTCAGTATCACAATTCCAGATCATTTGACTATGCTTCACACATATTTAAGGAACTGGATGCAGGGTTGATGGCAATAAAGAATGGTGCCTTTGTCCTGCATCTCAGGAATTATTCACTATTGATGCACTTGGTGTTGTATTTTGGACAAGAGTTAGGATTATGGCCCCAGGAGCTAAGGATTTCACAATCTGACAAGGAAGGTAGGCCATTTCCTGTTCAGTTATGGACTGTTGTTTGGGATAGCGGGTTTGCTAATTCCAATTTTTTGCATTTTGAAGAATTCTTTGTGAATCCTTTGTATAGATTTTTCAATCATCCTTGTGATTATTCCTTATCTAAAGAAGTAAAGAGGTTTCTTAGGCCTAGGGATTATAATGGACCAATCAACCACAACTGGGGGGATTGGTATTGCTTAGAGAATGCCACAATGATTAGGGTTTATGGTTTTGAGGATACACCATTCATTTTTCCTAGAATAGTCCTAGATAGAATTGCATACTTAGAAATTGTTAGGCAAATGGATTTCTCCAGTGTCATGAACTTGAGTTCATATGGGAAACAGGCCTTTATGCCCACTATACTATGTTTTGGTGATTTTATTGTATTGGAAAAGGAGGGCTACAATCTAATTCTGGATAAGTTATTGCACTACAACATGACAAGAGCACCATCAAGAAAGAACTTTGATTCAGAGGGATATATCCATTCTACCAGACAAAGAATAAATTTTGGAGGGTACCAACATGTGCCCTATCAATCTGATGACATAATCAAAAACTTGGAGGCAGAGGAAGCAAAAATGGTGATTGAGAAACATGATCAGGAGTTGGTGGATGCTGAGTTGTTATCCTCCATTAGAGGAATATCAGAAGTTGACAGGCCACAAAAGGCTCATCTGGGAAGGTATCAAGAATAAGGACTCGGGATTATGCCCATTCTGCCAGAGAAACAAATGTTGAGGAAACTATAGATGTGGATACGAGGCATGAAGATTACAGGTCTTTTATAGCAGATGATGAATTTGTGAAGACCTCGGAGTTTAAAACATTCTTATACAAGCAAAAAGGAAAGGAAATAAGAGGACTGGTTGACAATGTCACACCAAGAAATGAGGACCAATTGTTAAAGAGCTTATAGGATGAGGTGGATAAAGAGATGATAAACATGACCCCTGAAAAGGGAAGAGAGATGTTAGAAAAGGCGGGTGTTATGATTTTCCCTGGTTTGGATCTAAATTCTGCATTATTTTTTGACAGTTTCTTGAAAGACAACAATGCTACTCACAAGCTCAACATAGAGCAGGTGACAAAGGTATATACAGGATCAAGATACAATCTTGATGATGAAACCTTGATGATTTGGGCTTTGTATCCCCCTCACAAGAAGTCAATTGTTATTGATACTGAGAAGGCATTCAGACATGGCATGACTCTAAAGGCTGGAGAGGCTGGTCTTGTTGCAACTACAGAAATTGGGATCAATATAGCAAAGTTGAATAAAGCCCAGATCCAAGCATTGATCAGAGAGAGGGAAATGTATAAAACCAATAATGAGAGAATGCTGAGAGAAAATTAATGATTAAAGGACTTGGTAGGTGTTGTAACAGGGCCAACAAAGATGCTCACCCAACGTGAGATCTCGCATAAAAGGGACCATTAGGAGGGGTCAAGTGCATACTCACAAGGGAAAGTAGACAAACTCACTACAATAATCAAAAAGAGGTAGGTTGTTTTGAACACTTGGATAAATAAACTTTGGGGAAAACATTCACAGTACGTGGATGCTATAAAAGAACATAGAAGAGTGGATGATAGAATCCAAGAAAGAATTGAGGAGATGAAAGGGGGTACTCCTGATGCTGCAGGAATTGAAAATTCCAATCATATCATGGATAAGCATAGGGATTTCTTTGAGGAATTACAAGGGGATGTGCAGGGATTGATTAAAGCTGCTAATGACAGATTGACTAAATTATGCGATGATGAAGGAGAACTGAAAGAAGCAACTACATGGAAAGGTGAATGCGACTCGATACTCCAAGAGATATTGAACACGGCCACTGTAAAGAACATAACATTGGATGAAGCATGTGAGCAAAATGAACGAATGATGATGATGGAGATCGTGATTCATGATTCGTGATGTGCTAGCAGATGCAAATACACATAAGTGCCAGGATTATATAGAGCACATGTCCGCAGTTCATTTGTGGCTTAACAGAAATTAGTTAATGAACTTGTTAACATTTTATGCTTAAGACTTTTCAAAAAGGTACGTCCTTTTGCAAACTAAATGTATAAGTATTCGTTGTTGGATGATAGAAAAAGGGGGTAAGAAGATAGAATTAGAAGAGGATAGATTACTGTAAGCACTATATTTTCAAAATTATATTCAAGGAGACTATGCTGCATGTATGAATTTTGAAGGAGATAATGAAAGACTGCTGATTTGGTGATTTCATTCTGGTATCAATTGTTTGTTGGTTTCCTGCAATTATTTGATTGTCTCCAATCTGATGTTCCTTGATTATTTAAGTTTAAGTATCAAGTATTTTTTTGATTTATCAGTGCACCTTTGTTGTTTCTGTGTGATGTGATTTATTGGATTCTTTAATGAAGAATTAAATTCCTTTCAATCAATTATAGTAATCTTGGAATGTTATTTGGATCAGTAAGAAGAATCAGATAATTAGATTTGATATTCTACCTCAAGTAGGGTTTATCAATTACATCCTTGCATGTTTATACCAGTTGTAAACTCATAATTGTATGTCAAACGATTAGAGAATTTGCTAGATAGAAACCACTCATCATAGGCTTTCATTTGACTCCATTTTACCCAATAAGGCACTGGTCTCCCTTATTCTCATTACATTAGTTTTATTCATCTCATTTGAAATTTCTTAATTGAACATATCAATTCATACCTTGATATTGCATATACAAGTTATACCAAATTAGGATCATATCTTTCCACTATCAAATTGCCATTTGTGGATAGTTAGATCAAGTAGGAAACATAAATTCAAAACTTGTGCTGCTCATATAGGTGCACCCGCCTAGGTCTAGCAAAGCCTTAAGAGTAGAGGGTTCGACCATACTATTTGGCCTTGTTAGTTGACCAATAACGTAGTGAGAGTTTGGCAACCTCTCGTGGTTCATTCAAACCAGCATTTTTGAGACCCAACACCACCCAATCAAAATCTATATATCCAAGTAATTCTAAACTTGTGCTTGTTGCATAGTGAATCTCATACCTATGAGTGCCCTAGATGTAGTGCAAGATGCATTTAACAGCTTTCCAATGAAGATCATTTGATTCTATCATGAAGCACGAAATAATTCCAACTACAAAGGAAATGTCAGGGTAAGTGTGAGTCAAGTAAATGAGACTAGCAACAAGTTGACAATACAAAGTAGTATCAACTAGTGGTGTGGAATATTTTCCTCAAGCTTAACTCTAGATAGAAAGGGATTTGGTGCAGGCTTAAAATCAGCCATATGAAAATGTGATAAAAGATCAAGAGCATGCTTGGGTTGTGCAAGTGATATCCCAAAAGAGTTATGTGTCATCTCGATCCTAAGAAAGTAGTGCAAGAGACCCAAGTAATTCATGGAAAATCTATCATGCAAAGCAGTTTTGACAGTCGAGATGATGGATGAAGTGCTCCCAATGACAATCAAGTCATCAACATAGAGAGACAAGAAGAGAAGAGCATCCTCTTTCCGCAAGATGTAGACATTCAGATCTGAGTGGCATCTGGAAAACCCAATAGAGAGAAAAAAGGAGCCCATTTTGGCATAACAAGCTTGTGGAGCCTGGTTGAGGTCATAGAGAGACTTCCTTATTTTACAAACTAGTGAAGAATCTTGAATGAATCCTTGTGCCTATTCCATGTAAATTTCTTCATGTAGATCTTTGTGAAGAAATGCACTCTTCACATTCGTTTGATGTACAACCCAACCATTAGCTGCAAAAATAGCAAGTAGCAAGCGAATGGAGTTCATTTTGGCAACAGGGGAAAAGGTCTCAGTGTAGTCAATACCTGGTACTTGAGAGAAACCATTGGCCACAAGTCATGATTTATACTTGTCAATTGAGCCATCTGCTACAAATTTGGTTTGATAGATCCACTTACATCGAACCAATTTTATTCCCTTAGGAAGTGGAACAAGATCCCATGTTGCATTTTGCATTAAAGAGTTGTACTCTTCATCCATTACAGAATCCCACTCATCAATACCAAATGCTTCATGAAATGACTATGGATCTAAAGCTATGGTGATGTAGGAATGTGGAATTTCATGATGTTGTGACCGATTCCTCCTAGTATTTGAAGGATCCCCAACTAGAGTTCTTGCAAAAAAGTGTTTGTCGAGCCCAACGAGGCATGGTAGGGGTGGAGGAGGAGATTCCAAAATCTCTAAAGAGGAAGATGAAATCTCATGATCAACTCAATGACTAGAGGAAGCTTGAGGAAATTCCTCAATGTCAAAATCCTCTAAATCCACTATGGAGGAAGGAAGAGTAGAGAATGAGCTAGAAGAGCTTTCCTCAAAATGCACACTACACTCAATGAAGAGCTCATGTGTTGTAGGATCCAATAGTCAATATCCTTTGACACCATTGGGGTCATCAAAAAAGATACAAGGCCAACTCTGAGGTTCCAAGGCCTTGCACTTATTTGAAGGAATATGTGCCCATGTTGGGGAGCCAAAAAAGCTAAAGTGCCCCACAACAGGTTTCCTGCCACACCAAGCTTCGAAGGGAGTGATTCCATTTAATGCCTTATGTGGAACTTTGTTCTGGATGTGAGAAACATAGTTGATAGCTTCTACCCAATATGTAGGTGCAAGGGAGTGAATGTGGATCATGCAACTAGCCATCTCTTTCAGGGACCTATTTTTCTTCTTAGCTACACCATTTTGTTGTGGTGTGTAGGCAAGGGTATGTTGAAGATCAATCCCTTCAAGAGTATAGAGTTTCTCAAATCGATGGTTCACATATTCTCTACCATTATCGGCGCAAAGAATTTTGACATACTTTCCAGATTACTTCTCAACATGAGCCTTAAACTCTTGAAATCTGTCAAAGACTTATGCTTTGTGTCAAAGAAATTAGACCTATGTATATATAGAATAGTCATCAATAAAGGTGAGCAAACAGTGAGCCTTGCTAAAAGATAATGATGGAAAAGGACCTGCCAAGTCACTATAAACCAATTCAAGGACTTCTAAAGCCCTCCAAGCCTTCCCTTTGTCAAACTTGTCTTCAAGATGTTTTCCCAAGGCACATCCCGGACATGCACCATTAGAAAAATTGATTTGAGGAAGACCCGTGACCATATTTTGTTTACTGAGTTGCTTAAGATAATGGTAGTTGAGATGGACAAATCACTCATGCCATAGTTTGCTCACAGAATTTTAATGGGTGAGCAATGTGGTGGAATGTGAATCAAGTACAAAATAAGAGAAAGCCTACAAGAGAAACTCATTATTGGCCTTACCAACTACAAGGAGTGCATTATCTTCAAGATTTTGAATGTTGATAGAATCTAGAGTGAATTCAACTTTTCTACCATTATGAGTGATTTGGTAGGTGGAGATAAGGTTGGCTGATAGATCAGGCATGTAGAGAACATCCTCAAAGGTACCATTGCCAGTATCAATTGAACCATTCCCAATTACATCCACTAGAGAATCATCCCTAATGAGAATGTGGGGCTCAAAACAAGGCTCCAACAAAGAAAATTGTTCTTTAATAGAACCCATGTGATGTGATGCACCCAAGTCAACAATCCACCTTTTAAAGAATCAACAATAGCAACAAGTGTAGTTTTTCCTTTACCTGATTTTGAAGGAGTAGGGGAGTGTTGAGCAACAGAAAAAGGTAGATTAATGTTGTTATTTTTAAGAAGATTCTTTAACTCATCAATCTACTTCTTATGACAAGAATGTTCCTCATGACTAGGTTTCTTGCAAAAGCTACAAGTTGGCCTTTCCTTTTTTTGAAAATTCCCCTTTGAAGAGGAGTTGGAGTAAACGTTTTTTGTAGAAGATGATTGTGCTAGATATATTTGTGACTTCTTCTTGAACTGATTTTGTTTGTTGTAAGGTTTCCTTAATTCTTTCTGACCCTTTGGTTGACCAACCATCAAAGCTTGTGAGTGTGAAGCCTTCAGAAGACCCATTGAAAGAAGCTTACCTTGTTCTTGCATCAACATTTTAGAAAATGCAGCAAAAGAAGGTCTAGTGAATGTAGATCCCATTGTCAGCCTATGAGTGTGAAAGCTAGAAACAAAATTTAAAAATTCAAGTCCAAGTTTGTTTAGAGTGTTATAGATAATTTGAATATCTTTCTTCTCTAAGCCACATGATTTACATTGTTCTCTAAGGTCTTTGACCTTTTTTATATAATCCTAGATGTTGTCAAAAGACTCTACATCAAGGCTCATTAGTTTGTTTTCAATTTGATAACCACGAACTTCATCAGTTGTACCATACAGATTTTTTAATTTGTTCCATGCATCATGTGAATCTTTATATTCTTCAATTTGAAACATTATATCAAGAGAAACTAAACTCCTTAGACAACCAAGAGCTCTTGTATGTTCAAACATCCAGAGTAGTTTTTCCTTATCATTTGTGGGTTCAATTACCTCCCCAATTACCTTCTTCTTAACATAAGGTGTATATCTTAGTTGAATCAAGGCATTCCATTCATTTTAATGCCATGTGTTGTAGTTATATGGCGTTAGCAATTGAAACTTAAATGTACCCATAGTGAAGGAAAAATAGAGTAAAAAGTATGAGATATGTTCAAGCACAAAGATAACAAGAGACCCCCCCTTCTTTACTCAACCAATGAATCCCCCCAAAAAAAAATGATTTGGCACTTTATATTTAGTGCAATTATAGATTTATGGATTTTGATGCTTTTACAAATCCTCAAGAAATAAGCATGTATTGAAAGTATATATATTCGGTAAAATTTCATATGAAATAAACAACATCAATGCAAAGCACTCAAAAAATAATGCACTTTCAAAAGAATAATCAACTCGATCCAAGGTCATATGCAAAATTTATGCAACTTTGAAGTTTTCAAAATGAGAATGGTGAGGTGTCCTCTCAAAAATTTCTGAAAAATCCATGTGCTAAAATCTAAAACTATCTTCACCAATGCATAGAGCACAAAAAAATAGCCCAAATCAAAAAAACAAATCACTAAAATTTGGAGGTCAGGAGCCCTAGTTATGAGTTATTAAAGTGGGCCTTAAAAAATCAATGCATCAACGGAGAGGGGGTGAAAAAATTCTGCCAAATTTAGCGGAACTACCACAAAAGTTAGCAGTCCGCCAAAATTATATATCTGCCAAAACTTTGCCAAATATAGAATTTTGTCAAATAAATTTTAATTCAACCTCCAATTTAGCCACTGCTAAATGCTCCTCCAAAATTAGTGGTCTTGTTAAAATATCAAAAAAATATTTTAAAAAATCATTTAAGGCCTGAAGGTTGAGATTTTCTTTTTGAGGAAGCAAAGGGCACGAAAGACGGAGCGGGTCTACACAAAACTCAGACAAGCCATGGCCTGGGCGCAAGGTCCAAAGGCCGTAGGTACCAACAGTACCTATGGTACCTTCAATACCTGTGGTGCAAGCTATGCAAGTATGAAGTACGTACACAATACTATGCAAAAAAAAAAAAAGTTACTTTCTTTATTTAAAATTTTCAATGAAAATTTTGTCATTTTCAATTTTTTCTTTTTAATTTTTTCTTTTTTTCTTTTTTTTTTTTTTAAAAAAATAATATATTTGTTAAATATAATTTTGTAAATTTTTTTAAATCAAAAATATTTTACTAAATATATATATTTTGCAATTTATTTAAAACAAAAAAAAATAGTTTGAATTTTTTTTTAAAGCAAAAAATATTATTTTTAAATTGGTTTGTTCATGGGGTCAAATGGCTCCCTAGACAAAAAAAAAATCCTTACTTGGCCACTTTGTCCAAAATCAACATTTTGATAGTCGATTTTATGGTTTTTGGGCCTTCTAAGCACGATGGAAGGGTCGAATTTGATCCAAAATGCTCTTAAATGTTGGCTCCTTGTTGGATGTGACAATGAACCTCTCGCTTCAAATTGTTGTATATCTGGCCTACGATGTTCGTTTCAGGCGAAATAAAGGGCAGATCTAAATGTGTTAATAGCTCTAGACTCAATGGTGAGCTCAAAATCTCTTCATGAAGCTTCAGAAAACCAGCAATTGACAATTCAATGTATGAACCCCCAAAAAATTGATATTTTCTTTGCACTTTTCTGATTCTTTGAATCATCTGAGGATGCAAGAGAAGAGCATACTCAGTGTTTTGAAAAAAAAACTCTACACTCTCAAATTTTCTAAATGATTGCTAACCCACAACTCAAATTTGACTCTAATACCATGTAAGATTTGCTAACTAGCTTACCCAAGAATCTAATGACTAAAGGAAAGAAAATACAGAAATATGAGAAAGAATAAACTATATATTCCTCTCAAGAATGCAAAGCTATATCAACTTGAGAATTGAGATTACAAAGGAAATGCCTTGGTTATATAGGCCAAGGGGAGAGATAGATGTAACTAGAGGATGACAAGTTTTCTCATCCTATTAAGTGTGACAACATGTTATTAAAGCTCAACCACCTTATCCCTATGTAAAGGTAAGCTAGTGTGAAGAGGACTTTAGTGGAGAACTAGCTAGAAATGAACTATTTAGATAAATTACCCCTTTCACACTAACAATAATGACTCACACCTGAGTTGCATCATAGCTCACATTTAATGAAACTTAACACAAGGCTTTATGTTTTAAGCATTCACATCTACATAATATGTAATCTAAAAGAGATATACGCGTTCATCTACAGCAAGACAAGTCTTCAAGTTCATGTCTTTGAACAACAAAAAATAAAGACTTTCTTTATTTATATTAAATATGAATTTACATTGATCCTTATTTACAAAAAAAATCCCATACTAAGTAGTTTCCTCATTATCGAAAAGAGGACACTCCTCTAGGTCCTCATCCGAATTTATGTCATCCTTCTTAGGAGAGGTAGTGTGTGCATGTAGGCACTCCTTCTCCTATTTTGTCAATAAAGGTGCATTAGGTCCACATCCTAATGGAAAATCTCTAATCATAGAGGGTTTCTTAGTCTTAGGTGTTCATTTGGACTCAATATTTTTTCCTCTCTCCAGCTTGAGTCGAGTGAGGGTGCGTGCTAGAGTTTCATCATTAGGAATCTCAAGTTGGTCTTCAAGTTTGGGATTCTCTTCGATAGCAACTTGTTTTTTCAAAGCCCTTATAGTCTTTTCCTTTTTCCTTAATGACTTTGACCTCCCTATTCCTACAACCAATTTAGATTTAGTTATTCACAAGGTAACTCAATTTTGGTTAAGGTTCAACTAATCCCTAATCTATCCATTGTGGGCTCATAGGCCTAGAGCTGAACCCTAAGCTCTAATACTAAATGTAACATGCCCAACTATTATTTCACAAAAAAATTAATATTTTACATTATGAATATAAATTAAAGACATAAATTCCATACCTATTTTCCATCATAGCAATTTCATGTCCAAGAATATAAAATAAAATATATTTTGTATATTCATTTCCAAATATCAATAGCCAATATACAAGGTTTGACTCAGCATTCAATCACCACATAGTCAATACAATAATTACATTAATGATACAAGTACATCATATAAACTATAATTCCATTGTAATTCCTCATCGAAATCTCACCTCCATTGGTGGATGAGAACATGGTTCAAGTTCTTTTTCACCCAACCACGAAGCTACGCTTCCCCAGAATTCTTCTATCCATCGAAGAATACCTAACCCTACATGGAAAACTTAGTAAGAGATACAATTTTCAAGGTATAATATGGTGTGTGCCTAACTACATGCATTTCTATCTAATGGTAGAACATGCAAGTTCCAAGTTAGGTAAAGATGAAGAGAGGATAAATAAATAAATCAGTCTATTCCAAATAATGACTACAAATCTTGGCCAAGCTCATGCTGCAAATGCAACTTAAGTAAGATTTTAGAAAAGAAAAATTTATAATCTCTGGCACGCTTTCTCGAAAGGAAACTTTCCCATAAATAAAAGGGGTATCCCTCCCTTCTAGACCATCTAATAGCATCATACATCCATGTGCTACAGTCTATCTAGTACTTTTGTATCATTTCATCACATTCCATTTCATCATATAAGTATTCAACATAGTTCAAGAATAACCATACAACCATTCATCAATTAACTATCTTTCCTTAAGTTTCACATTTACTCATCAATTTTGTTCCATTTCTACAACTTTCTTTCCTTTGCAAATGAAATTGATCTAACATAAATCAAATGAGTAAATAAGATGAAATAAGAAGGTATATTGCATGTATGTATACTTGCATAAATGATGATTTTATGTGTGTGCACATATATGTAGATTAATCACAGTTTGTATATGCGTATACATTCTTTAAGAATAAAATAAAATCCATTCTATATGCAAATTTCTAGATTTAAGATACATTGATTACATCTGATACACAAGTTATGGTCTTAACCACTTTATTCAAATCATAACATGATGAATGTCAATACAATGGTTCGAGATTTTAACAAAAAAATAGAGTTCCAACTAAAATGATGCAAGGTTGTTTACCTTTGATAGAAAAATTCAATTTTAGAGACATTATGAGAACCAATATTAATTCTTGGCAATCATTAGTTTGAGTTACTTGGTAAAAGTATAATATTAAACTATTAGCATTCTATTCTTGATAGACAATAGGTTCAACATTTAACTAAGTATCATTTAATCTCTATGTTTAATCCAAAACATTGTGATAAGTTACATTATGTTCATCTTTTAAAAACACACATATATGTTTATATATCAAGAATACTGGGGTCAATTAGCTTTAATTGTTCTATCAAGTTATACCCTTTCTTAATGTTTCAATGGTATTGTTGTTCTCATACTCAAGGCACTTATTTAACAATTAAAAAAAAAAGTATAAATTACCATTTGAATATGTGATGATTCACACACAAGATTTACTAAGCATGCATATACACACACACATGCTTGTCATAGAGATAAAGGAAGATTCATTTAAATGTCATGAGGAATCCATACACCCTCGGCCTATTATGGCATATTTTTTGACAATGGCATACCAATAAATCACAAGCATTATCATTTTTGAAAGACATTATAACAGACAATTATCTTGGACCAATGGTATCATTCCATTCTTCTTATTAGAATGATGCATGATTGTTTGAAAAAAATGAAAATAACAGAATGACATAAGGTCATTGTCCAATACATATCTATATGTCATATAGCCGATCTCGATCAATACCTATATTACACCAAGTTGATATCATTCATTCCACACTAAAGCTTTGAATAGAACAATGTATATCATTCATCAACTCGTAACAATATTGGTGATAGAACCGCCCATTATCTTATATATGGAAAAAATTGATATGGATCATTCTAAGTTGAGATTCATGCTCAAATGGTCCATATCATTCAACTCAAAATAACAGGGTAAATGTATATTGATGTGAAATATGGTATCGTTCGACTGGGTATCTTGAGTGAACAACACCATAAATGAGGTTTACATTTACAGAGGATGTATCGATGTGCTCAAGGAATGATGGTAAAATAAACATATGGGCTAGAGCCCAAACACAAACCTTTGAATTCGATCATGCACATGCATGTCGATACACATAGCAAAGGTAAAATAGGGGTTTTCACCCACCAAACATGGCTATCCAAAAATTACATAACATAGAATGAAAGCCAAGGCCAAGAATACAACAACAATTTATAAACAAAGATAATAACAGAGAATTTGAATCTCATTAAGCCCAAGCATTGCTCAAAATATATTCAAATATTTGAAGGAAACTTCTGAGAAAGGAATTGGTTTTTACCTCTCTTTTTTGCAAGTTTGATGGTTTTTACCTTCAACAAATTGGAAATAGATACCCCTCCTTTCATGCCTTCTCCTTCTGCTTTCCTATTCCCCTAAATCTTCTCTATCTTTTTGCTAGATTATCTCCTCTTTTTCAAAAATTTCGCCACTCATTGTCCATCAATTTTGCATACTATATTTGGAGAGGTCTTGATTCTCCATACCTACATCACTTAGCTGCCCACTCCCCCTATTTCTTGTGCATTATTCCCTTCACTCTAATATGGGAGGAATCGGCCTTATTCAATTATGAAGGGGGTTATATAAATATTAATTTTCATCATTTCCTTCTATATAGTTTCATAAGAAATTTTCAAAAAAAGAAACACATCATTAAAATCCTTTACAACATATTTGTATATATATATGTATAGTTACACACACACACAAAGATATAAATTTAATTTCACAAACATGTATTTTAATTTCCTTTATCAAGAGCTTACTTTCAAGTTCTTCCAAAAGAAAAAATAATATAATTGTTCTTCTTATGATAATTATGTATAATCAAATACATTTCCAATACCAAGATAAGGTAAGACAAGTGATGCAATAAATTCATTTCTTTCATAATATTTCCTATTTAATCATTCATGATTTTCATACAAGCAAGAATGATATCTATCAATTGCAAGACAAATACAGATATCATGGTCTATTGTGGTGTGTGAGATTCCAAATTCTAGTCTTGCTTATTGCTCGTCATCCAGCTAAGCATTCCTGCTTCAACCATGTTCTCGTTCTTCAACATATTCCTGCATACACACACTCTTGCACTTGCAATTTTTCATCAATAACCTTTAACTGATAATCATTGTAAAATAATTCTCTTAAATCATAAAGTTGCAAGATAATAATTTTTCTAATATTATTGCATTTATCAAATTTCATAAACAATAATAGATAAATTTCATTTTTCAATTATTTCAATTAACTTAACATTATTGAATGCAAGGAAATTCAGATGTGACACTTATGTTGGTCATTAATGTCGACTATATGGAGATTGTGTGTTCAAGTTGTTGGAAGGATGTTGGTGTTTTCATAGCTGGGGAGATTGTTGTCAAGATCTTGTTATGATTTGATAAGAATATGTTATGGTATTGTCATCAGTGTTGTCATTAATGTCTTGATGAATAAGAGTTGCAATTGCAGTAGGTTCACTTAGTTTCTAAGTTATTTTGAGAAATTTTGAATAAAAGAGATTGCAATGTGATGGAGTGGTGTTTAGTGTTGTGCTCCACATTTATTCATGGTTAAATTTATGCTTGTGTGGTTTGGATGTGTTGATCAAAGGTGCTCAAAGTTGTTATATTCAGAGTTGCAAGTTCTAGATCTTACAGCAATGAAAGTTGTGTTCACTAGTGTGTGTGTCTGTGAAGAATATTGTCTAGGAGAAATGAGATTGCTTTGAATTGAAGTTTCTTGTCTTGCAAATTTTGGTACGTGCTTATAATGTGTCAGTGTAGGATCATGAGGGGCCAAACTAGGCCTCTAAGTGACAATGAAAATTCAGAAAAATAGAGTTACACAACTTGACATAAATATTTGAATAGGTTATTAACATAATTTGTAGCAAATTGAATGTAGTTTCTAAGCTACTAGTCCTTTTTTGGAAAAAAAAAAAAAAGTAAATCTATTTGGTTAAAATTTGAAGTTTTAATGTAGTAGTACTAAATTTTTTAGGAAAAAAATAAAAGCAGGTGTTTGTCCGGCCACCCTAATGATGAGAAAAAAAAAATGAATCTTTCAATATAAGTAGAAGAGACATGCCCATATGTGATGCATATTTATTTGTAATTTTTTTGCAAGTAAATAATTAGTTATGAATTTTCTAGTAGGAGTTTTTAAAAATATTAAAAACCATTTTTCTAGTCACTCTAACCTAGTCAAAAAAATATGTAATTCATTTTTTTTAAACAATATTTTTTGAAGCATGGTGTGTGGGGCATCTTTCAAATTCGAAAAATCTATAACCATTTAAAATTTATAGATGTTTTTAAATCAGCCTATTAATCAAGGCTGTACATATAGTGCACAAAGAAAATCAATAATAATTATCTATTAAATTCAAAATAAAGCATATCTTATATCGGTAGAATGTTGTGAATTTGCTAAATAAAACCTTTTTGTATCATCAAAATCAGATGAAAAAAGTGGTCAGCACAAAGGGTGAAGTCTGAAAAACTCTTAGAACCCCTGTAAACACGTTGGGGATGTTGACTTTTAGGCTTGGTAGTCCCCAAGCCAAGTACCAAATCAATACCGCAGAAAACGACTATCCGATATAAATGGATATCTGTTTTAACCAAATTGGATATGTGATATGAAATGGATATTCATTAATGTCGGCAAAATAGCGGATATCCATTATTTTGTAACAGATATCTATTTTTTGACACATTCTTATCAATATTTATATATATTTTATATTAGGTTATATAATATATAAATATATATTAATAATATATTATATTATTTATATATAAGGCTATATAATATATATAAGATGTAATATAATATATAGTATATAATATTTATATAATATAATATAATATAAAATATTAATATATTATATATAATAATATAATATATAATATTTAGTATAATATTAATATATTATATTATTTATATAATATTATAATACTAAATTATTTATTTTATATTATATTATATTATATGTATAATCTATACATGTTTATAATTTACACACAACAAAATGAGTACCTATTTTGTCCATAAAAGATATATGTTATACAACAAAACGGATATCTAATATGCTTAAGTAATGGATATCCATTATTTGCAACTTGAAACAAACCCCCTGATGTCTTAAAACATGGTGTGTTTATGGTCTAAAAATTGGATATCCGCTTTTCAAAAATGGATATCCCCTTTTAAAAAATGGATATCCATTTTTAAAAAATTCAAATCTATTGAAGCTTCACCCTATGCATACAATATAATATATAATATAATTTATATACTATATATAATATAGTATATATTATATAACATATCATATATAGTATATATATTATATAATATAATATTAAATATATTATATAATATATATATAACATATAATATATAATACATTTATTATATACTAATAATACATAATTATATGAATTTGAGGGAGAGAGAGAGAGAGAGAGAGAGTTATCTAGGTAGGGTGGGAGGGATATAGGGAGGGAGAGACATGAGAGAGAGAGAGAGACCTGAGAGGGAGAGATAGAGGTCAACTTGAGAGGGAGAGGGAGAGAGAGTTGAGAGAGAGTGAGGGAGAGAAGAGATAGAGAGAGCTATCTAGGTAAGGAGGGGGGAGAAACCAAAGATGGGGAACTTGAGAGAAAGGGATGGGGAGAGATAGAGAGAGTTATTTAGGTAGGGAGGGACAGAGAAATGAAAGAGAGAGAGGGTGGGAGGGATAGAGGGAGTGAGATACCTAAGAGAGAGGGGGTAGGAGGGATAGATGGAGGGAGAGACATGAGAGAGAGGGGGGTGGGAGGGATAGAGGAAAAAAGACCTAAGAGAAGGTAGGAGTGAGAGAGAGATTTGAGAGGGAGAGACTTGGGTGAGAGAGGGAGAGACCTGAGAGAGAGACCTAAGAGATACCTGAGAGGGGGTTGAAGCAAGAGAGAGTTTTCTAGGTAGGTTGGGAGGGATAGAGGGAGGGAGGGACCAAAGAGAGACCTAGATGAGAGAGACTTGAGAGGGATAGACCTTAGAGAGAGGGAAGGAGAGAGATAGAGAGATTTATCTAGGTAGGGAGGGAGGGTGAAACCAAAGAGAGAGAGGATGATAGGGATAGAGGGAGTGAGATACCTAAGAGAGAGAAGGTAGGAGGGATAAATGGAGGGAGAGACATGAGAGGGGGTGGGAGGGATAGAGGGAGGGAGGGAGATCAAAGAGGGAGAGAGAGAGAGATACTTGAGAGATAGAGAGAGGGAGATACTTGAGAGGGAGAGACATGAGAGAGAGGGAGGGAGAGAGATAGATTTATCTAGGTAGGTAGGGAGAGAGAAACCAAAGACAGATAAAGAGACAGTGGGAGGGATAGAGGGAGCGAGATAACTAAGAGAGAGGGTAGGAGGAATAGATGGAGGGAGATACATGAGATAGAGGGGGTGGGAGGGATAGATGGAGGTAGACAAGAGAGAGACCTAAGAGGGGGTTGGAGTGTGAGAGAGAGAGGGAGAGACCCAAGAGAGACCTGAGAGGGGGTTGGAGCGAGAGAGTTGTATAGGTAGGGTGGGAGGGATAGAGGGAAGGAAAGACTAGAGAGAGAGAGACTTGAGAGAGATAGACCTAGATGAGAGAGACTTGAGAGGGATAGACCTAAGAGAGAGGGAAGGAGAGAGATAGAGAGAGTTATCTACGTAGGGAGGGAAGGAGAAACTAAATAGAGACAAATGGTGGGAGGGATAGAGGGAGAAAGATACCTAAGAGAGAGAGAGAGAGAGTAGGAGGGATAAATGGAGGGAGATACATTAGAGGGTGGTGGGAGGGATGGAGGGAGGGATATCAAAGAGAGAGAGAGAGAGACTTGAGAGGAAAAGACATGAGAGGGAGGGAGGGAGAGAGGGAGAG
This sequence comes from Sequoiadendron giganteum, assembly GCA_007115665.2. NCBI lineage: Eukaryota > Viridiplantae > Streptophyta > Pinopsida > Cupressales > Cupressaceae > Sequoiadendron > Sequoiadendron giganteum. Next base: position 95,881,421 of record CM021109.1, read on the forward strand.
ATAGAGAGAGTTATCTAGGTAGGGAGGGAGGGAGAAACCAAAGAGATGGAGATGGTGGGAGGGATAGAGGGAGCGAGATACCTAAGAGAGAGAGGGTAGGAGGGATAGATGGAGAGAGAGACATGCAAGAGAGGGGGTGGGGTATAGAGGGAGGGAGATGAGAGAGAGACCTAAGAGGGGGTTGGAGTGTGAAAGAGAGAGTTGAGAGGGAGAGACCCAATAGAGACTTGATAGGGGGTTCAAGTGAGAGAGAGATTTGTTTGGGTAGGGTGGGATGGATAGCGAGAGGGAGAGACCATAGAGATAAAGAGAGAGACCTATATGAGAGATACTTGAGATGGATAAACCTAAGAGAGAGGGAAAGAGAGATATAGAGAGAGTTATCTAGGTAGGGAGGGAGAGACCAAAGAAAGAGATGGTGGGAGGGATAGAGGGAGCAAGATGCCTAAGAGTGAGAGTGGGAGGGATAAATTGAGGGAGAGACATGAGAGGGGAGTGGGAGGGGGATCAAAGAGGGAGAAAGAGAGAGGGAGGGAGGGAGGGAGAAACCAAAGAGAGACAGATGGTGGGAGCGATAGAGGGAGTGGGATACCTAAGAGAGAGAGGTTAGGAGGGATAGATGGAGGGAGAGACATTATATATGGGGGTGGGAGGGATAGAGGTAGGGATATGAGAGAGAGATCCAAGAGATACTTGAGACGGGGTTGGAGTGTGAGAGAGAGAGAGAGAGAGAGTTGAGAGGGAGAAACCCAAGAGAGACCTAAGAGGTGGTTGGAGTGAGAGAGAGATTTGTCTAGGTAGGGTGGGAGGGATAGAGTGAGGGAGAGACCTTAGAGAGAGAGAGAGAGACTTGAGAGGGATAGACCTGAGAGAGAGGGAAGGACAAAGATAGAGAGAGTTATCTAGGGAGTGAGGGAAGGAGGGAGAAACTAAAGAGAGAGATAGTTGAAGGGATAGAGGGAGCAAGATACCCAAGAGAGAGAGAGAGTAGGAGGGATAAATTGAGGGAGGGACATGAGAGGGGGCTGGAAGGGATGGAGGGAGGGACATCAAAGAGGGATGGAGAGAGACCAGAGAGAGAGAGGGAGAGATACTTGAGAGGGAGAGACATGAGAGAGAGGGAGGGAAAGAGATAGAGAGTTATCTAGGTAGGGAGGGAGGGAGAAACCAAAGAGAGAGATGGTGGGAGGGATAGAGGGAGAGACTTGAGAGAAAGGGAGAGACCTGAGAGGGGGTTAGAGTGTGTGTGTGTGAGAGAGACAGAGATTTGTTTATGTAGGGTGGGAGGGAGAGATGGAGGGAGAGACCTAAGAGAGATAGACCTAAGAGGGGGTTGGAGTGATAGAGAGACCTAAGAAGTGGTTGGAGTGAGAGAGAGGGAGAGACCTGAGAGAGAGACCTGTTGGGTCTCAAAAATGCAGGTTTGAACCATGAGAGGTTGTTAAGCTCTCACAATGCTTTTGGCCAACTAACAAGGCCAACCAATATAGTTAAACCTTCTGCTCTTAGGGCTCTGCTAGACCAAGGTGGGTGTACCTAATGAATGATGCAGATTTAAAAGCATTTCCTAGTTGATCAATCTATCCACAATGGCAAAGGGTAGTAGACAGATGAAAAACCACTACAACTAATCCTACTCCTATTGCACAAATGAAAGGTTTTGAATAAATTTTTTGATATGAATTTGTATCTCTGGGTTGAGGCATATCAGTGCCTTCTATCCACATGGGAAATGGAGTCAAAAATGATATGTGTTTCCTCTTATTGGCTTAACTCTAGTTGTTAGGCACTCTGAAAATTCTATGGTTGGCATAAAACTTTACTAATTCTATGACTTGCATAAACAGTGTTGGAATGTTTCTCTATCAGGTTCTTCTTTAACTATCCAAAATAAATCTTAAAACCACTGTGATTTATTAAGAGAATTTAATTTTGGCTTGCAGACACCAATTAATCAAATCATACAAAATGGAATATATTTTGATAAATCGGGGAATATGCTTGATATGCTGATTTAAATTATTAAAAGACCTCAAGTTGGAGACAACCAAAATAAAGAGTATAAATTGATGCAACACAACAACTGAACACCAAAGAGAAATTCACCAGTTTAAAACATTAGTCTTCATTGTTTCTACTTCAAGAAAATTCAATACATTATTTCCATCCCAATCCCTTCTCGGGAAAAATCTCTCTCCTACAGTCTAACTATTGCCTATCTATCTATTGTCTCCCTTTTACAATTGATTTTTCAATACATTTTATACAGAAAATTCCAAGAGTTATAACTCTTCATTTTACTATTACAGTCATTTGTTATTCCTAACAGAAAATAAAATATTTGATTAAGTTGCCTTATTGGCAAATAAAATATTTAAAACTATAGTGATGCTTTGATTTTACATTAATAAGTTTCTTCCCTTTAATATTTCGCTTTACATGTTGTTGCGAGTCTTCTCTTTATTCTTACTATCTCTGCAGCTTACTTTAGGTTTACCATCGCCACGGTTATCACCAACATTTACCGCCTTATCATAGTATGTACTTTACCTATCCACGGTATCACGGTCCCCTGACTTTGATTGCTTTGTTTTACCGCTCAACCATAGGCTTTATCTCTATCACGGGCGGTTCCGTAGCAGGTGCATCATAGCCTTCTTCTTTCCTACCGCCTTATCATGGTCTCAATATTTATTGTCAACGCTATGGCAGTTTTAACTGTCATGGTCTCCCATACGTTGTTACCACACTACCACGGTCTTCACTTCACCCACTAGCGGTACCGCAGTGTGACTGTTAACCATCATCTCATTGCTTCCTCTTGGCCACCGCAGTCACCGCGGTCTATGGATTAACCGTGCACGATGTAGCGGTAGAAGATTTATGCTTAGCTTCATTGATTATCTCACTGTCTCTGCTAATGGGTTACCGCAGTCACCACGGTCTCCATGAGAACCATGTGCAATACTGCGGTGACCCGCTTATTAACCGCCAATGCCGCCACCCCCTCTGTTTATCTAATCACCACCGTGATACCATGGCCTATGAGCTGACCCCCTGCAATACCGCAGTGGGATGTCCTAGTTGTTTCTCGGTCGGTTACTCACCGCCCACCATAATACCACGGTTTATGTTTAGATCATGTGCGGTGGCGTGGTAAGCTCTTTGTGTCTACCTGCTAACCGGTACTGCCATACTGCATGCCCCCCATGGGAGGCTATGGTAAAGCGGCAAGTGACATAAAAAATGATTGTTAAAGTAGCAATATAAGATATTAGGTGTATGAAAATTTTTGGAAAGGGAAAAAATGAATTTTATATGAAAAAGATAGGAAAATGTGAGGGCAAAATGGGGAAACCCTTAGTTTTTCTTATGGATTTTTTAGGTTCTAACAATGGCTCTTATTGGGGATGAGCGATTTTGTAAATCACTGCAAGAATCCAAAATATCTCTGGTAGAGCAAACCAAATAAATGATATGAAAAATGAAAGCCATGGCAGATGGAGGGAATGAACCAGAGCGGAGATGAAAAACAAAGCAAAATGTAAAAAATGGAAAATTCTAAACTGTTGTACATGGAAAGAAAACCAACATTTTCAAAAAGGAACCTCTGGGAATGTCCATGTAGTGGCAAACCTAGACCCTTCAAAGATTCCTAAAATTACTGTGCATGGAAAGAATTTTTTAAAGAGTCATTGCTAAGAATTGTCCATGCACTGGCAATTCTCAATCCTCTATACCTGCTATGGTTCAAAAATCAAACCATAAGGGATAAAACCTTCATTTTCCTCTGTCATAGACCTTATTTTGTTTTGAGCTCACCAGACTTTTCTTGAAACTATCCATTCCACCTGTCCTGCAACATGCATTATCATTAAAAGCCTTCAAAAAAGCAATGTATTCAGCCTAACACATACCCCTCTGCAGTTCATCATATAATAAATCTTTTTCACCCTCAGCATACAAAATGTATCCACTTTCAACAAAACATTCATATGCTTGATCATTATCATATGTTGTTGAATGATCTAGCAACTGTACTGGGACCTAAAAATCTGAATACTCCTTATGGCAGCCAAGAAATTCAATCTCATCAACATCCTCTAAAACAATCAAATCAGAGCTACTCTCCATTTCTTTCCTATCACCAGTTCGCACTGACACACACTTTTGATTCATACAGTCATCCTTATACATACTTGAATCAACAAATGTTGGACACTCATCATCAATTACATGTAAACCAATATCTTCCCTTTGCAGGAAAAAATTATTCGAGTCACATACCTCTTCTTGGACAGACATGGATCTTTGATCAGCTTCAAATAATTCCTCATCACTGTGAGAGATACACATGGGGTCATATGAATTACTACTTTCACTATCAAAACAAAAGTAAGCTGGAGCCATAGCTTTGGAATCATTTGTATGTGCACATCTCTGGTATTCTAGAGTCAATAAATCTGAAACTTGCTCACTTTTGAGTGAACATGTTTCATCCAGGTCTCCTACTATTTCTCCAACTTCTTGATCTCCATATGAACTGCAACAATCATCATGTTGTAGATCAACATCCACAATTTCATCTTCACAATCTGGATCATAATTTGTTATGCAAGAGAAACTCTCCATATGTTCATTGTTGGATGGCATGATATATTCTTCTAACTCAGCTTCTGAAGCATTGTTGATATACTCCCCAGATGATGTGTCCCCATCAATATCATTAATGCTGCAATCATCTTCCAAATCCAAAAAATTGTCATTAGAAATCCCAGTGACACATTTATCCTCCATTGGCTACATTATTTGATCAATTTCTCCATCTTTACCCATACCATTACTTATGTCATCATATTTGATATTGCTAGCATGCTCATGCCTGTGTATCCATAACAACAATTCCCCAATAGTAGTTGGCTCTGATGATTCAGACCAATGACCTGGATCGGGGTCATATATTCTCATGAATTTCTCAATGAGTACGAGATCACTAGGCAGAAGATCATAAGGTATTTTCAAATGGATTCTCAACATTTTGTCAAGTAAAGAGTGTGCAGATTCTCCTTTGTGTCTCCTTATGTCAAAAAATTCATCTAAGATACCTTGACCTCTTTCTTGATTATGTAAATACTCATCATCTCTGTCCTCATACTAGTTCAAGAATATTCCTTCTAGATCCTCCCATGAAGATATACTTTGCATAGGCAAACTTACAAACTATTCTCTTGCACTATCCCTCAAAGACCTTGAAAAAAATTTCATAATGACATCCTCCGGATAGATTTGAAAGTTGACAATGAAATTCCAAAATCATTCCATATGCTCATAAGCTGATTCATCCCATTCTCCATGAAATCTAGGGATATGCTTTAGCAATTCTAGCAATTCACAGGGGTAAGGATTTGGGTAGCCTTGGACATTACTATAGTTAAATGGTTTATCAATAGCTGAGACAAAATTTGGAGGGCCATATGGGTTTTGGTAGATCTTTGATCTTTTTTTAGGAAATGGAATATAAGTATTCATTTGATGTAATGGTTGTGGTGCATAAGTGTTTTGTTGTGAATATAGCACATTACCTCCATTGTCGAAGTTCTCAGTTGTATCATGTGTTGTTTGTGGTGTCCAAGATCTATTGGCATTTATGTATTCATTCTCACTATAGGATGGCCTATTCGGTGATGTATTTGGAACATATTTGACTCCTAATTGCAACATTCGTTGTTTCAATTGTAGTGTTTTTTGTTTCCAGTATAACCTTTGTTGTTCCATTTCTTCCAATTCTTTCATTGTCCAGTGCCTTCTTTCTTCTCCTGACATCTTGACAAAATGTTTACTGCTCCACAACATCCATGCATTATATATCAAATTAAAACAGAGTCGCCATCTACTTTTCCAAAAGTAGGAAATTGAAATGGATTGCTTTGGTTTGCCCCCAATGAAATCTCCAAAAAAAATGCAAAACTTTGCTGACTCAATAAATGAAAAGGCTGGAATTTTTTCTGAGTAACTCCCTAGTAGAGTCGCCAATTTGTTGGGTCTCAAAAATGCGGGTTTGAACCACGAGAGGTTGCCAAGCTCTCACAACACTTTTGGTCAACTAACAAGGCCAACCAATATAGTTGAACCTTCTACTCTTAAGGCTCTGCTAGACCAAGGTGGGTGTACCTAATGATTGATGTAGATTTAAAAGTGTTTCCTAGTTGATCAATCTATCCACAATGGCAAAGGGTAGTGGACAGATGAAAAACCACTACAACTAATCCTATTCCTACTACACATATGAAAGGTTTTGAATAAATTATTTGATATGAATTTGTATCTCTAGGTTGAGGCATATCAGTGCCTTCTATCCACATGGGCAATGGAGTTAAAAATGATATGTGTTTCCTCTTATTGGCTTAACTCTAGTTGTTAGGCACTCTGAAAATTATATGGCTAGCATAAAACTTTACTAAGTCTATGACTTGCATAAACAGTGTTGGAATGTTTCTCTATCAGGTTCTTCTTTAACTATCCAAAAGAAATCTTAAAACCACTGTGATTTATTAAGAGAATTTAATTCTGGCTTGCAGACACCAATTAATCAAATCACACAAAATGGAATATATTTTGATAAATTGGGGAATATGCTTGATATGTTGATTTAAATGATTAAAAGACCTCAAGTTGGATACAACCAAAATAAAGAGTATAAATTGATGCAACACAACAACTGAACACCAAAGAGAAATTCACCAGTTTAAAACATTAGTCTTCATTGTTTCTGCTTCAAGAAAATTTTGTACATTATTTCCATCCAAGTCCCTTCTCAGGAAAAATCTCTCTCCTATAGTCTAACTACTGCCTATCTATCTAATGTCTCCCTTTTACAACTGATTTTTCAATACATTTTATACAGAAAATTCCAAGAGTCACAACTCTTCATTTTACTATTACAGTCGTTTGTTATTCCAAATAGAAAATAAAATATTTGATTAAGTTGCCTTATCGGAAAATCAAAAAAATTTAAAACTATAGTTATGCTTTGATTTTACATTAATACATTTATGCCCTTTAATATTTCGCTTTACATGTTGCTGCAATTCTTCTCTTTATTCTTACTATATCCATAGCTTCCTTTAGGTTTACTGCCATGATTATCACCACCATTTACCGCCTTACCATGGTTTGTACTTTACCTGTCTGTGGTATCATGGTCCCTTGACTTTGACTGCTCTATTTTACCACTCAACCATGGGCTTTATCTCTATCACGGGCGGTTTTGTAGCGGGTCTGTCATAGCCTTCTCCTTTCCTACCACCTTACCGCGTTCTAAATATTTACTTTCAACAGTATGGTGGTTTTAACCGTCACAAACTCCAATACGTTGTTACTGCACTATCGCGGTCTTCACTTCACCCACTAGCAGTACCACGGTGTGACTGTTAACCGTCATCTCATTGCTTCCTCTTGGCCACCGCAGTCACCACAGTCTGTGGATTAACTGCGCGCGGTATAGCGGTAGAAATTTTTTGCTTAGCTTTGATGATTATCTCACTGTCTTTGCTAATGGGTTACCACAGTCACCACGGTCTCCATGAGAACCATGTGGGGTACTAAGGTGACCTGCTTATTAACCACCAACACCGTCGCCCCACCATTTATCTGACCGCGACCATGATATCAAGGTCTGTGAGCTGACCCCCTGCAGTACCGTAGTGGGATGTCCTAATTTTTTCTCGGTCGGTTACTCACCACCCACCACAATACTGCGGTCTATGTTTAGACTGCGTGCAGTGGCGCGGTAAGCGCTTTGTGCCTGCCTGCTAACTGGTACCACCATATCGTAGGCCCCCCGTGGGAGGCTATGGTAAAGCGGAAAGTGACATAAAAAATGATTGTTAAAGTAGTGGTATAAGATATTAGGTGTATGAGCATTTTTGGAAAGGGAAAAAATGAATTTATATGAGAAGGATAGGAAAATGTGAGGGAAAAATGGGGAAACCCTTAGTTTTTCTTATGGATTTTTTAGGTTCTAACAAGACCCAAGAGATACCTGAGAGAGAGACTTGAGAGAGACGGAGGGAGTGAGAGAGAGTTATCTAGGTAGGGAGGGAGGGAGAAACCAAAGAGAGAGAGGGTGGGAGGGATAAAGGGAGCGAATTACCTAAGAGAGAGGGGTATGAGGGATATTAAAATACAATATATATTATATATTAATATTAATATATAAATATAATATATATTAATAATAATAATATGTAATATATATTGTATATCATATAATACATATTATATAATATAACATTCAATATATTATAGAATTTTTAATTTTAATATAATGGATATCCATTTTTGGCATCATGCTTCTATGAAGCCAAGTGCGGTCTGTTATGAGCTTTAAGTAATAGATATCAGTTTAGATAATGGATATCCATTATTGACAAATATATGTGTTTCCCTTCACATTAAAATTTATATATTATTATATATATAAATAATATAATATTAAATATATTATATATAATTATATATAATATATTATATATAATTATATATAATATATTATATATAATATATTAATAGATAATATGAACAAATTATATTATATTTTTTATATTAATATAACATGCTAGAAATAATGGATATTTGTTTTGAAAAAAAATGGATATCCATTTTGTGAGAATGGAAAAAATGGATATCCATTTTGTGAGAATGGAAAAAATGGATATCCATTTTGTGAGAATGGAAAAAATGGATAAAAGACAATTTTGTTTGTTCCAAGAGCCTCCACATTCTCTGCTCTGTCGAGAATATCATGATTTTTTTGCGCATTACAAACAAGAAATCACTTTTGGAGCACTCCATTTCATAAAAAAATTATTCTTTCAATTATTTGGTACATCTTTGGGTTGGGATAATGGTAAGCAACATTCATCATAAAGCGAAAAGAAGAGGAACTATCAAGCAAAGGCAATTGAGGCAAGTAGAGCGAAGGATAGAGAAAGGAAGAGGTTGCAAAGAAATGGTATGTCAAATTCTCTTCAAGGGGAAGGTTCCTCTTTACCTTTAAGTGAAATTCAAAGTGACCATGGTATTGAATTTGAAAATATTGAAGAAGAAATTAAAATTGAAAACTTTACAACATGAAAATGATGTGCAAAATGTTGAACATGAAATTGTAAATGTTGAGCATGAAGATAAACTTCAAAATGTTGAACACTCAATTAAAAATATTAATGTTGAACATGAAATAGGTGAAAATGAAACAATGACTGTCAATGTATCTCCTAATTTTGCAAGAAGAGATGATATTTATGAAGATGAAAATGAAATCCTAAATCCATCTATTTGTAATGTACCCAATGAAAATGCCCAACATTCAAGAACCCCTAAATGGGTACTTCAAATAGATGAGAACATAATAGACAATCTTGATGGAAAAAGGTCATCACGAATGGTTCGGTTGTGGGCCACCACTATGCTCAATGAATACTTTTTTGATAATACATTAACCGAACAATGTCAACTTTTTGTACAATTGCTAAAGTCTTACAAAATGATACCATTATTAAATAAATTGAAGATTCGTGTCACCAAAAAGTTGGAAAAAATAGATTATTGTAAAAAACAAATTTAATGCTCTAACTTCTATTGGAAAGACTAGTAAGGAAAAAGATAAAAGAGCTACTCGTAGAGTTATCACAACATCACTAGTAAGCCATAATTTGAGAAAGGCTCATTTAATGAGACAAACTTGTATTGATTTAAATCTAGATCATAAAACATTGTCTAGAGCACTCTCAAGAAGAGGAAGACTTGATAGTCCTTTTCAAAATGATACATGGGCTTTTAGTGGGAGGCTTTCACGTGTTTATAAGAAGCTAACTAATAATGTAAAGATGTAAATTGAACAATTTTGGATCTCTCACTCTAGATTATCACCAAATGTAAAGGATGTTTTAAAGTTAAGAATTGGAAATCGATATCGCACACTGCATCCTAAACATTTATTGGAATGTAGCCAAACAATTTTGTGAAGCACATAAAAATTTGAAAATCTCACAAAGGGTTTTTTGAGTCATGTAAGCCATTTTATTGTGTACCTATTAATATTCACAATACATGTTGTTGTAAATACCACATTGAGTTTTTAATGTATCATGAATTATTATACTATATTCATTCTACTATGCATACTAATGAAATGCTACAGGAATGTCATGGAATGCAACTCCCCAAGTCATTCAAGGACTTGTTAGACTCATTTTTATGTGTTAGAGGTGATGGTGTCCTTTTTTATAGAAATAACTATTTAAATGGAATATTTTGCAATGCGGTGGTTTATCGAAGTTTGTAATATGTTTTCATGAGGGCAAAGAACATGATCTTGCTAACTGTGTCGCAAAAAAGTGTAGCCTTGACATTTTTCACTCATTTGGGCCTTTTCTTGTGGTTTTTGGCCTAATTTTTCTTGGATCTAATGTCGTCATGTGGCCAACACATTCACATTAGGTCTTGAACCCTTGCAAATCAATAAGAATTCTATGGTGTCTTGCAAAGGTTTTGTTAAGTGTTGTAACACATCTTCCCACTTTTCTAGGACCCTTTCATCATAATTCAACTAAAAAACCTCTTTTTACCCCTTTCCAAACCTTATGTCAAAGTATTGTAAGGTGTTGTAACAAACCCTCACACTTTTATAGGCTTGTCATCAACAAATTAACCCTTTCTTATGTTAAAATGACCCCTTAATGCACTTATAGGTCCAGCTTTAGTGTGTTTTGGAAGACAATCTTGAAAAACATCATTAATCACATCTTAATCCCTGACAACCAATCAAAATTGCCTAGGTGGACTAAGTCACCACCTTGGGCAATTTAGTCCCATGTAGCATAAAAATGAAAATTAAATATAAAAAATTGCATGATATTGTCTCCTAAACCCTAAGGTTGGCCTGTGATGTGTTATTCTTGGGGGATTAGGGCATCACATGTATAAATAAGGGTTTTTCTCCTTATTGTTCATCTCTTACATCTTCAAACTCTCAGCAACTCATTCTTCTCGATCACTCATTCACTATTCTTCTCAAGGGTAAAGGCAAGAAGATGAGTCCACGAAATGTGGAAGTTTTTTCCTTAGAAAAAAATCCAAAATCGGCCTCAAGAAAATGGGATCCCTCTTAGGTTTAGGGTCCCAAGCCGAAAACAAAATCCTGATTTTTAAAAAATGGGATCCTGTTTCTTAAAAAACGAGATCCCGTTTTGAAACGGCCTACTAAAAAATGGGTCGTTAAAAAATGGGATCCCATTTTTTGGCGGCTTGTTTTAAAACAAGATCTCGTTTTTTAATGGGATCCTATTTTTTAACGACCCCTTTTAAAACGAGATCTCATTTTTTAACAACCTGTTTTAAAATAGGATCTCATTTTTAACAGCCTGTTTCATAAAAAAAGAAAACTTTTAAGAAACGAGATCATGTTTTGCAAAAAGTGATCCCATTTCGTTCAAGTATAAAAAAATTATATTTTATGAAACAAGATCCCGTTTTTTAAAATTTTAATTTTTGGTCGGGTTTTTGCTTTTTTTTTCGATTTGGGAAAAGGCTTGGGGACCCGAACCTAATCCTTGGACCTAGTTTGACCTACAAGTTGAAGGTCTTGGCAATGTCATAAGTAAATAATGACTTTGGGCATATGTCTGAAGACCTTTTTTGCTAAAGTTTTTGACAAAATTAAAACCCATTATAGATGAGACAGTGTAGATTTCAAATATGTAATTTTTCTTACAATTGGATTTATTTTTTAATTTTTCAATTAATTTCTGATGATGCAGGTCCATAAACTTGAATTATCAGGGTTTTTTAATATTTTAATAACTTTTATCAACATAATTTTTTGACAAACGGATTGCACAAGAACGTACTTCAAACAATTCTTTTTCAAAAAAAAAATTTAAACGATGATTTTTCAAAACACCAAATATGGCCAATAAAAAATTAACAAAAAATAATTCAATAAAAAATTACACAAAAATATTGAAAATGTACTTCAATGAGTTCCAAATCTTTTCCCAAAAGGATTTAGAAAAATATGATAATTTAGGTCAAAATATGGATGACGTACACGTGCAAGGTATGGTAAAAAATGTGACTTTTAAACAATAGTTTTTATAAACGCCTATTGAAAATCAATTTGTATCATCTGGGTATTGAAATAAATTACATATTTGGAAACTAGACTCTGGGTACTACATTTTATGATTAGTGAGATTTTTCAAGATTTCATCTCTAAGTGCTTCACATTTTAAGGTCAAATGTGTCAAAATTTGAAAATCAAGAAAAACACTTCCACTTTTTGGCCAAAAAGTGGACTCAACTTCTTGCCAGCACCATCAAGCAAGCTAGGGTTTTATTATCCTAAGCCACCAAGACATCTTTTTGAAGCATTCAAGGGCTGAATTTTCCACCATTGTTGCATCAACTCAATATCTCTCATCATGGAAAGGTACTAAGTCCATTACTGCATATTTCATGCTTTCTTGTCTCATTTCATCATTTGATTTAATTATCTAAAAGGGGTTTGACCAAGGCAAACCCCCATGCCCTAACAATCAACATTTTCTCCTTCTCTCCTTGTGTGTTTGTAGATTCGGGTACATTGAAGACTTTGAAGCTTTTTTGAAGACCTTTCCTTGCTTGCAAAGTCAAAACATCCACTAAAAGTCACTTTCAGGTCTAGAAATCAGAGTTTCAGAAGCAGACACCTATGAAGAACCGAAGTGCAGACCAAGGGATTCCATCTCCACTTTCGGATTACTAAAAATTCAGAAGTGGACTAGGTCACCAATAGTTGTGACTTAGTCCCATTGAACCTACTTTTAAGAGGTTTTTACATATTCAGACACCCATTTGGCAGAAACGAGTTTCTGAGTAGTTTTTCCAGATCTGGGACTAAGTCGCCCAGATTGGCACAAGTGTCCCAATCAACATCAATGGAAAATTCTAAAGTTTCTAGAGCCTCTCTACATCACATTTCATTTATCAGGTCCACCTCTTCAGTTTTATTCATTTATGTAGCAATTTGTTTATGTTTCTTAAGTCATTTGTATATCACAATGTGATTTCAAGCATAGCTCACTTTCTAAGTTTAGCATTATTATTCCATCACTTTATCAATTTCCAGAATCTAGATCCCTCCATTTAGACACATTCCACACACATTAAACATATTAGCATCTACTCTTGAATGTAACTTTGCCCATTTTGGCCCATCTTTCTCCTTTTAGGTGAAAAACCCTAGAAGTGCAAGGAAGCATTAAGGAGCCAAATTTTGAGTTACATTTTGGTGAACCCGATGTCTACATACCTTTTTTTTTATTTGGATCCCATCACCATCTTATTTTTGCATTTCATTTCCTTTTGTATTGTTTAATTTGCATTCTAGGGTTTTAAAATTTTGCATTAGTGAAAGTGCATATAGGTTACATTTTTGCATCATAAAACATTACAAAAAAAAATTGAATTTTTGTATTTTCATCTTATGCATGCATCTTGCAACACATAAACCATCCAAATCAATCCAAAAAAATTGAAAAAACTGAAAAAAATCCCTAAGGTGGCGACTTAGTCCCTTTCCACCCCTGAAATAGCCTTTTACAGAGCTGAAAACCCTATTTTTAAGCTTTTGTTTTCTACCCTTATCTATCTGTATCAATTGGTTGTGTTTCTATAACATGCATTTCATTACATTTAGCTCAAATTAGCTCATTTCATGCATTGCACATTTTCAATTTTACAATCATGACAATTCATTTTTAGATCATTGGATAGTGTAATCAGCAAATTACCTTGTTTCAAATCTGAAAATTGTATTTCATTTTAAGTCTTTACATTGCATTTTAAGTTTTCATAAATTATTCAAACATGTTATTTTCAATTCTTTCCAAAATTTCAAAGAAAAAATTAGTACATAAACATGTTAATCATTCATCCAATGCATTCCCTAGCTATGAGAGTCTAGTGAATGAAAATGTTGACAATTGTATTACACTTACACTACCCTATATCTCTCCTACTTGTGAGGATTATGTGTTAGAATCAAATACAAATATAGACAATCATGATGATCATAATTTTTCTTCTCTTGATACCTCTCCTTTGAGTGACAATGGTATCTTGGCAAAAGAAGATACAATCGTTTAGAATCATGCAGATCTTGTTTGTTCTTCTCCTCATCCCCTTTGGGAAGATATTTTAGCAAAAGAAAATAAAATCATAGACACTTTCCTAAACATCACCTTACCTAGACTCTATAACCATGACAATTTTCCTTCTCCTACTATCCACCTTCGATGTGTCAAAGATAGTTTTGTGTTAGAAGCTACCCTTAATAAGACTCATGGGAATATTCTTCCTCATTTTCTTGATGCCCCTCCCATTTGGGATAACCTCTTTGAACAAAAAAGTCCTTCCCTTGCTATCCCCCCTATTTTTGATGAAGCTACTTCACCAATTCTAACCATGGAATGTGATTAATATATTACAAGCTCTCCTACTAGGCTAAATACTATGGCGACAGAAAACATGACTTTAGACAATCACCTAGTGCCTTCTCATCCTCCCCCCTATCAATAAACAAGAACACCAGACCATTGTGCAAGAAGACAACAACATTGTGGAGCTCCTTCCACACAATATTAATGTGTCTTCCTTGGGTGATGGTACCAAGATGATACTAGATTACCCTTTATTAGACACACATCAAACCAAGCCCATCGAGGTTATGCATACACAAGTGTCCATTAGATCCCCCTCGATCAATGAACCCCATACATACCCCATGGTACATCCTAAGAATCCTCTAATTCTTTACCCACCATCACACAAGCAAAAAAATCCAACCACACTCGAACTCATCCTCTACCACCTAAGACCAGCATTTCACACCAACCAAGTTACAATGACATTACTCACATATATGACAAATTCTATACCATCAAGGCTAACTTTGCCGACACTTTGTTTACCTATCCACATAAATAATATTAGTCGTTTCTCCTTTCCATGTAATAGTTATAGGATCATAGCACACTCGCTATTGCATGTTTCACATACCTCGTAAGGATCAGCATACCATCATCCATTTCAGACTCACCTTTTTTCTACACTAAGTGGGGACTAGGGTTTAGTAGCCTTGTCCTCCTATGTCACTTGTTGTTGTCTCTTTCGACTAATCGTTAACCTTTCATGAACATATAAGAGAAATATTTGGATGTGGAGAATATGTCTTAAGATTGAATCGCATGTGACATACTATCCCTCTTCATGATGTAGCTCAATTTGGAAACATATGACTCAACATAGGGCTTTCCAAGTTAGCTCTCATGTCTTCTTAACACTTATCCTTGGCTACTTTAAAGAAATTTCTCATAGTGATGGTGTATCAACCCCTTTATAGTGGGGGCATACATAGATGACATCTTTTACAAAATTTCATGGCATGATTTTCCTTTTTCTTGTGATGTGTCATCTTCTTGGTGGTGTCATTGGGTTTGATGCCTTCCAAGAGTGTACGATCAACTGAAGTGGCCTGATGTGAACAAGGCATCCCATGGATAACGATCTAACATCCTGACTTGTCCTCTCTTGTAGACATTAGGCACAATGCTCCCTAAGAAGAAGACCTCACATGTACAAAGAAAAATCCCCTTCAACAAAATCTTCACATAATATTCAAAAATATTTACAAAAAGAATTTTCATTGTGGTGCCCTATCAAATTTATCAAGAGTATAACTTTGGTATGGTTAGTATGATGGGAAGCCAACACACTAGCTAGCATGAATTTCTCATTATACGGTGGGAAGCCAACACACTGGCATGACTTTCTCACTAAACCACTTCTTTGGACTTCTCACCTAGTGAACAACCATAAGTTCCATCACCTCAGAGTGAGTACATATTATTTTTGGACAAACAGCCTAGATTTTATCCATAACTAGCTAGACAAATGGTCAAAGCTTGATCCAAATTTTCACCTTTCCCTTTCTCATCCTATTTCTTATCATTGCATGATCATGTATCTCATCTTGCTGCAAGTCATTTACCCTTGAATGTGTCTTTTTGCACTGATGTCGATTTGACTTAGAATCTTGAATCCTGGGAGCTTGACTTTCTCCTTCATCTTTCTCATTCTTCACCATTGGCACCACTTGGCTAATTTAGTGTGAGTTTGAAGCAATTTAATCCTCTCACTAAAGTGGGGGCTAAATGTGTCACAAAAAAAGTGTAACCTTGACACTTTTCACTCATTTGGGCCTTTTCTTGTGGTTTTGGGCCTAATTTTATGTGGATCTAATGTCGTAATGTGGCCAACACATTAACATTAGGTCTTGAACCCTTTCAAATCAATAATAATTATATGGTATCTTGCAAATATTTTGTGAAGTGTTGTAACACATCTTTCCACTTTTTTAGGACCCTTTCATCATAATTCAGCTAAACAACCTCTTTTAACCCCTTTCCAATCCTTATGTCAGAGAGTTTTAAGGTTTTGTAACCAACCCTCACACTTCCCTAGGCTTGTCATCAACAAATTAACCCTTTCTTATGTTAAAATGGCCCATTAATGCACTTATAGTCCAACTTTAATGCGTTTTGAAAGACAATCCCGACAAACATCATTAATCACATCTTAATCCCCGAAAACTAATCAAAATTGCCCAAGTGGACTAAGTCGCCACCTTGGGTGACTTAGTCCCATGTGGCATAAAAATCAAAATTAAATATAAAAAATTGCGCGATATTGTCTCCTAAACCCTAAGGTCGGCCCGTGATGTGTTATTTTTGAGGAATTAGGGCATCACATATATAAATAAGGGTTTTTCTCCTCATTTTTCATCTCTTACATCTCCAAGCTCTCAACAACTCATTCTTCTCAATCACTCATTCACTATTCTTCTCAAGCAAGCTAGGGTTTTAGTATCCTAAGTCACCAAGACATCTTTCTGAAGCATTCAAGGGTTGAATCTTCCACCATTGTTGCATAAACTCAAGATCTCTCATCATGGCAAGGTACTAAGTCCATTACTATGTATTTCATGCTTTCTTGTCTCATTTCATCATTTGATTTAATTATCTAAAATGGGTTTGACCAAGGCAAACCCCCATACCCTAACAATCAATATTTTATCCTTCTCTCCTTGTGTGTTTGCAGATTTAGGCACATTGAAGACTTTGAAGATTTTTTGAAGACCTTTCCTTGCTTGCAAAGTCAAAAGATCCACTAAAAGTCACTTTCAAGTTTGGAAATTGAAATTTTAGAAGTGAACACCTATGGAGAATCAAAGTGTAGACCAAGGGCTTCCATCTCCACTTTCGGATTACCAAAAATTCAGAAGTGGACTGGGTCACCAACAGTGGTGATTTAGTCCCATTGAACCTACTTTTTAGAGGTTTTTACATATTCAAACACCCATTTGGCAGAAACAAGTGTCTGGGTAGTTTTTCCATATCTGGGATTAAGTCGCCCAGATTGGTACAAGTGTCCCAATCAACATCAGCAGAAAATTCTAAAGGTTCTTGAGCCTCTTTGCATCACATTTCATTTCCCAGGTGCACCTCTTCGATTTTATTCATTTTTGTAGTAATTTGTTTATGTTTCCTAGGTCATTTGTATATCACAATGTGATTTCAAGCATAGCTCACTTTCTAAGTTCAGCATTAGTATTCCATCACTTTATCAATTTCCAGCATCTAGATCCCTCCATTTAGACACATTCCACACACATTAAACACATTATAATCTAGTCTTGAATGTAACTTTTCCCATTTTGGTCCATGTTTCTCCTTTTAGGTGAAAAACCCTAGAAATGCAAGGAAGCATTAAGGAGCCAAAATTTGAGTTACACTAACAATATTGTTGAGAAAAAAATGTTTGAGACAGCCAAATATAGTTAGAAGAGTAAATGTGAAGGTTCTAGATGTGATTTGGCTACAAGAGAGGTAAGTATTGCTGATTTGATTTTTTTTATTTTAAGAAAAATATTTTCTATAAGCATGATAGCGTAGGTACATGTGTGAAGAAAGATTCGGTTAAGAAATAATTGAAGATCAAAGGTGGTGCAATTTATTCAATGATTCATTTTCTATTGTTGATTGTTGTAGTAATGCATTATCATGAGGAGGGACACTTGATTCACAAGTGTGAAAGTTCTTATGGTTGGTTTAGGAGGGCACAATGGGAGACAAATTGGAATGTTAAACAATTAGAGATTCTTAAAAGATGCATTCATCTCAAAGCTCAAATGCAAGTGCATGGACCATATGGACACGAGAGTTGGCTTATTTTTGTCAAAATTGTATTCAATGTGATTGGGATCAATGTGAGTCAAGTGAGTGGGTAGATACATGGATTCCACAATATCTAACCCCTTTATATGTAGCACAATCCTCTTTAGAAGAATAAATAGAAAGTTCACTTGACTATGACCATGTTTCAGATCTTGTACAACTAGGACATGTCTATGCAGTTGTTGTACCGTAGGGGAATGAAGAGGGAATTTTTCACGATGTGTATAGGGAAAGAAGAACCTAACACAATCGATGATAGATGATGATGGGTTCATGTATCCTACAAGTTCAGTTTTTGTTTCTAGAACTTGGTTGCGAACGTATATAATTAGAAAGAAAGGCATACCTACATTTGAATACTATGAGAAACACAAAACCATTCTCATGTATACACACCTTGTTATAGCAACAAATATTAAGTTATCGAGACATCATGCCAAACAAAAAACAAAGGAACTATGGAAAATTAGTAGTGTTGATCATGAAGCATTAATCGATATTCTAAAGGTAAGAGATGACCCTTCAAGCACACTTGAGTAGCAGATCATGTGTTGTATGCGATAGGTATGATATTGTTCATCTTATTTTGATTAATATTCATAATAATTAAATTGCTTGATCTATTAAGGTTCATCATTTAGGTTGTTTAGAATAATATAGATTTATTATTCTAAGCATCTTTTCTAGTTTGCATTACCATTTCATCATCATTTAGGTTGTTTACAATAATATAGATTTGTTATTTTAAGTATATTTAGTTAAACAAAGAAACTAGTGAAAGTGATAAAAAATAATGATCTCATATTAGATTTGTTATTCTAAGTATATTGCAATGTTCATGGCACGATGGGCCATGGATTTGTTGCAACAATAGCCAGTTTTGATTGTTTGGTAGAGGTATGCAATAGATTAGTAAATTTGACATTATATTTGCTCTTTTCTGGTCTATTATTGAAAAATTTCCTGATACTTGTATGTAGTTTAATTGTTATCTTGATGGTTGCTACGGGTGCTTGTCACTCCAGATCATCAACGTGCTACTGTTGTGGAAGAGCGTGATGATTATTTTTTTGTGATTATTTTGTTATGTCATTCATAATTTAATTCCTATTTATTAACGTGCATACTTCTTATTATATCAGTTCCATCTCTAGATGCGTGAAGAGAGGAGGACTAGCGGGCACATTCAAAAGATAAAAGAATTAATAAAAACTCCATCCAATTTACCATGAAGGCAATGTGTGATCTATTTCCTTCCCCTAGTGGGAAATGACTATGTATTAGGGTCGTTTATTGTATTCCTACATGGCATTTTTCAACATATGTTTTGTACAATCGATATATGTGACATTGTATGTCCATATGGCTCCTTTGTAGTAAGCTTGTATGAATTTATTAGATATATTGTATATTTTTATCAACATATATCATTGCATAGCCTTAAATTTTCAAGCTCGATGTTATTTAATCTTCTCAAGAAAAAAATTAGAGAGAGTAATACATTGAAATTGTCTACTCATTTTGTCTATAATCAATCAAATGCAAATAAAATGCCTATTGTAGCTTAAAATATTTTGATTTCCTATGCTTTTTTTCAAAGAAGGGGGACATTGGTGTGAAAATGGAAATTGGTAGTTTTGATTCCTCTTTACATATTGACAAATCAGATTTTAATTCAATGGCCAATTTTTTTTAAAAGCAAGAAAAGAGAGTAAGGATTGACATATTGTAATATAATATGCCAAGAGATATATTAATTATATTATGTCAAAATCTGAATTTTACAATTTGCAGAACCCAATTAGACTTCCATGCCCATGTATACTCAAGTCATATCAATACTAGTTGTAAGTGTAATAGAAAATAAGTGCATGTCCTATAGGCATGCAAAATCTTGGAATCCCTTGCAATAGAAGGAAATGCTCATCCTCTATAATAGTTACATGTTTTTTTGTTGGAGCAAGTCATCTACAGCTTCACTACCAAATTCTAAAATGCACCCCATCTTCAAAGTCTCACATAGCCTTGCAATAAGGTCTAGATGTTCTGATAATATCCCCTTTTAAAGCACCTCTACAAATTTAGTTTCTAATGACAATCTCACCTTTGGATTGTGTCAATCAAATATATGTATTAAAATCCTCTTGTTATGATTTTCCCATATCACAAAGGAAGGTCCAGTTGCAATTATGTTTTAAGTGTCATAATATATGAAATTGTCATGGTATTTGTGATTTCATTAGCAGATGACCCTAAAATATTTTTAACTATTTCATACCATTTATCTACTGATATATTGAAGGATTGGTATGTGAGGTAAGCGAGAACAATTTTGTATAGTCCTTCTCTGAAAAATGCCTCCCCTCTTTCCAACTTACGCAAGGATACATTCTTTGAAATAGAAATCTTAGTTTTGTGAACTACTTCTAAAATATTTTTAACTCCAAGGGAGTTATACAATGAGAATAAGGAGTGCAAAGGTATTTCAGAGATAAAGGGGTTAGGATGCCATGCGAATATGGTACTCACAGAAGTTATTTTGAATAGTTTTGTTATCATGTTTATTGTGTAAATTGTATCTGTAGACATGCAAAATTAACATTATTGATTAACATCATATTTGATATATTTCTTCTTAATTAATTTAATTAATTTACTTCCTAAAGTCTCTTCATTTAATTAAATCACATGTATTTAATTAAAAGATTAATATTCATTTTCCGCTCATTTGATTTAAAACAAAAACAAAAATGCAAATCAAATGTCACACCACCTAATCACTAGCTCAATTAGTCAAATCTTTGATTAATGCTAAGACTAACCCATGTCCCATCCACTTGTACAATAAATCATTTAATTTAATTTATTAAAACCCCTATTTTCCTCAGAAGGCATATTCCCAAGGAATATGCCCTCATTAACTCCCCTTGTTTGACTTTTTTGGCCAAGCAAATTTCCCCCCAAATCCTTCAACTACATGCAATTATTGCCACATTGGTCAAAACTTTCACAATCATGGGCCAATCACATTGTGACAAGTGTCTCTCTCCTATTTGTTGGGGATTAATCCCACATTCTTCAATTTGGCCTCTCCTCTCTTCAAACTCAACTATAAATTCAAGGATTCTCTCCTTCAAACACAACACACTCTCATGCAAAGTTATTCTCTTCATTTGAGAATTAATTGTCTATTTCATCATTTAGCTTGGCAAGGATTGGGAAAGGGCTGCCTTCTACACAAAGGGTAGAACCAATCCACTATGGAATAGGTTTGCATTCATGTTTTATATGCTTTATTTAGTTTTTCTTGTTGTTTCATTGTCTCATTTAGCATGTTTAACTAGATGCAATATTTCATGAGGATGTTTATTTCTGTTATGTTGGTTTGTGAGTTTACTAACCATTTGCAAATTTTAGCAACCACAAAATGGCGCTAGAAGGAGGGTAGAATCATTTGTCATTTGATATGTTTATTTAAGAATCAAAACTACAATTTGTTGCGTATCAAATCAATATGTTCATTCATTTAAGTATTTGATTCTTGTAAATAGATGTTGTTAAAAAAAAAAATACCTCTATTGTGTATCAATCCACTTGAAAATAGATATTTGTTAATAGTTGAATCCCGTATTGATAAGTAAGGATCAACATTAGCATTCAATCATTCAAAATCTATCATTTTCTATAGTAAAAAATTAATGCACCCACTGTGCTAGTGCTTACCCTCCAAGTATTACATTGTTGAGACTACAGGCATGTCTAATAGTTATGGGTGTGTTACTTGCTCTGACTGGTAGCCTCTAAACTTCCTCTAGCTCAGTTGGTTCCTTGTCAGTTTTCAATGTAGTGGTTGTATTAAAATGTCAAAATAGTTTTATATTCTATTCTTATTATCCCAAAATACACCTAGAGAAGCTAATTGGGTATAGATGCTTCTTTTAAGGTCGGTGGTAGAAAGTTGTGAGTAAATAAGTAGTACGCACACTATAATAGGGTGCTCATCGAGAAAGTAAGGGAAAGAAATATGCGAGTCCCTATCCAACAGTGGAGATCCTGGCATGCTCTCACGCAAGTCTTGATCGGGCAGGCCAAAAGACAAATTATATTAAGAAAATGGAGATGAATATGGACGCCTAACAAAGTAAGCTTAGGTGGGGATTGAGTAATGATGAGTCCGAGTGGTCTTTTTTTCATTTCATTTAATGTTTCATGTTGGTCTTAGTGACTCAACTTCCCCACACTGACCGATCCAATACTTGGTTTGCTCCACTTGTTGTGCAAGACTTAATTCTCAATTAGATCACATTTAAGTGGTCTTCATCCAAGCCATTGTCATAGGTGAATGATTTAAATAGTCCGTGACCCAGATGCTTTGCTTACATGACATTTTTTTTCTCTGCCTTTGGCATTCATGTGTTATAACTTGTTCCTTCACTTCAGCCCCACTTTTTAAGCAAATACCATTTTAGCTTATCTTGTCATTCACTTTGTTGATGTGCAGAAAGGCGTATGAAGTTTATCTATGTCGACATTTAGGTGTGGAATGCCTCGTATGAAGTTTAATGTTGAGATAAAAATATATATTTAATGATCTTTCAGTGCTATTTTTTTTTCTTTTGATTGTTTGGAGCCTGTATATTGAATGACAATCCCATGAAACTCCCAATAGAAATTCGCGTGCATAAGCTTAGCTTGAAGTGTTTTAGGTGCATGAAGCTTTCAGTGCTATGATTATGTATATTGCAATCCCATGGAAATACTTAATTTTATGCTATTGCATGGAATACATTCATTGATGTCATGTATTTTTTGTACGAATTTGGCTTCAATATAGCAAGATGCCAATCAAGGGGTACGCTAGGGTTGAGCTATGGATAAAGAAGTTAGCAATGACTGTCTTTACTATAAATAAAATGAATATTATGAAAAATGCAGTAAATACACTAAGAATATTTTATTTACCCATAGGAACATGTTTTATTTTATGCTAATGAATACTAGATAAATGATAAGAAACCTTTATTCCCAACGCCTATTTCATTTTGTCACTTAATGACCAGCGGCTAAGACAGCAAGAATAGTGCAAAGCTACCTACGCATCATGATGCCACCAAATTTTCTTTAAATTGAATGCTTTTGCTGTTGCATTGCTTAGACTTTCTATTCCTTATTGGCACACAGTTATGTTAAAAATATCTTATGGTTGGCATTGGGATCCACACGCTGCTTTGACTGACAATTGATCAATTTTCTTTGATGTCTTTTGTTGTTTTAATTAATAATTTATTCTGCTAGGGAGGGCAGTGTCCATGTGGGACATTGGGAAGGTGAGATATGTGTGTATAGGCATAGTGTATAGAAGAAATATGTTGATTATGTGAAAGATTAATGACACAATGGTTGAGCGCATGCATGCATTACCTTGAAAGTTCCTAAAAAGCCTTTGAATTCTTCACAAGTATTGAGGATGTTGGTAAAGAAATTAAGATGGCATGATGGATGGCGCATCCATTGATCATTTGTTTGAAGTTGGTATCTAAATGATAAATGTTATGCAGGAGTCTATTAATCTTGTTTGTTCTTGTTTCAAATTACACGGTTTGCTTGCAGTGACAATATATTCCACATGGATGTAATATTGATTAACATAGACTTGAGGCAATATGGACTGACCAAAGGCAATGTCAACCCCCAAGTTGTCAGAGAAATGAAAAGTTATTTGGTTGTGATGATCAAGTAGAATATGCGGCCTCATCCAACCAAAAGGTCTGAAAAGAATGATGATCTGATTTTGGTGTGCCAGAGAGTGAATCTATTCAAGATATCAACACCATGCTATTTATTTGTTTGACAAATATGTGCTTGAATCATAATTTGGAGTCATGTTTTTCATGGCTATGTTGTTATCTTGTAATTTAAATTTCATTTTCTTTATCCACATTGATGTTGATGTCTTGATATTAGTAGTTGAGTTATAGTTGGCAATTGATCGCCAAATTGGCTATCATGGGTGGTAATGGTAAATGGATTATGTGGTTGATTTTGAATTACTTCTCATGTTTTACAAAGTGACATAATATCAACCAAATTTAAATACAGTTCATTTAACTCATAAACAAATCCACTATAATTTTTATTCCAACTTGCTTTCGGAAACCTCTATTGATAAATGCTAACACATTGTCAATCTCAATAGGATTTTTCAAATTATTGATAATTTTCATTACAATCAACCTTAAGAAGTCTATTGGTTAGATGTTTTGAAAAAATAATTTATTAATAGTTGATATAAATTGTTCCAAAATGAACATTTCCACATTCATAATTGGGATAAACAATGTTAAAATCATGTGAATTTATTCATTAGGTTATTATTGGTTCCTTGTGAATGTGTTCATTAGGTTTGCAAATATTTTCATTACATCATTGATTCCTTGAAGCATATAATAAACTTTATGTTGTTTACAGGTTGACATTGGGATCAAACAAAAATGAAGGCGAACGAAGTGGAGTTGGAGATTTTTCTTGAAATCAAAACTTGGAAAAAAGCATTTTTTAATGCTTGTGGTTACAATCTAGAGCTTCCATTTTCTACTCTCATTTTTTGTTTTAAACCAACTCACTTTTCTTTTTGGGTTTAAAATTAACCATTTGACTTGATCTTTTCAAACTTGGTTAAAATTGAACTTAGAAACTCACTAGATTTCGTTTGGATTTAACAGTTGAACAAGGCAACTTTCACATCTCATTTTGGTGCTTTAAAATGAATCAAAATCACTGCTTTTGAGGTCTAAAATGAACAAGTGTTTTTCATGCTTTGCAATATTTTTCACAAATTAATATTATTTAAAAGGCGTATGCACTTCTCTCATGCTTCACGATGATATTGAGAATCAAAAGTATTTTGGTGATATTAGTTTGTTTAAAATATTGCCTTCACACTTTGATTTGGGATCTAAAATTGAAAAAAACATCTTGCGAGTGTCAGTAAACCTATTGCGTGTGTTCTCCCTTTGTTTCTAAACAAATTTTGATCAAACTACGAACATGTTTGCTCACTTTGGTTTATCTTAGAGGGCCTACCTTGTGGGAAAAAGTACTCACCCAAGGGAACAACCCAACCGGTAACACACTAAAGCCAAGTGTATTTCCAACTGAGATATAAAAGTGGGTACTTGAACAAAAGCCAGTATCATGTGGTTGGCTCCGACAAGAAGGGCAGCAATGGTCTCTTGCCACATGGGTCAACTCCTATAAACGAAAAGTTCGAACTAAAACCCCTTGTTTAGGAAAGGCCAAAATCCTATCTATTTTTTGGTGCAAAAGGTCATGTCCTTTGAAGCCTCCCCACATTATACAAGCGGTTCTATTGTAGAGATGAAAATTATGCCATGGGAGATTCATGGGTACTGATGCTTGGCTGACCCAAGAAGTGATTGCACTATAAGGGGGAGCCTGTATGGTCAAGCATCTAATCATCTACACTAAATATGCGCAGCTGAATTTATCCAAGTGGGAACCCAACAAATATTGTCTTTTCAGCCTAGGGTTGTGCATGTTATTGGAAACAAAACACTTTGCTTAGATCTAAAACATTGGAAAACAAACATTCAACAAGAACTTCAAAATTTCAAACCCTTTAGAGGAAACAAATATCCCTTGACAAATCTAAGTGCTCTTGCTTACCCTAGGGATTATATCCTTAGAGGTTTCTAAGTACTTAGGTTTAATCGTGATTTGTTTTCACTAAAGTCAACTTAGGGAACTATGCTCTTGAAACCCTAATTTTCACATAATGGACCTTGTGGAATGAAAAGGAATCAAGACATAGACATTTAGTTTGAAACTTTAATCGAAGAACTGTTTGTGGTAAAAAGCATTCATTAAGCAAAGATAAAGACAATTGACTCCACACATGTGTTCTCTAAAATGATTTCCCGCAAGATCAAAACCCGGAAACCAAATTTCAAGAAGCTCAGTCTAAAAGCTCGTGAGGAGCGTCTTGAAATTCTTTTTGAGGTTAGGGAAAGATTGGTTTACAACTTTTACAAAAAAGCTTCAAGAAACAACCCTGACTTGTACGTGTTCTATTATCAATAGAATCCTGAGCTTTTTGAAAGGTTTTCTTTTCTCACATAGGAAGTCAAGTGTGTTCTTCAAAACTGAGGTCTTGTAGGAAGAATTGTTATCTAGGTCAAGTCTAGGATCAAATTCAAACACTTCACCCATCTCAACCATCAAAATCAATCAAAAATCATCTCACCAACAACTCTTGGAAACTTTTTAAACATCTTTTATGCTAAACTTCTAGGTGAAATAAAATCACTTTGTTTGACTTAACACACTTAGTCAAACCATCATCTCATGTACGAGTTTACTCTAGGATAACAAACCTTCCTAGGGTTTTACAAGTTCATTATCATATTGTTTGGCTTAACACACTTAGCCAAATTATCAAATCCATAATCACCTCGTTTGACTTAACACACTTAGTCAAACTACCCCCTTGTATGAGTCTACTCTAGGATAACACAACTTCCTAAAGTTTTTTATTACATTGTCACTCTTTTTTGGCTTAACACACCTAGTCAAACTATCCATCTAATCACGATCAATCAAATCAAGTCCTAAAAATTTTAGCATTTCCCTCAAAGGTTCTTTAAGAGTTCCATTCATCCGCATCATCCGTTTTTCATTTATTTCATCCCCATCATCCCTTTGATCCATCAATTATCCTAGTTCTTCACTTCTTCAAACCTAAGGTTTAGACCAATCTAAGGGGTTAGAGGTTCACCTCTTACATTCCTTAAAATTTACCTTCATTTTATGGTTCAAACTCGATCTCAACACAAGAAGAATATGGAGCAAAACAAAGAAACATACATTTCAAGTGATCTAAGTCAAACCGAAACAAATTTCAATCCAACAATAACAATTACACTCCCAATCAATCCTCCTCAAATGCCTCAAAGTTCTCAAGAGGAAGGCCATATAGAGGACATCACTGACAATGGAATGACACAATCGTAAATTCTAGAAATGGTGCAAAACCTTGAGAGTCATCGAATTATCAGTGCCATGCTGAAGTAGTACCCATCCCAATACATTCTTGAGTTAGCAAAAGAAGGGGCTAAACTCCCTTCTGACTTTGATGTAAGCACTATTATGGAGAGGTCTCTCGGTATCGTGCCCTCGCTCGCATTTGCGCTTCCACTTCAAAATTTCACTCAGGACATCCCCCTGATCATATCATCTATCGCTTCAACCCCATCGGTTGTTAACAAGGGAAGTGCATGTTTCGCAAACTTCAAAAATATCGCCTTATGAATAATCGAGGGTTGAATGAAGGCACCACATCGGAACAATTTGTCCCAGTAAATTCATTGCACCCTTACGTCTCTCTCACATTTCATGATCATACCAATTCATCCTCATTTCATGCAATGCCAGATTATCCTCTTGACATGCAAACTTCTCTCCCTATCTCACAAGGAGAAGGTGATTTGTTTGGAGTAGGGGGAATCTTGGATCCCTCATCATCACTCTCAGGGATTGCACCGCATGTCTTTCCACCATTTCCACCCTTACCGCTCACATCTACACCATCACTCAAGTTGGGTCTTCCTCCTCTTCCTGCCATCAACTATTCAAATTAGAACACTTTATCGAATCCACCAACCATGTCATCTATACCACAACAACAGATGGCATCTGACCAAAAAACTGTAGCAATCAATGCATCTACCATTCCTCAAAACATGGTTTCACAAGGACCAAGCACTTCAATCGCACCATTCGTAACTTGAACTCTGATCATTAACACAACCGTTCCGCTCATCATAATGGTTGGCATTCTTCCTAATCCACCACCATTACCATGAAGGCACAATGTAGCCAATTCATTCATCATGACGTTGCAAGTTTCACGGCAAGCTACTCAACAAAAAGCACTCCAAAATCAGTAAGCTACACAATTAGCCGCTCAGCAAGCGCAAGCGCAATTAGCTGCACAACATGCACAACAGTTTGCACAAGCCCAAGCCTTGTTACAGTAGCAACAAGCTCAACAAGTTGCCCAAGCTACACAGGTAGCTCAAGACACTCAATCCACACAAGATGCACAAGCTGCACATGTCACTCAGATTGCACAAGCAATCCAACAAGCACACACTCAGACAGGAGTGCAATTCCAAGCTCAACAAGTGCAAGTACAGTACCAAGCACAATTGCAAGCGCAACAAGAAGCGTATCAACAGGCTTTGCAAGACTACCAATTATAGTAGAAATATGACCAACAACAAGCATTGTTGGCATAGCAACAACATGACCAACAAGTGTTGGTGGCGCAACAGCAACATGACCAACAACAAGCGTTGTTGGTGCAGCAGTAGCAAGACCAACAATAGGCATTTTTGGTTAAATAGCAAGTGCAGGCATCCCTTGCTAAGCAAATTTTGCAATATAACCACATCACTGTCCCACCCATCAATCCCACACCTCAAAATTTATTCACTCCACCTCCCGATCCGCAAGGTGATGACGGCAAAAAGCAAACTGCTTTCACAACAAGTGCTAGATCTTTAATCTGGGAAGACAATCAGGACACCGAGCAACTTGTGCCCTTATCCATTTGATAGAGGCTTGGCAATGGTACCATTCCCAAAGGGATTTGAAATCCCTAAATTTGATAAATATCGTGGGATGGGAAACCCTGAAGATCACATCAGGGAATTTTAGGTACATTGCATGGAAGTCACCTACAATGACACATATCTAATGTGGCTATTCCCTCAAAGCTTTGTTGGTGATGCTATGGAATGGTTTTCTCGTTTTCCTATGGGAATCAAAACCTTTCAGGAAATTAAGGATGCATTCCTACAAAATTACGCATTCAACATATTTGTGGATGTTAGTTTGGAAGAACTCTCAGCGCTCAAACAAAGTAAGGGGGAATCATTCACCGCCTTTCTCTAATGATGGTGAGCTAAGGCCAATCAAAGCAAGTGGGCCATTCCATACGAGCAACAAGTTTGTACCATCATTGCCAATACCGACAAAACCTTGGCATTTTATCTGAAGATGAAATGCATCACTACATACGATCAACTGATCCCCAAGGTGCTCAATATTGAACGAGCTATTATTATAGAAATAGGCACGCCCACTTATCATGAACATTAGGACAGTCACCCTTCAGCCAGTTTCAATGACAAATCTCGAACATGGGAAAAGAATCAAAATGTCACCAACGATGGTGTAGTGGATGCCAAGGTGGTCATCAGTGCTCCCAAGCAGAACAATCAAATGCACCATCGCCAACCGTAGAACAAAAACTGGAATAACACACAAAACACGCAAACAAATGTGGTAAACCAGCAACCACCCAAAAACCAGATCAACAATCTTAATAATCAAGGAGGACCACCTCCGTGAAATTTTTTTCCCCCCAAATAGAAATTCACATCCCTTGGGGAGTCAATCGAGTCCATCATGAAAAATTTGGTGAATGATAACATCATCAAGGTCCCCACCCATGATAATTACAGTGAACCCCAGGTGAAGCCACCTTGGTATAACGAAAATCTCTTGTGTGATTATCATAAACTCAAGGGACACATGACTGCCAACTATATGAAGTTGAATAACATTATCCAAGATCTCATTGAGGACAAGATCATAAACATTGAACAACCAGTTGGAAATCAAGACCTAAAGATATACATGAATTCGATGCCAAATCATAATCAGGGAATTAATCAAGGAAATAACCACGGGAACAACAAAGGGAAGCAAAAGTATGTCGGTGCTAACCTTGTATATGAAGATATTGTCACATGCGTAGATGAAATGGTCATTGTCATTAGCATTAGAGGAGTCGACGTTGATTGTGGAGTCACCACACATAGAGGAAAGGTTACTATTGTAGGGGCATTACAGCCATCTAAGTCCCTCATTTCAAATACAAAGTTCATTCCCTATGATTATAATGTTATCGACAAGCTAAAGAGAACCCCCGCCCATAGGAAAATCCTTGATGAAACATTAGTTGCGTCCACCATCTCCACCACCCTTGATATGGACCAATTTCAAGCTATGGTTGGTAACATCGTTACCCCAAATCTCCTCACCTTCTCTGATCAAGATTTCCCCACCCAACCATCTCACAATCAGACACTTCACCTCAAGTGTTGGTTCACAAAAAGAAATTCAAAAGGGTCCTAGTGGATGGAGGCGCAAGCCTCAACATCTATTCTCTCAAACTCATAAAGAACTTGGGACTCTCTGAGAATTCCATTAACAAGAATAAAGGCATCACCATAAGGGCATATGATGATCAAGAAAGAGTGTCTCAAGGCACTATTAAAATCCCAATCCAAGTGGGATCAGCCACCATGGAAACCACATGTCAGGTCCTTGACCTCGACCTACCATACAACATCCTCCTAGGATACCCATGGATCCATGGAATGAAGGCGGTTGCCTCGACATTTCGTCAATGCGTCAAATTCTTGTACCAGAATGAGGAGGTCACAATACATGGTGATCTAGAACCATTTTCCTATTGGAAAAACTTGGAAGCCAAGTTTTATAAAATCCCCCAAGTGCCAAAAAATGATGAAGGTCCATCCACTTCATACATAGACCCATCTAACCTTGCCTCCACTTCTGCGACAAAGACACCCTCCATCCCCAACATATCTGACACCAAGCTCATGATCCAGGACAATGGGTGTGGAGATTAAAGAATGAGAATAAAAAAATTATTGTAGGAGAGTTACCACAATCTCCTAGGTCGCATGGAGAACCTCAGCTAGCTGACACACCTATTCACACTGTTAGGGCAGACCCTTTTGGATTCCGCCATTGGGGGGATCTCAGTTGGGAAAATGTGGAAGAAAGAGATATTTCAAGCTCATTATACCAAGATGAAAGGCTCGCACCCACCCTACCCATGGATGAAACTAATAGAGGATTACAAATGATGTTCGGTATGGGCTATAACAAAAATGGAAGCCTTGGAAGAAATAGCGATGGATGATTGAAGCCCATTGTTGTAGAAAGAAGAATGAGAAACCTTGGCCTCAGATGTACCCCTCTGAGTATAACCATATGTGGCAGAGGTACTCCTAGTGGAGCAATCAGGTCCCCTCCTCAAGTATCGGCAGTCCCCCTTCAACTACCCGTATGCACAAGTCTCCCCCTAGATAATTTCACTTTTGATGTAACTGATGTCTATGGTAGTAGTGACGATGAGGATACCATAGTAGGCCTTCCCATGATTTTTGAGAATTCCGCCTTACTTATGATTAGTGCCTCACCCATTCAATCAAACCAACAAACCCACAAAATCAACTTAGTATACCCTCAACTCATCGACTATGACCAATGAGGACCGTCGATTCTAGACTCATTCGAAAATGATGAGGTACTCTTTGAGTTCATGGGACTAATGGATATAGTACCATGCAGAGATCACAAATCTGGATTCGACACCACATTGAACACTCAAGCATATTACGGGGAGACGATTGAGTCCTTCAATCACAAAAGAAAAATAATGAGAATAAGCTCAGGCTTATTGAGTGAAAACCACACTATGGCACTCTCTAACCACAGAATAGTAAAAATAAAGGACGCATCTAACGGTGAAAACCTCTCTGAGGTGCTAGAAGATGATGGATTCAATCTCCCCCCTACTGCACTACATCAAGAGAAATCGGCAGTTTTGGCAGAAAAGTGTAATCCTGACAACTTGGGAACGGAGGCAACACCACAGATCACCTTCTATGCTGAGTCACTTTTGATAGAGGAACAAGAACTATTGGTTGAATTTCTAAAGGAAAGAAAGGTGAAATTTGTATGGACCTACGCTGACATTTCGGGTCTCGATCTGAATGTCATAATTCATCACTTGGTTGTTTACCCAAGAGCAAAACCAGTTAGATAAAAATTAAGAAAAATGCACCCTTAAATAGCCTTGCTAGTCAAGGTGGAATTGTAGAAACTCCTAGATGTCGGCTTCATACACCCAATTGATTATCTAGAATGGGTATCCAATCTAGTGTCAGTTTCAAAACCAAATGGGGGCATCCTATCTGCACTGACTTCAGAGACCTCAACAAAGCATGTCCCAAGGATGATTTTCCACGACCTAACATTGATATGATAGTGGACATGACAGTCAGATATGAGATGCTATCACTAATGGATAGCTTCTCGGGGTCTAACCAGATAATGATTGCAAAAGAGGACCAGCATAAGACAACATTTACATGTCCATGGGGCACCTACTACTAGAACATGATGCCATTTGGGCTAAAAAATGCAAGGGCTACATATCAGAGGGCCATGACATGATACACAAAACTGTCGAAGATTATGTGGATGATATACTGGCCAAATCAACGAAGAGACAAAATCACATAGCAACCCTAAGTGACATTTTTGATAGACTGGAAAAGTACAAGGTCAGGCTCAACCCCAAGAAATATGTCTTTGGGGTACAATCAGGTAAACTTTTGGGATACATATATTCGATGTGATGAATAGAGGTGGATCCCACAAAGGTCAAAGAAATCCTCGACATGGAGGCACCAAGGACATTGAAACAACCCAAAGACCTGCAGGGTAGACTCCAATCAATCTAGAGGTTCATATCGCAACTGGCAGACAAACAGATTGCATATTCACATCTGCTCCACAAGGGAGTAGCATATAAGTGGGATGACAAGTGCAATCAGGCATTTGATAAAATCAAAGAATATCTACTCACGCCACCAATATTAATGCCACCCATCATCGAAAAACCACTGATTTTATACATCTCAGCAACAACAGCAACCCTTGGTGCTCTTTTAGCTCAGCACGATGAAAATGGGAAAGAGCAGGCCATCTATTACATTAGTAGAACAATGGTCGGCCATGAGTTAAACTATTCATTCATTGAAAAATATTGCCTAGCAATCATGTTTGCAGCCCAAAAGTTCAAACACTACATACTAGCTCATCAAATTAAACTGGTCGCCAAGATCGATCCCCTAAAGTATCTATTGTCAAAGGTAATTCTCACTGGAAGGATGGCTAAGTGGGTCATGATACTATCAGAACATGACATTGAATATGTGGAGCGAAAAGCAATCAAAGGAAAATTCATTGCAGACCAACTGGCAGAGGCTCCAATCTATTCAAAAAATCCAGTCATATCAGAATTTCCAGACGAGTCCATCTGTCATCTCAGCAAATCAATCATTGGAAACTCTACTTCGACGATTCCCACACACAACATGGATCAAGAGCCGGTGTTTTCTTCATCACCCCACAGGGGGATTGTATTCCTAGATCCTACAAATTGGCATTTCCTTGCACTAACAACATTATAGAGTATGAGGCCTTAACCATAGGTCTCAAGATTGCAGCACAGTGGAGGATCATGGCACTAAAGGTTTATGGAGAATCATAACTTATTATCAACCAATTCAATGGCAAGTACCAAACTAAAGATGATAAGCTAACACCATACAAGAGGTTAGTATAGAGCCTCAAAGAATTGTTCATTGATATCACCTTTGAGCAGATACCGAGGGCTAACAATAGAGCAGTTGATGCCATAGCAACAATGTCCTCAAACATGAATTCTTGGTAGAGTAGCTTCTCGTACCCACATTTGAGGTACCAGAGTCTGAATATGTGTGTGAACTCGATGGTCCCGGTGATCCTTGGTATCACGACATCTATACCTACCTGAGACTAGGAATCCTCCCAACTAACATAACCTCAAACCTCAAACGAGCCTTTATCAAAAATTCCACACGTTTTGTCATCCTAGGAGAAACCCTATTACGTTGCTTAAATCTTGAGAAAGCCTTGACTCCTCTAACTGAGGTACACAATGGCACTTGTGATTCACACTCAAGCGGTATGACCTTGGCCAAGAAATTGTTGAGAACTGGGTACTACTGGCCAACAATGGAAAGAGAGGCACACGACTTTGTCA
Source organism: Sequoiadendron giganteum (assembly GCA_007115665.2). Classification (NCBI taxonomy): domain Eukaryota; kingdom Viridiplantae; phylum Streptophyta; class Pinopsida; order Cupressales; family Cupressaceae; genus Sequoiadendron; species Sequoiadendron giganteum. Next base: position 95,915,750 of record CM021109.1, read on the forward strand.
AAAAGTGTCTACAGTTCCAACAACACGGAGACCTTATCCATGCACCAACTCAGGAACTCCATCATATTGTTACACCATGGCCCTTTTCACAATGGGGGCTCGATCTCATCAGCAAAATCACACCCACCTCATCCAACAGCCACAAGTTCATCATCACCACCATGGACTATTTCACAAAGTGGGTCAAAGCAATTCCCATGACCTACATCACCGGAAAGTAGATATCCAAGTTCATCCTGAACTATCTCATTTGTTGATATGGTGTCCCCCAATCCATTATCTCTGATAATGGGACACCTTTCAAGAATCAAGATGTTTGTGACCTATGCGACAAATTCAAAATCCAACATCGCTTTTCCACTCCGTACTACCCGCAAGGAAATGGCCAAGCAAAAGCTACCAACAAAACCATTCTGAATATTCTTAAAAAGACAGTCAATGACTCTGGTCGTGATTGGCATCTATAGTTAAATCCCACCTTATGGTCCTACCACACCAGCATCCGCACGCCAATAGGCACCACCCCATTCTCCCTGGTCTATGGATCAAAATTCATCCTCCCAATCGAGATCAAGCTCCCATCTCTAAGATATCATTGCAAAACCTCATCACAGATGAAGAATGCAGGGTCTCACAATTGAATGAGTTGGAGCTATTAGATGAATGGTGCATGTATTCCCTCAATCATCTACAATTCTATCAGAACTGCCTGAAGCACATCTACAACAAGAAGATCAGGCGATGCACCTTCCAAGTTGGAAAACTTGTGCTAAAAGAAAATCCAAAGAACTTGTCAAATCTAGAAAGCAAAGGAAAATTTGAGCCCAACTGGTTGGGACCTTTCATCATCACAACAAGCTATAAGTCAAGGGCATATCAATTTTCAACACCAGAAGGCGAGCCTCTATAGGAGCCCATGAACAGTTGTCATCTCAAAAAAAATTATGCCTAAGAACTTGCAAGGTATAGAACCAAAAAATACAAAAATCAAAAAAATGTCCTGAAAAAATGTTCACCTTGATGAAAACCTGGTAAACAGGCATCTCAGCGACAACAACAAAAAATACAAAAATACAAAAATCCAAATAAAAAAAAGGATTGAAAAAAAGAAAAGAAAAAAATTGTCCTCTAGTGAAAACCACTTCGGTGGCGCTTTGGACAAGTACCTTGGTGAAAACTTGGAAAACAAGCACCAAGCGTAAATAAAGTACTCTCCATCTACCAGGATCTTCATGACCTTTTTCGCGCACTCACTTATCCACTACAGTCCATTTATCCTTCTATGAACCCCTAAACTTGTAAATGCACAAGAGCAACAAAACACATTAGGATGTTAGATCAAATAAATGCAAACAAGTAAATATATTCCCCATGAAATCCATCCATTCAAACTAAAAATTAGGAAATGAAGAACACAATACAAGAAAACAAAATTAAATCCTAATTAAGCCAATAGATTAGTGATCCCATGGGGGAATTGGTGCCAATGGAGTGTTGCAAGTGGACCTTTCCCAATTCCTAAGTTGCAATGTAGATTGATTGAGTAATGGTCAAATCTTCAAAGAGATTTGAGCATAACTTTGTTACAATTTATGAAAATAGTGAATGATTGAGTGAGATGGGAAAAATTAGCTCTCAATGTGAAGAGAGTAACTTTACATGAAGATTGTAGATCAAAAATGAGGAGAGAAGCCTCCAATTTATAACTATCAATTTGGAAGAGAAAGCAAGGTTTGAGCAATGTGGGACTATCTTTCAATCCAATGGTTGAATGCCACATGTCAAGATGTGAATGGTTAGTGGTTGTGCACATTTTGGCCAAAGTGCCAATAAATGCATTAATTTGAATTTGAAATTGTGAGATGACTTATTGAAGAGGGAAGAGAAATGAAGTTAATGTCACTTGGCTTAAGGCCAAGGACATGTAAGAGGTCTTAAATGCCTTGTTGGAAGGACCAAGTCCACTTGGCCTTTTTGAATTCAAATGAGGGAATATTCCCTTTTGATGCCATGTGAGGAAAAATAGAGAATTAAATTAATCAAAGTAATTGATTTATTGTGCAACTTGTATTCTCTAGAGGATTTTAATGAGAGGGATTAAGTTAATCATGGTTTTTATTAATTTAATGAAGAATTAGATGATGTGACAATTTAGACTTGAATTTATGAATTGATTTAAGTCAAAAATTGAGAGGAAATGATTTATTAAATAAATGATTTGATTTATTTAACTAAGGAAGGAAATATTAGATTAAATCAAATAAGGTTTAATTTATTTAATTTAATAAGAGGACTTTAGAGAATTTAATCAAATAAAATGATTTATTTAATTAAACAGAAATGTAAGGTTAATTAAATTAAATTGATTAATTTAATCAAAGGAGACGATAGACATATCAAATGAATAATGATTCATTAGATTAAGAGATAGAATTATGATGAAATGTTGAGAGTATGATTCAGGAAGGAATGTTGTTAATAATCGGGATCAAGTGTGCCAAAATGAAATTTGTACATTTTTCATGTTTACACCTTCCACCATCTATTTGCATATGTACCATAGCCTAATCTTGTGCTCGTATCATATTCCACCATAGTACTACTTGGCATATTCCCAAGGTCAGTTTGTCCTGCCTTCATCGAAGTAGTCTATCGCACCACAGTGGGGGCATGTTCCTATACCTGCATCAGATCAGATTCATGTGTATTCTTGTGATCTTCCTTAAACATCAAAAATCCAAAAACATTCAAAAATCCATCAAAAATTCAAAACAAAATCCAAATCATGTCAAAATCAAAAAAATCAAAAATAGTCATCGGACGAACTACATCATCTCTGAGCTTGAACATAGGAAAGTTAGGTCATTCCTTTAGGCATCCATCGCATTGGAAATCTGTTGTCCATCTATTTCACACCCTAGGTCATTCCTTTAGGCGTTTGTGGCATTGGCAATCCATTTGCCCATCTATCTTATCATTGAGTCAAGTCTGTTTCCAGTCAAACTACGTGGATGGATCATCTCCCGAGACCCCTAGGATAGGTCTTTAAGTTATTCTCTTTGACATAAATCTTGAAAATACCAAAAACATTTGTAAAACATCTCCAAAAAAAAAAGCCTCAAAACATTTGAAAAACCCAAAATGGTGCATTTGTCTCATCTTTGTTTCACCCGTAGTAATCATCATTCCTAATAAAGCATCATCGCTTTCATCCTTTGATAAGTCAGTTGGAAGCAAGTCTAGCAAGAACAAAAGTGAAAGCTTAATCATCAAAGTCTCAAATCTAGATCAGTGAGTCAACAAGTTGGTCAACTCAGAGCATCAATAGCTTATCATCCAATCAATCTCATTAAAACCCTAATCACAACAAGTCCTAGGAATGTGACCTTCCTGCGATGGACATCAGCATCAGGTATCACCGTAGTTTAGTCTTGGCTAGTGGTACGAAGAACATTAACTTGCTTGTTTACTTTATCTTGGTCTTGTTTAGACTTATCTTATTTTGGCACTCATTCCAAGGACCTCTCAATGATGCCTAAAAAAAATAGGTTTAGAGATAAAGGAATGGGTTAATGATCATTATCTTTTTATCTATTGTGCTTGTTGGATATTCTTGTAAAATAACTTCGTCATTTGTACTTTGTTTTGTTTGTAGGAAGGATGTTTTAGGTGTCTTGTTGACCACATAAGAAGGCTTTCCTTTTTATGTTTGGCCCAAGATGTCTAGAATATTTGAACTGCATTCTGAATAAGGTTATGTTTGTCAAGTGTGAAAAAGAGCACTCCTATCTATTTGACGAGTCAAAGTCCATCACACTAGGCGCAGCGCCATCCTAGTTTTTAATACCTTGATGCATCGCACCTATGTGTGTTATCAAACATAAAGAAGGGTATGATCTTTATCTCTCCCATCCTTGGATGAGAAATACATCATCATATCCAATAAAGTCTCGATGACTAGTGGACTTGTTGGACTTTTGCATCTTCTTGGATTTAAGGATTCATCCCTCTCATTCTTCTATCCTCTTTCACGCTAATAATGCATCCATCTTGCATCAGTCCTGCATCTTGCATAATCATGTCATATAATCATAGGACAACATCATCCATCTCATTTATCTCACATGCACTGCATAATCATTTAAGTTGTTTAAGATAATATAGATTTTTTATTCTAAGCATCTTAAAAACATCCCATTTACATCATCATTATCATATAGATCGTATAGTCTAACCATTCATACATCCATTTTGAACCTCTTTGTCACGAGATCGACCTCAAATCGGATCATCTTTTCACTCAATCTCTCGAGGGGGCAATGTACTAATGTACTTCTTTTCGTTGGGGCATCCAAAAAAATTAGAATTTTTTTTCATTTCGATGTCAGCAGCGTCATTCTTTGAACCAATGCAACGAGTACATTGCTTCAAAGAGGGGCAAAATGTAGACATACAAAATTAACATTATTGATCAACATCATATTTGATCAATTTCTTCTTAATTAATTAAATCAAATTAATTAATTGACTTCCTAAAGTCTCTTCATTTAATTAAATCACATGTATTTAATTAAAAAATTAATATTCATTTTCCTCTCATTTGATTTAAAACAAATACAAAAATGCAAATCAAATGCCACACCACCTAATCAGTAGCTTAATTAGTCAAATCTCTGATTAATGCTAAGACTAACTCATGTCCCATCCACTTGTACAATAAATCATTTAATTTGATTTATTAAAACCCCTATTTTCCTCGCAAGGCATATTCCTTGGGAATATGCCCTCATTAACTCCCCTTGTTTGACTTTTTTGGCCAAGCAAATTTCCCCCCAAATCCTTCAACTACATGTATTTATTGCCATTTTCAAATTTGAAATGGGCACATTGGCCAAAACTTGCACAATCATGGGCCAATCACATTGTGACAAGTGGCTCTCTCCTATTTGCTGGGGATTAATCCCACATTCTTCAATTTGGCCTCTCATCTCTTCAAACTCAACTATAAATTCAAGGCTTCTCTCCTTCAAACACACAACACACTCTCATGCAAATTCATTCTCTTCATTTGAGCACTAATTTTGTCCATTTCATCATTTAGCTTAGCAAGGATTGGGAAAGGGTTGCCTTTGTACACAAAGGATAGCACCAATTCACTATGGAATAGGTTTGCATTCATGTTTTATATGCTTTATTTAGTTTTTCTTGTTGTTTCATTGTCTCATTTAGCATGTTTAACTAGATCCAGTATTTCATAAGGATGTTTATTTCTGTTATGTTGGTTTGTGAGTTTACTAACCATTTGCAGATTTTGGCAACCACAATATCTTAAATTTTGTAGGCATGGGTGTTGATCATGACTTGCGACTTATGACTTATGTGTATTCAAGTGTATACTTTGTGACTTATGTGTATTCCAATGTATACTTTGTGACTTACGTGTTTTCATGTGTATACTTTGTATTCATGTGTTTGCTCCATGACTTATGTGTATTTGAGTACATGCTTCACTTATTCACTGATTCCTAACATAAACCTACCCATTTGAACATGTTGGAACTATCAGTTTAGTCACATGATGAACAGAACAAAAGTTACACCACCTTGCAACTTTACAGTACATGCATTTGATGCTTTTTCCATCAACTAAAAACTTAACACCACAAGAAAATGTCTCAAAGATATCAAAAACTGAGAGAGGTTATTGTATAGGGGCCCTACATGATCCCCTATGCTCAAACAGAATGTTTTTAAGTGCCAAGGCTCCCGAATTATAGCTCATCAATTTTCTGCCCTTTTGCACTTTGGTCTCTTAAGAGACTTCACTGATACAATGTAGCTCAAACTATTTTGGTGTGTTTGGGTGCGAAACAGGACCTTTCCTAACATAAAACCGTCCATTAAAACATGTTGGAACTGTTAGTTTGGTCGCACGATGAACAAAACGAAAGTTACACCACCTTACAACTTTAAACTACATGCATCTGACACTTTTTCCATGAACTAAAAACTTGACACCATGGGAAAACACCTCTGAAATATCAAAAATTGAGAGAGGTTATTGTAGAGGGACCCTAGGTGATCTCATAGCCTTAGAAAAAAAAATTGTAAGTGTCGTGGTTTCCAAGTAATAGCTCATCAAAGTTTGTTTCCTTTTTGCACTTTGGTCTCTTAAAAGACTTCATCGATACAATGTAGCTTGAACTATTTCAATGTGTTTGGGTGTGAAACAGATCCTAGCATAAACCCACCCATTTGGATGTGTTTTAACTTTTAGTTTGGTCGCACGATGAACAGAACAAAAGTTACACCACCTTGCAACTTTACACTACATGCATCCAATGCTTTTTCCATCAACTGAAAACTTGACACCATAAGAAAATGCCTTAGATATATCAAAAATAGAGAGAGGTTATTGTAGAGGGGCCCTAGGTGATCCCGTAGACTCATAAAAAAAAAATTTAAGTGCCAATATTTATGAGTAATATTTCATCAAAGTTTTTTATTTTTTTGCACTTTGGTCTCTTAAGAGACTTCGCTAGTACAATGTAGCTCAGACTATTTCGACGTGTTTGGGTGTGAAACAAAATCTTTACTAGCATAAATCCACCCATCTGAATGTGTTGGAACTATCGGTTTGGTCACACGATGAACAAAATGAAAGTTGCACCACCTTGCAACTTTACACTGCATGCATTTGACACTTTTTCCATCAACTAAAAACTTGACACCACGAGCAAATGCCTTAGATATCTCAAAAACTGAGAGATTATTGTAGAGGGGACCTAGGTGATCCCATAGCCTCAAAAGGAATGTTTATAAGTGCCACAATTTTTGAGTAATAGGTTTTCAAAGTCTGGTGCATTTTTGTACTTTGGTCTCTTAAGATACTTCGTCGATACAATGTAGCTCAGACTATGTTGGCATGTTTGGGTGCAAAACAAAACCTTTCCTAGCATAAACCCACCCATTTGGACGTGTTGGAACTGTTGGTTTGGATGCACAATGAATAAAATGAAAGTTACACCACCTTGCATCTTTACACTACATGCATGTCGGTTTGGTCTAATGGCATGTATGCCATTGAGTTTCAAGTGCACTTATATATTAGCGTTAAATTGTGTAGATTATATTTCTATCATACATCAAGCTTTTATGCCATGTCTAATGCATTTGTTTATGCATCAAAATTGAATTACATTGACTCTTGTCTTTGATTGTTCAAATGGAGTACAATAATTGCATTAGGTGGCATATATGACAACATCCTAATAATTTGGTATTATGTGTTAAGCATACATCATAACTAGTGTTCATTATGGTGTGATTAGTGTGTTTATTCATGCATGTTGATTATGAATTTTTGAGTGAAAGTTCTAATAACGTATATGCCACTAACTTGTATGAATTTGAGTTGAAGGTTACAAATTATTATGTATGGAAGTTTTTTGAAAGTTTCTTGTTCATGCATTATGGTTGAATGAAATTGATGCTTCTACATGACTATATGACAATTGTATGAAGGAATTGATGGTATATATAATTTTGTTGTATGTTGAGTTTTGTTGAAAGGTTGCATTACATTTGTATTACATTTATATATTCTTATTTGAAGATTGTATCAAACTCATATATCAAGTTTAGAGTGGGCCAGGGTTGATTGACATATATGACAATATCATATGAGTGTTATTGATTTTGTGTGAAGTGTGCATTATGACTAGTGTGCATCAAGCCCATATGGTATGCCTAGTTTGCTTATTCATGCATTATGGTTAGCAAAATTTATTGTTGTGCATTATGATAATACAAATTACATGTGGAGGGTCAAATAACATGCATGTCATGGATTTGTATTTGGTTTATTTAATGGAGTTGTAGTTAGTTTCTTTAGTGTTCAACATGCAACATATGGAGGTAATCAAATATTTGAAAACTCTATTACTCTTCCTCTTTTTTGGTACCCCTATGAAACTTTTCATGCAGTCACATTGGTATTCTTAGCTCAAGTCATTCATATTATGTTGTTAATGTCTGCTAGCTTGTTTGAAAGCACCTATTTTAGGCTTTTAGCCATAGCAAAAAGGCATTAAATTGTTTGATAAAGCATCAATATCGTGTTTGGAAGCACCTATTTTAGGATTTTAGCAATAGAAAAAAGGTAGTGAATTATTTGATACAAATTCTTTGGTAGACATGTACAAAAATGTGGTAGCTCATAAACAAGGCAGTGAGTTATTTGAAAAAATGTGTCAAGGAAATGTGGTCTCATGGCTATGGATTGTCATGGCATTCCATCACCATGAGACCACATTTATTTGAGGCTTTTTTATAAGCAGTTCACTACCTTGTCTATGCTATTGCTTACTGATATGCTTTGATAGATTTTTCCAAGCATCCATAGCTTGTTTAGAAGTACCTATTTTAGGCTTTTAGCAATAGCAAGAAGGCGGTGAACTATTTGATGAAAATGCTTTTACCTACATGTATGAAAAATGTGGTAGCATAGACAATGCAATGAATTGTTTTCCAAAATGCCTCAAATAAATGTGGTCTCATGGAATGCCATCACAAGAAAATGCAATTGGCAGCTGCTCCTAGTTATTAGATATGGGTTGACTTTGTAAAAACTAATCATAATTGAAATTTTGTCATCTATTAGCATCTAGTTATTAGTTATGCAATGTGAAGTAATGCTTTGAGTTTAAAAGATGTGCAATGCAATGTAGCCAGTGATATGAATATAAACTACAACAATCTATTTTCTACAATTCATTACTTGAACTCTTAATTTTTTTACTCTCTATATCTCTATGAAAAACGCTTTGGTAGACATGTATGAAAAATGTGGCAGCATAGACAATGCACTGAATTGTTTGCCAAAATGCCTCAAATAAATGTGGTCTCATGGAATGTCATGACAAGCAAATGCAATTTCCAGTTTCTCCTAGTTATTAGATATGGGTTGACTTTGTAAAAACTATATTGTAATTTAAATTTTGTCATCTATTAGCATCTAGTTATTAGTTATGCAATGTGAAGTAATGCTTTGAGTTTGAAAGATGTGCAATGCAATGTAATCAATGATATGAATATAAACTACAACAATCTATTTTCTACAATCATTACTTGAACTCTTTTATTTTTTGCTCTCTATATCTCTATGTTATGGAAATGTATTTTAATTTTTCTGCTATGGTTGCAACTATATAAACTAACAATAAATGGATCAAATTTGGTGAAGTTTCCTAAGGCAGCCAAATTTAACAGTACTATAACATGAGTAACAATGATCTATGTAATTCATAAACTATTAAAGTGTAAGATTGCAAGAAATCAATATTTAGATATATGTTTTCCATCATAGCTCAACCATTATAAAGTGGTTATAAATTCAAATTTTAAGTTTCAAAATAGGAAACCATGTAGACAATGAACAAAATATGTTGAATATTGACTTTTATATATAGAAGTGTAAAGTAATTTTGTATCTACATATATAAATTTGGCATATATGCCAACTCAAAACAATACTTATGGTTGGAGAGATAGCGGTGCATGAGCTCTGCTAGGGTTTTGTGCTTTCTAAGGTCATTTGTGGCCCCTCCTGCGTCATACTGCGCTTCTTGCGCAAGAAATTATTTCCTTCATTGAGTATGGCCACATTTACTATGGTTTTAGGGGTCTATTATGCCTTAAACCGGTTCTAACCCAGCAAATTTTGTTGGTGTTAGCGATTCATCAGCATAGTTTAATGGCTCCCCCATCGAACAAATGCCCTTGGAAATTTGTTTTGAAAGTCTTTCACAAGGTAAGCATTCTGACGCCCCTATTGATGTAGTTTTACCTTTACCTGATTTTGATTCTGCATGCTAATGGCTTGAACAACACACCCTTGTGGGTTATTTTGTTGGGAGGACTCCCCCCGAAAGTGTGCTAAAAGACTGGATCAACAAGGCCTGGGTCCCTCATGGGGTCCGCCTTGATATGATCCAAAACCTGGCCAAGGGTTTTTTTTTGTTCCGCTTTGCGGAAGTTAGTCATGTCCAAGTTATTTTGGGTCATGGACCCTGGTATGTTCAGTCTTCCTTGTTGGTTTTCCAGGTATGGACCTGGGATTTTGCTGTCTCAGAGGACTCCAAAATGCATGTCCTGGTCTAGATTAAGTTTCCCAGGTTGCCTTTGTCTTGTGTGCCCTTCTTGAACCATATTGCTTCCTCTCTGGGGAGGGTTGTTTGCATCGAACCCAATAAGTTCTTTTAAGCCCGTCCTCAAAAGAGGGTTTCTGTGGAAGTTGATTTATCCAAGGATTTGAAAGAGTCTATAGACATTCAAATCGGGGATATTTGCCACACCCAGAAAATCACATATTTCAATCTGCCCAACACATGTTACCGATGCCAGTCAGCTGACCACAAGATCAGGGACTGTCCTTTGATAGTTCCTCGTACATCCTCTCAGCCACGGGGTGGTGAAAAACCTCATCCGACAAAGCCTTCAGCTAAGGTAGACACAAAATGGACTATGGTTACAAACCGGAAAAATAAGTCGTTTGGTTCTGGGTCGGCTCCCAAGGCCCCTGAATCGACCCAACAGGTTTCAAACCCTTTAGAGAAGGGGACCGCTACTCCCTCAGGAGTTTCTTCTACTGTTATACAGCCCAAGTCGAAGGTCGCACCCCAACTTGCGACTGTTTTGTGTGCTCAACCGGCTTTGTCCTCCATAGTGGGGACCCAGAGGCGTTCTCGCAGCCCACCTCCTCCACCGGAAGAAGGTGAATATGTGTTGGAAAAATGGAGATTTTCTCCCTCTATTCAAATAGGTGTTGTTCCGCAAGAGTTTTTGAAGAACAGCTTCTCTTCCCTGGGTGAAGAGGACCAGGATTCTGCAAGTATGGAATATTTTCCATTAATTTTCTCTCATGGAATGTCTAACGTCTCACTGACCTCTCAAGGAAGTATAAGTATTATGTTAGGAATACTTTGAAGAATTACCCAAGGATTGAAGTGCTTTGTCTTCAGGAAGTTAAAATTTTAGGTTTTCTGCTTGCTTCAGCTTGTCGTTCTATTTGGCCAGCCAGTTCTATGTTTTGCACTCTGCATGAGGCTGGTCATGGTGGAGCTGCTACTCTTTTGGCCCCGCGGCTGCATTCTTATGTGGCGGACCATGGGGTTGACCCCTCCCAACGGGTTGTCTGGGCTCTTCTCAATATTGAGAATCATTCCTTCGGGATTATTAATATATATGTCTCTAATGATGTCGTGGAGTGTTGCTTGCTTTGGCATTGGATTGTTGACTCTTTGCCAGTTGCCACCTGGTTGCTCTGTGGGGATTTCAACATGGTTGAAATGGCGTACGATAAGAAGGGTACTTTTCCTTTTCAGTGGGCTACGGGTGAAAGGGAGGCGTGGTTTTACATGAGCAATAAATTGGGGCTTTTTGATCCCAATATGGGTTACCACCATTCTCATTCCCTCTGGCACACTTGGTGTAATTACAGGGCTGGTTCTAATAGAGTCTTTAAATGTCTTCATCGTGCTATGATCTCGGCTCAAGATTTTTTTTCCTTCAGGAGCTCTGCCTTGCCTGTGAAACCATTAGTTGATGTGACCCTTTCGGATCACTTCCCAATTCATTTTCACATTGAGTGGATGTCTTGTCAACCTCGCACGTGTAAGACTCAATTCTTCTTGAACATGTCTTTGCTCTATCACAAGCCCAACCTAGCCCACATTCACCGGGTGTGGAATTTAAAGTGTTGACCTCTTGGCCATACGGGCTAGATTGTTTGGTGGAATGATGCCATCATTCATACTACGTGTTTCTTGCGCATTTATGGGTGCCAGCTTGCTATCTTCCACCAACATTCTTACGGGGCCACCACTACCGACTTACGTACTCCTATGGAGGCCTTAGCGGCCAGTTCTTTTTCCCCATCACATCAAGTCCGAGTGGAGGATTTAAGACACCAACAGCAAGTGGCAGATAATTATTCTACCAGAGGTGCTCAAATCAAGGCTCGACTTCACTGGCTCAAAATTGGTGATTGTGCTTCCAAAAAGTTTTTTTTGGCTCTTCGTGCTAGGCACTCTTCCCTAGGCATTAAAGTCATCAAAGATGGTAACCAAGTGCTCTCTAAGCTACCTGACATTCTCTAGGATTTTGTGTCACTATGAGCAGGTTTTCATGGCTCAAGACCCCACGCCTGCACGCCAGCAAGCCCTTCAGGACTGTCTTGTTGTTGTGCCACATAGGCTCTCTTCAGCCTAGATTAATTTATGTGATCTCAAGGAAGTCGTTTCCTCCATGGCCAATGATAAGGCTCCTAGGATTGATGGCTTTCCTTGTGAATTTTATAGATCTCTTTGGGACTATATTGGGAGTGATTTGCATCATGTTTAACTTGAAGCCTTTCAAACCAATTATCTAGGCAATTTAATAAATAAAGGCAATATTAAATTCATACCTAAGCCTGGGGATCTGGAGGATATTTGCAACTGGCGGCCCATCACACTTCTTAATGTTTCTTACAAAATCATTGTCAAAGTCTTGGCTCTGAAAATTCGCCACCTATTGCCTCAGGTTGTGCATACTGAACAGACTGGTTTCATTAAATCCAAGTTCATTCTTGATAACATTATTGCTGTTTGGGAAGGCATGGAGTGGGCCCGACGGTCGAACCAGAAAGCAATGTTCATTAAAATTGATTTTGCCAAAGCCTATGACCGTATTGAATGGCCTTTCATTCTTGCGATGTTACAAGCCTTGGGCTTTGGGCCCAATTTTATGCAGTATGTTCGTATTCCTTTTTCTGATGCCTCGGCTTGCATCTCCATTAATGGCTGCCAGTCTTATGCTTTTGGTTTTTTTCATTATATTCGTTAGGGATGTCCTCTTGCCCCTGCTTTGTATGTTCTAGCTGCTGAGGGCTTTGGATATCTCCTGGCCAATGTTGTCTCCCAGCAACATGTTAAAGGAATCTTTCTCCTGGACTCTCAAGAGCAACTTGTCAATGACTTCACAAATGATTCTTTTCTCGCTCTTTTAGAGGATGAAGGCTCTATCGTTGCTTCCCTTGAATGCCTTGATATTTTTTTTCTTGCGTCTGGCTCCGCTATTCAATGGCACAAGACCTTGTGCTATAGATAGTTGGTGCTGCCCACTCTTGCATGGCTTCAAACTTATAACTAGAAATGGATTGGTCAGGGTGAAATCTTTTGATTTCTAGGCATCCCTTTAACCTTTCAAGCTTCCCCTCGAGAGCTCCGGCAAGCTGTGCTCTCCAGGGTTGAGTAGAAGCTATCCTATTGGGTTACTGAGCCTCTTTCTCTGGCTAGAAAATTCTAGGTGTGCTCTAAAATCTTGGCTGCCACCCACGTCTACTATTCTTCCTTGGGCTCCTTCTAAAGTGGCCTACAATAGGCTTGAGAAATTGCTCCACTATTTTCTATGGGCCTCTTTTGAGACCCATAAGGGATTTCATTAGGTCGCTTGGGAATTTTGTTGTCTCCCCAAGGACACGGGAGGGCTTGGCTTGCTCTCCACTCAACGACAAGGGGCTGCTCTCTGTGTCAAGTGGATTATCTATGTGCTTACCAGGGATGAAGCCTGGAAGATTCTCCTCAAGCATTGTATTAAGTTTGATTTTCCTATTCACAGACCCACCTAGAAAGGAATCGGTCTCCAAACCCTCCTGGTTATGAGGGAGTCGATTCAAATTGTGGGCTCCTTTGTGGCCAAAAGTATTTGGTGTTCTTGGGAAACCGTTAAGCCTTGGCTCCGTTGGGTCGGGGCTGGCTTATGTGATGGGCTCTCCATCAACCAGCAAAACCTCTGGTGGTCTCCCCTTCTGGCTTAGAATGGTCAACCCCTGGCTAAGTCACCTTGCCTCAAAGCTCTCAGATTTCATAAGAAGGGCATTCATACACTGCATCAGCTCTTTCACCGGCCTACCATGTGTATTTTGCAGTGGGATGCTTTTAAAACCTAGTACAGTCTTCAAAACCAGAATCGTCTTACCCCTGGCTAAGTCACCTTGCCTCAAAGCTCTCAGATTTCATAAGAAGGGCATTCATACACTGCATCAGCTCTTTCACCGGCCTACCATGCGTATTTTGCAGTGGGATGCTTTTAAAACCTAGTACAGTCTTCAAAACCAGAATCGTCTTACTTTTGACAGGCAGGTGAGTGCCATTCCGACAAAAATTCTTTACAAAGTTGGCATTCTTGGGCACAAACCTTGGTGGAAAGACTGGAAATGGTTTCCAGATACTCCTCTTCGGAGCTACAAGCTGCGGCTTGGTTACAGGTGGCTTTCACCCCATTTTCCTATGATCAGCTCTTTGAACCAAAGGTGGCTTCTTAACTCCTCAACCCATACTTGGCGTAGGAGGTTTGATGCCACTTGGTCTACAATTGTTAATCCAAAGCTGGCCCACTTTGCTTGGTGTATTCTTTTCCAAGGCTTGCCCATGGGTTCTCGGCTTGTTCATTTGGGGGTTTCTGACCCTCGCTGCCCTTTTTGTGGGCAGCCTGAAAGCTTCAAGCACCTTTTTTGGTTTTGTCTCAGAGCTCAGTAGCTTAAGACTTGGATTCATGATTTCTTTCGGCCTTTTAGGCCAAAACCCTTTTCGTGGTATATGGTTCTGCTAGGGGACCCGCCTGGAACCCCGGCTAAGTTCACCCAGCTTTGGCACACTTTTAGAGTGGAAATCCTCTTCAATATCTGGAAAGACAGAAATGCTTGTGTATTTGCTCATTCTCATTTAGATGTTAATGTGTCTCTTTATGCTAAAGTAGTTATATGTTCTAATGTTCTCTTACAGATTCAAGTGCAAGCCAACAAGGTTGCACTAGAAGTGGCTCACCTGCAGGTTCTCCTAGACCACTGGGGCAATTCCCCTTGTACTGTGGCTCGGATCTCTGACTCACCCTCCTCTTTTTGCGATCGGTCGCCTTCTCAGGGCTGGAAACGAAGTGATTCCATGCGATCTTGCTCCCAGCCTCCTGCTCGATGAGATTCTCGGCCTCCTAGGCAGGCTCGTTCTCCTTCGCCATGTCCTGGTCAGGGCTGGCACTCTAGTGGTGCTCTGAGGAGTGGTGGTGGTGGTTCTAGGTGGCCCTTTGATACTCCACCTACTTTTGGCTTTGGTTGGCCCTCCACTGGCAAAAGACTTCCGCGGCTAGCTCTCGCAATCTCGCCTCGACGTGAGGAAAAAGATGAAGATAAAGTTGATGATGGTTGGGGTGCTCCTCCTCACATCACTCCAAACCCTGCTGATGTATGGGGGAAACATCTGGATGACCGGGACCCCCCAAGATCTACTGGCACTGCCTTGGCTACCTAATTTTCTTTTTGTTATTGGACCTCTGGGCTAGGCCCATGTGATATTTTGGACTTTCTGGGTTGGGCCCATTTGTTATTTTGGATTTTCTGGGCTGGTCCCATGTGACATTCGGGGTGTGCCTTCTTACCACCTGCCCCTTTTTTCTGAACTTGTAATTTTATCATTTTTAATATAGATATCTGGAAAATTCATCAAAAAAAAAACAATATTTATAAAATGTGGCATATGCCATCTCATCCAGTCTATATATGCAATGTATATGTCAAATGGCTATGTCATGTCAAAAAATCCTAATCTTCTATGAAATCACCAAAACGTAGCCTCTTCAAGCTACCTAATGGTTGAGAGGATTTCTGCACAAAAATAATTCAACCCACAAATTAGATTAATTAGCTCTCAATAGTAAAAAACTTAAACTACTAAAAAGAAAGTTATCTATTATTTTTTATAACTTTCAAAATCACATCTAATCACTATACTAAACTATAAATTAAAGTCTAATTCAATTATTCATTACCTCAAGCATTTTTTCTTTCATTGTCATACGTTCAGCAAATGATGGTTCCTTAGGATGCTCAAGATTCCTACTATATTATCTTGGTCCTGGATCCACGAATGTGGATGGTGGCATACTCTATAAGAAGAAAAATGAAAGACAATTAATATATAATTACTGACAAAAAAACATAAACTAACATATATATAATATATATCTACAAACTTATATAGATCTACTAGATATAAAAAAACCATATACCTGAATAGGTGATGCAGCTAAGATAATTGATTGAGAGGAACTCATCATGGTAAAAGGTGTGGCATCAGTCACATCTGGAGTACACTACAAAATTAAAAATTAAGATCAAGATATAAGTTAGTATGTATTAAATTAATCATGATTTAAAGGATATGCACGTACAATAAAACAAAATTACATGTAGAAAAAATTATACCAATGTGTTTAGGCCAAATTCAATGGTCGAAAGAGTGCCATGTTGCACATCTCTAATCTTCTCCTTTGTCATCAATAGTTCAAACCCACTTAAATATACATTAGTAAATTGTATTATTTGTTATAATAATTTTAAATTAAATGAACTATAGATATATTATATTTTTACTTGTACAAAAGGTTGAGGTTCTTGCTCCTCATCTACATCATCAAGGGAGGGTATTGCACCTATTCCTCCCTCACATTTCTCCCCTGCACCTATAGTATGCACTGGTGTGATCTCCTCCAAGTGGTGTATCATGCACCTCATAGTTAGATGTGTCTAGGGGAGCCTCATATGTATCTCTCATAGGAACAAAACATGTATTCCCACATGTAGTGCACTAATGAGGAAAACAAGTATGCCTCGATGATGATGGTGCACCAGTATTAACTGAAGCACGAGGAGTGCCACCCTCTGGAAGCTAAGTACACTGTGATGACTATGTAATCAAATGGTCGGTCAAAGAGTGTAGGGCCAAGAGACTATGTCAGGTTGCATTAGCAACAATGTATGGATGGGGTGTTATAGGTGGAGGAGGAAGACTAGGAGGGGGAATATAGGGACCTTGCATAATATGCGTTGCCCCAGGTCTATGTTGGTGCATTCCCATACCCACTCCCTAAAAATTCCTGAAACCAAAATAGTTTACATGTCTTCCTAAAACAAATTTTGCATATAATTTGTGGAGAAAGTATAGAGGAATTGTTAGCTCTCAAAACTACACCCTTGCTAAGTTGTAGAATTTAGCATTTTGGAGTAACATGGGAACATTCCTAGGCCTGTGGGTTACCTAAACTTGGAATGGACCTCCAAATAAGGTTGTCTCCTCAAGGTACTCGCCTAAAACTACTCTAATGGTTTGCAAAGGAAAAGGGTAAAGAAGGTAACATAAATTGAAAATTAACTCCTATGGTGATGCACCTAAATGTTAACTAGACTTGCAAACAACTTCCACACACAAGTTATCAACTATAAACTTGATGAACACAACTCAATATCGATATGTTTTGCATTAGTATTTTGCAAGAAGGCTACAATGCACACTCCTAGAAGGAAAGAAATCTTTCACAACTTGAAACACCCACAACATAAAACAACTTACAACTTGCAACTGCATATACTTTTTGTTTAAAGATGCCACTAATGAGACACAAAACTAGGAATGATAAAATTCACAAGTAATTGCATCAAATCATCCAAATGCATACAATGAAATAGAAAATTGAGAAGTTCAAACTTCTTATCTCCATTAATCATCAATGTATGAACCGATATGCATGTCCAAACGAGTTATAAAATATGCAATATCCCTCCAAAGGACTCCAAAAGTCACTAAGTAAAAGCAAAGCATAATCAGAACTAGGTAGAAAATGAGTCAATCAAGTGACTATAACCATCCTCCTCAAAGATCCACCAAAAGAGGACCTAGAACCTTCTCTGTCGTATGCAACAATAAAGCCAAAAATATAGCCATTATCTCCTCCAAAAAGGATCCAAAGTGTTCAAAGGTCAACTTTGACCAAGTACATCATGAAGGCATGAGAAACTATCTCCTATATTCCCTAATTCCCTCCAAAAGTTGAGTAAACTTCCTTACATCTTCTCCCTCAGTCGACCAACTACTTCAACCATTCCCTAGATGTTTGCAAAGGCATAAAGACTCAACTATAATCCCTTTAATACATTTTATGGCATAACTACTTCCTTTTTTGCATTAAAATAACACCTAACTAAGTGAATTATAATCATATCACTAAGTCAAATTTTTTACATTCCAAAACCAATGCAAAATAAAAGACCAAAATTTGGCCTATGTAGAAGATTAAAATGCAAAAATTGTAAGTTTCAAAGAACTGCTATACATAGGATATATGAAGGGGCACATTAAGTTCATTATAAATGAACATGGCATGAGCTATTAGTTAATTGTAAATGTTTATAAAACATAAGGTAAAAATACCTTCCTCATGCTAGCATTCATTAGGGTAAAAACCCTAGCAAACAAAACCCATGCAAAACAAAAGAATGCATTTCATTTTGCATTCGAGATTTCTGGAAGCCATACACCTGTTGACATAGGGGTTTTGACTAGAGCTTTTCCTATAGGCACTTTCATGGTGGATTTTGAACACACTGTCGGCTTTTCTTCATAAATCTCATGCCAAAAATGTAACATCGAGCTTGGGGTAACCTTTGTGCATCAAAATACTATGTTTTTTTTGGCATTTTTATAGAATACAGGCTCATTTTGAGCTTATTATGCAAAAAGATGAATGTATTGATGATTATTTTCAGCATTTTAATTCATTTTTGTGTATTCCATATGCTCGACTCTTCTTCTATACCAAAATTTTGAAGATTTTAACATAATAGCCACAGGTCGTGGCTTTCATTGCTTGTGACTTCTTGAAAATACAAAAGGAAAATCTCCATCCTGTCATAGTCGTGGCTCCAGTCATGTTCTCATTTTCTGTAAATGATTATGTTTTCATTTTTAAATGTAAATAAAACTTATCTGTATCATGATCGTGGCTTCACTTTGGCAAGCACTTTCTAAAAATAAAAGTGATTAAAGCTTTCTATCCTTGGCTCAGCTAAGTCTTTTTCCCATACCTATAGAAACTCAAGGATTTTGTTCTTTTGCATTTCTTCAAGAAGAAAAATGGGGAAAAAATACATCTCCAGACACGACTTCATTTTTTCATAGGTATCGAGGGTTTGAATGTGAAACCATAAGTTGGGACTTTCAATCTTCATTGTATTTTCTAAAATAATGAAATCAAAACTCCTTTCTCTACATTTAGCCCCTTTGCATGTATATGAAGATTTTGCTTACTTGCTGCTCATTTACTATCATATGTTCATTGGCTGCTCTTCTTGATTTCGGGAAAATTTTATTCCTCTCACTTTACCAACTACTAATTCCTTCTTGACTAGAATCTAAGGACACAAATCTTCCAAGCAAGAAACGAAAACAAATCATTCTATATTGGCTACTCCACCTATCAAAGGAGTGAGCAGTGACTGCAATGTTATGCCTTTGATATAACTTCACTAGGCTCTGACTTTCACAAGACTGCCATTGTACCTTTTGTATGCTCATGTTGTCCTTATGATCTCTCCACTATTCCAATGAGAAAATACTTTTCATTTATGATAGTGATGCCAACAACTCACTTTCATGGGTGATGAGTACTTGTTCAAGGCTGATAAGTGAGATGATTTTGCACTCTTGCCCTTCTTAATAAACCAAGTGGGCAGCATTTTGGGCTCAACCCTTGTGGGAGCCCATTTTACTCCACATTCTATGATCAAATGAAACAAACTAACAATGAATATTTCAACTATACATGCACAGTGAACAAACATGTTAGATAAAATAGAGCATATGATAGATTTTAATGATAACCCTTTTATTTTCCTGGGCATCTATGATATGCAAACTATTTCAATTCTTTATGAGGATTAGGCTACATTTTTATAGATGTTGCATATATAATGATTGGTGATCTTGAGCTCTAACATAAACAGTCTCATATTATGCAAGCATTTCTGGAGTAATCAGGCAATTTCTAGAGCAACTGAGCAACTTCCAGAGCAATTGAGCAAGGATGTGGTAATTCAACTTGGGGTTCATCATTTAGACAATGATGGATCCCTAGTCTTCCCATATGCTTCTTCCTTTCTATATCTTCAAATGTATAGTTTATTTTTGTATTGCATTGAAAGAGTTAATTCCACGGCTTGTGTGGGACACTATACATTTGTAATTATCAATGAAAACATAAATTATGCACACTTTTTGCAATCTTTCTCTTGTGTACATTTTCATAATAAAATGTAATCAATTTGATAATTCTTTGTGCATATGAATGGAAAATAGCATAATTCAATGTGTACCTTTTATCTTTACTTTGTAAAACAATCACAACTCTACCTGATTGAGCTAGAAGCAAAATCAGGTAATAGGGACATCAATATTATTGTTGGGTGGTTTATCAAAAACCATCCACCAACAACTCTAAAATTTTGAAACTATTCCTAGATGGGTGCACCATTTTATGGAAAATTTAGTTTTGCGTAAACCAATATTTTGTCATGTTCTTCGATCCACAAAATGTTGGGCTAAATTAGCTTTGGATATTTCTAATCTTTTGATGTCCTCATACAAAAAACCATTTGCATATTCTAACCTTTTTTGATCTCTACAATTTTGGAATGTAGCATGTTGTTGGATCATATCCCTAACATGAGAGATTATGGCTTCTATACTTGGGGTCACTGATCACAAATGCTCATGGGTACGGTATCTCTCAGCTATGTTTGTCAATTCAGTTATATTTATTTCAATTAAGTCTTGAATTGAAGGAGGGTTTGTTGGAGGGTTTGCTAAACCTTGTTCCATTTTAACCCTGTTGTAGATTAGAAATTTATAAATTAATATTGTTTTCAAATAATTCCTAAAAATTCAACAAAAAACCTAAGATTTTGTTAAAAAATTGTGTTTTAGCATACCTGTGTGATGAAAAATCAATGGGAATTCACAAAGAGAGGTTGAAATTATGAAGGGGAGGTGAAAATGGCATTGAAAACAGATATCCAATCTATCTGATATCCATTCCTTGCTTCTCTGTCGTGAATAGTCACAATTAAAATGACTGTTCGTGACCTTTAATCTTTTATTTATGCTGTCAAAAATATATATCCATTTTCTAAACAGATATCCATCTTTTAGAGCTACGCGTAGCTCTCCAAAATGGATATTCGTTTTGGAGAGCACTTTAACTTTTTTAAATATGACATTTATTATATACATAATATATATTAATATATTTATTATTATTTTTTTTGATACATAAGATTATTTTAATATATTAATATAAAAAGGAAAGCATACAGTCATCTGCTAAGAAGGAGATATTAGTCACTCAAACAAAGCCCAAAGACTCTTGAACTATCTTCAACCAGTGCATAAAATTCTATCATAGCTATATAGATTAGAAAATTGATAGTGCCACTTCCACAACCCAAAAAAACCCTAGACTCGAACTACCTCCACCAGACCCTAGCAAGTTCAAGACTAAAATTAGAAACCAACCGCCTTACAGAAACTAGTTAAGTTTTGCAAAGGACTCAAAATTCTTGACCCATTCAAAGCCTCTAGTCGTCATTAACCCTAACATATTCTTTAGGTATTCCACTGCAACAACAAAAATCATTCGGTGACGCATGAGACCCATCCCGCTTAGGTCCATGAGGAAGGGATAAAACTTAATAGCCTCATCGATATTTCGTAGAAGCTCAAAATCAGTTGGGCGTGGGATCCCAGAGCCTAAAATTGTTGCCTTCAGAACCTCCTCCACACCACCTACCAAATCCTTCCTAAACAGCTTCACCAAAGCTCCTTCGCCTCCATCTTGAGCACTTGGCTGTCAAGTAGAGAGGCCAAAAACTGCAAGGAAATATGTGCATTGTCTCTCCCATACTCATTTTTCTCGAGGTTCCCAATGCCCAGAATCATTTTGATTGCCGCAACTATGAGAGGATCAATGTTGAGTAGTATTTGCTTCAACCTCTGATCTGTTATCTCACAAAACGCAGCCTACCTCGACATTTCAAATAGAGATATTGGGGTGTCCGCTCCAAACCTCACCAAACCCTCCACCGAAACAGCTATGATAATCTTTGAGTGCTCAGTCATTAGCATCCAAAGTCAATTCTAGAAGCTGAACAAAGGTCACCAACTAGCTTGTCGCCATTAACTAAACATCAACACCAAAAAACTTTACTATGCTACACAACGGTCACCTCCACTCATTAATATTGCCAAGCAATTCCATTGTCACACAAACGAGAAATAATTTCTAGGCAAGGCAAGTTGTCCTTGCGCCAGTGATTCTGTCCTGCAGCCCTGGCTTCATATGCGAGGCCTTCCTTAGAAAATGTGCTCATACTGTCAACCATGATTACTAATACTCACCTTGAATGAAGTCACCACCTTAGCACTAATCACCCCTACGTGGATGCCACTCGTCTCAACCCTTCGAATACCCTCTGCCAGCTTGGAGGGTCACCCTCCCAACCGACCACATATATTATATATATTATTTATTATTTATATTACATATACTATATATTAATATTATATATATTATATATTATGTATATTACATATATACTAAATATTAATATTATATATATATTTATATATTAATATATAAAATTATATATTACTATTAATACATATTTTTATATATTAATTTATGATTTTACAAAACGGATATTTGTTGCTTAAAGCTATCCGCAGTTCTTCAAAATGGATATCCATTGTTTAAAGCTATGCGTAGCTCTCCAAAATGGATATCCATTTTGGAGAGCACTTTAATTTCGCTGATAGGCTATATATAGAATGAATGTTTGAGCCGAAACCTATCTCATGTCGGTATACAACTCTTTTTACGTCGGTATACAACTCTTTTTACGTCGGTATACAATTCTTTTTTCGTCGGTATACAACTCTTTTTTTGTCAATATATAGCTCCCATAAAAAACTTCATCTGGTATATATCATTTTTCTGACAAGGAATGGTTTGTCTTGTTTGATAGTAATAATGCAAACAACTTCACTTTCTTTACGTTTTGATCAAGTAATTTTGAATTTTGAAAGCAACAAAATAATTTCGTTGGAACTTGGTAGTTAGGCACTGGAAATTTACGCTCATTGTATTCTGAAGTTTTAGCCACATATAGCATTCAGAGTAGAGTTACAGCTTACAAATTTAGTAAATTCTAGACTTTATTAGAATTGCACAATGGTGAAAGGAAATATAATGTAATAAATAAATGAAATGCTAAACTAAAAACAAGACAAATGGGGAGATTCCATAAAGGAGGAAAAGATTAAAATGAATAAAAGAGGTGGAATTAAATAATAATAAAATTGTAGTTGGGATTGCACATTTTTAAATAATAAATTTATGTGAAATATTAGATTTCTATAGTCTATTGTAAAAAAATTTAAAAATTAATAGAAATTATTATATTATTTTTATTAAAATATTTTAATTTAACTAATTAAATAGATTCAAATGCCATTTAATTGAGATTGGTGATATTTTGGTATTCATTTTTTTTTACACATTGCTTATTTTTATTATAATTTTTTTGACACATTGTTGGAATGGTCAAGAAATTTCGTGTTGAAAACCTTAGGTCCAAGATAGGTAACAAAAAAATTTCTTACATACAAAAATTAAACTAAACTAAAAATCTCCAAATAAATTGAACTAATAATAATTTGGTAAAAAGATTCAAAATTGTATCTAAAAATTGCATACATAAAAAATATTATTCTATACTTAAGATATTGTAAATTAAACTAATGTATCTTTTATGTACACATAAAATTGTACTCTCTAACATATTAACTCATATATGATTTTCTATCGGTGTAACCCTTGCACCTCCTTCTGGTGCAAGTGCTAGTTTTTAAAAATATAATGTATGTTAATATACATATATATGGATATATTTTATTATATATATATTACATACATTATATATATTGTATATTAATATATATTAATATATAAAAATACATATTAATATTAGTATTCAAGGGGTAAACGCTTTTGACCGGAGCTATGAACCGGAATACAACCATTCAACAATACCACCCCAATGGGGTTTGAACTTTGGTGGCAAGAACAACAATGCCACCTATAAACCATCACACCATGCCAATACCGGCTATATTATCTAAAATATAACCAGTAATGGATATCGGATATTTGTTTCGAGTTGATATGACTTTTTTTCGTAGCAAATATCCATTTTTTAAAAGTGGATATCCGTTAATAACGGAAATTCGTTTTGCTTCAGTTTTACTATAGAAAAATGTACTTTTTAGCAACCCAACCAAAAAGTCAAACGTGATTTTCACGCTTTTCACTTCCTCATGTTGCATTTTTTTTGCATCACCACTATTTGGTCCCTCATGATCCTGTACAGACCCTAATGTTTGTATCTACTTTCCCTTGAGGTTTTAGGTGTCGAGGTGTTCTATGAAGTTGGTTGGTGAGTTGGATGTCTATGCCAGTGTGCCTAGTTGCACAAAATGATGGTGTTTTTAGTTTCAGGTGGTTGTAGTAGAGTTGCAGAATATTATGATGATGATGATGGAATATTTTGAGATGTTGTATGGATATTGTGGAGTGTTGTTATGTGGTCCATGAAGTTGTCTTCGGACCTGGTCAAGCATGAACTTAGTTGTTAAGGATGTTAATACAGGTTTGGTTGACCTGGTGTGTTGTTTGTGGAAGCATGGTGAAGTGTGTTGATGTATATTTGGGTCCTAGTCAACACATGGTGTGGTCATCCTTCACTTATTTCCATCGCAAAAGTGTTTGGTGCTGACCTATTTTGTAATTACATATTTGAGATGCATAGATGACCTTGGAGAATTTTTTCGAGGTTGTGGGTGATATAATTTCAAGGTAGAGCGTTGGAGAATTATGTGTGGTCTGTGAGGTGTGAAATGTGATCAAGATTTGTGATGTGAGTGCGACCTTTGACAATTAAGGCTACCGGAAGTAGTGAGTAGATGGTTTCTACATTTTTAGTGTACCTAAAGATACTAAAGGTAGTGAGTTGAAGGTTGTGGATGGTGAAGAGTTTTTGTGGTGGATCTTCACATGTTGCTCTGAGATGGATTTCTCTTTGTAACAATTCCTTTCTTTCTTCTTTCTAATCTGTCAAGGTAAGTGCACAAAGATGAGGGGCTAAAAAGGGGTCTTAAGTGGCCACTTTTCTTTTGAAATCAAGAAATACTAACCTTGGATGAGAAATTGAGGATAGTTACACTCAAAATTTTAAGATTCAAAAAAAAAGGGTTGTAGTGCTTCAAATCTACTTTCTAAACTATTAATTTAATTTTAAAATGGTAAAGATTAAGGGGTTCAAAAAATGGAGCCACAAAAATCGGTTCTATTTTTGTCAAAAATATAACATAGCATCTGTTGTGGCTCCCTCAAAATGTTAACTTTTTTTTAGTATTTTTAAAATCGCTTTGATGAGAAATTAGCTAACATAATGTAGTTTATGCCTGATTTTTTTGATTATTTTTTTATGAATATATGATTTTTTACTAATTTTCAAAGTGGACACATCCTGAAAAATAAAAATTTGGTCATGCTACCCCTCTGATTTTTGAAAACTAATCAAAAATTAATTATTATTTTTTGAATATGTGTAGAATTGAGTCTAGTTTATAAAAATGTAATTTATTTGAAATTTTAATGAACAATTAAAAAATAAAGTAAAAAATACCAAACATTAATTTTTGACAAAAATCGGATACACCAACAAAATAAATTAAAGATGAAAGCCTTAACATAGTCAAAATATGAACAAAATTACATCATTAAATAGCTAAGAGAGAGATTAAAATTACCCAAGTGTTTTTTTTTACTTGACCTTGAAACACATGTAAATCTTATGGTTAGCACGAACGAGATTATGTGAAATTTTGTAGAATATGCAAAAACACGTATTTGGATGTTGAAAAGGCAGTCCAAGCCTTTGGGTTGGAAATCCAAAGAAAATCCAAGCCAAAGTCTTGGGGATTCCCAAATTAGGACAAAATGTGAGTGTGTTATAACACGCTCCATTGATAGAATACAAGCGTGTTGTGACACGCTCATGTTTTGTGAATGCATTGACAAAACGTGAGCACGTTATAACATGCTTGCATTTTGGTTTGCATTGAAAAAAAATTCTTCTCCTTTTTTTCTCTTTATTCTTGTTATATTTTAGGAAAACTATATACTTTCTTATGGACATTTACTTTCTTATACTTTAAGTTATATTTCATGTATATAGTTTCAGGATGTTTGAGAGTGAATTTTGATCTCTAGGAGTTATAATGCAAATTCTAGTTTTTGGAAGATTTTATAATTTTTTTAGATAGTCAAATTTTAGTAATCAGGAGATTGAAATTTAGTAATCAACAAAATGTATTATTTATCTCTCTCTCTCTATCTCTTTCATTTTTTATTCCTTACACTCTAGACGTCTCTCTCACCATCTCCATCCTTTTATCTATCTCTCTCTCTACCCACCTCTCCCTCCATCACTCCCTACCACTCTCTCTATTGATCTCTATCTCACCTCCCTCTCACCTCCCTCTCTCCCTCCATACTTATACATCCCTCTCTTCTTCATATCTACTCCCTATCTACCAATCCCTCTCTCCACCTATGTCTCCATCCATCACACCCTGCCACTCTCTCTATCTCACCTCTCTCTCCCTCCCTACCTCTCCCTCCCTCCCTCATTCCCTCTCTACTTCTCTCTATATCTCCTCTCTCTACCTCTCCTTCCCTCTCTACTTATCTTTATATCCCCTCTCCCTCTCTCTACCTACCTCTCCCTCCATCACTCTCTTTTTTTCTCTTTATCTCACCCCTCTCTCCCTCCCTACCTCTCCCTCCCTCTCTACTTCTTTATATCCCATCTCCCTCTCTACTTATTTATATATCCCCTCTCCCTCTCTACCTACCTCTCCATCCATCACTACCTACCACTCTCTTTTTATTTATCTCTATCTCACCTCTCTCTTACCTCCCACTCTATCCCTCCATACCTCCCCCTCTCCTCCCCTCTCTACTCTATATCTCCCTAATCCCTCTCTACCTACCTCTCCATCCATCACTCCCTACCACTCTCTCTACACCTCTCTATCTCACCTCTCTCCCTTCCTCCCTCCCTCATTCCCTTTCTACTTCTCTTTATCTCTCTACCTCTCCTTCCATCTCTAATTATCTTTATATCCCCTCTCCCTCTCTCTATTTGTTTATTTTTCTCTCTTTCTCTCTCTTTATCTCACCTATGTCTCCCTCCCTACCTCTTCCCCTATCTACTCTCTATCTCTCCTCTCCCTCCCTCTCCCTCTCCCTCTCTCCCTCTCTCCATCCCCTCTCACTCTCTCCTCTCTATCTCACCATTATCTCTTTCCTTCTCTTTATCTCACCATTCTATGTCTACTTATCTTTATCTCACATATCCCTCTTTACCTCTCCCTTCCTCCCCTCTATATATCGCATCCACCCTCTCTCTCTCTCTCCTCCCTCTCCTCTCCTCTCTCCTCCTCCTCCCTCTCTCCATCCCTCTCACTTCCCTCTATCTCACCATTATCTCTTTCCCTCTCTTTATATCCTCACCATTCTATGCTCAATATCTTTTATCTCACACTTCTCTTTACCTCCCTTCCCCCATATCTATCCTCTCATCTCCTCTCTCTCTCTCTCTCCTCCTCCCTCCCCACCTTTCTCTCCATGAGGTCTGAGGCATGGCCTAGTGCTCTGGTTACAGGGTCTGTGCCAGGTCATGTATAGGGCATAGGATTCTAAGGCTCATGATAATAAGCATAAGGCTGAGGGTACAGGGTTAGGATGGGGGGTTGAGGTGCAGGGGTTGTGTATTTCCATAGGGGTTTATAGGACAAGTGTGGGTCTCAAGCCATGGGCAGGGCAGGATTGGGGTTTACCACATTGCATAGGTTGAGGCAGTGACCAACACCAAGGCCTAGGTGACATATGCCGAGGTAAGTGTAGGGCTCATGGCTCATTTGAAGGCTGAGGACAGTTTAGGGGTCGAGGGCATAGGGTCAAGGCATAGAGCATAGGGATCAGGGCCCACAATAGGCTGAGGGCATTAGGCCGACGAGATTGGGTTTTAGGGCCTAGGGTCAGAGGTAGTCGAGGGGTACAAGGTCAAGGTATAGGCTAGGATCAGTTTGACATTGGCATAGGCCTAGGCATGGGCATTAAGGGCTCTGAGTGTAGAGCCTTAATACTCTAACTGGCTGAGGTGGACAATGTCTCAAGTTTGCCTAGGTGGCAAGGCATAGACACGAGGCTGAGGGTGTATAGTGTTTAGGGCTTCATGCAGGCTGAGGGATGAGGGGCATAGGGTGTGCTGCATACTATGTAGACAAGGGGTTTTAGGGATATTGGGTATAGGTATAATGAGGGCATACAGGTTATATTTAATTATATGGTTGAGGGTATAGAGTTGAGGGATAATGTTTAGGTTTTATGGTACAAGGTTGAGGGTTGAGGGATGAGGATTGAGGGTGTAGGGTTTATATTTTAAGGTATAGGGTTGAGGGTTGAGGGTTGAGGGTATAGGGTTAAGTGTATAGGGTGTAGGGATTAGGGTTTAGAATATTGGGTATAGGGTTGAGGGCATTGGGTTTAGGTTTTAGAGTACAAGGTTGAATATAGGGTTTAGGGTTTAAGTATAGGGCTAAGGGATAATGTTCAAGAATTAGATTATAAGGTTGAGGGTATAAGGTATAGGGATGATGGTTGAGGGTGTAGGGTTTAGGGTTTATGATATTAGGTATAAGGTTAACGGTATTGGGTTTAGGGTTTAAGTATAGGGTTGAGGGTTGTAGGTTTATGGTTGATTGATATTGTTCAAGATTGGGGGTATAAGGTTAAGTGTATAGGGTATAGGGATTAGGTTTTAGGATATTAGATATAAGGTATAGGGTTAAAAGTTGAGAGTGTAGGGTTTATGATTTAAGTATAGGTTTGAGGGATAATATTTATGGTTTAGAGTATA
>CM021109.1:95944738-95961342 GCA_007115665.2 Sequoiadendron giganteum
CTCTCTCTCTCTCTCTCTCTCTCTCTCTCTCTCTCTCTCCTCTCTCTCTCATCTCTCTCTCCTCTCTCTCTCTCTCCTCTCTCTCTCTCATCTCTCTCTCTCTCTCTCTCCTCTCTCTCTCTTCCTCTCTCATCTCATCTCATCTCATGTCTCATCTCATGTGTGTGTGTGTGTGTGTGTGTGTGTGTGTGTGTGTGTGTGTGTGTGTGTGTGTGTGTGTGTGTGTGTGTGTGTGTGTGTATGTGTGTGAATGTGTGTGTGTGTGAATATGTGTGTGTGGTGAATGTGTGTGTGTGTGTGTGTGTGTGTGTGTGTGTGTGTGTGGTGTGTGTGTTTTGGGGTTTTGGGGGTTGTGGGGTTTTTGGTGTTTGAAGTTATGGGGTTGGGGTTTATGGGTTAGGTGTATGGGGTATGGGATTAAGGTTTTGATGTGAGGTATAAGGTTGAGGGTATGGGAGTTATGGGATGGGGGTTGAGGGTGTAGGGTTAAGGGTTTAAGGTATAGGGTTGAGGGATAGTGTTCGGGGTTAAGGGTATAGGGTATAGGGATTAGGGTTTACGATATTGGGTATAGGGTTGAGGACTAATGTTCAAGGTTTAGGATATAAGGTTGAGGGTGTAGGGTTTATGGTTTAAGGTATAGGTTTGAAGGTTGAGGGATAGTGTTTAGGGTTGAGGGTATAGGGTTAAGTGTATAGAGTATAGGGATTAGGGTTTAAGATATTGGGTATAGGGTTGAGGGTATTAGGTTGACAGTATTGGGTTTAGGGTTTAGGGTTGAGGGTTGAGGGTATAAGGTTAAGTGTATAGGGTATAGGGATTAGGGTTTAGGATATTGGGTATAGGGTTTAGGGTATAAGGTATAGGGTTAAGGTTTGAGAGTGTAGAGTTTAACATTTAATTATAGGGTTGAGGGATAATGTTCAAGGTTTAGGGTATAAGGTATAGGGATGAGGGTTGAGGGTGTAGTGTTTAGGGTTTAAGGTATAGGGTTGAGGGATGAGGGCATAGGGTAAAGTGTATAGGCTATGGGGATAAGGGTTTAGGATATTGGGTATAGGGTTTAGGGTATAGGGTTGAGGGTATAAGGTACAGGGTTAAGGGTTTAATTATATGGTTGAGGGTATAGAGTTGAGGGATAATGTTTAGGTTTTATGGTACAAGGTTGAGGGTTGAGGGATGAGGATTGAGGGTGTAGGGTTTATATTTTAAGGTATAGGGTTGAGGGTTGAGGGTTGAGGGTATAGGGTTAAGTGTATAGGGTGTAGGGATTAGGGTTTAGAATATTGGGTATAGGGTTGAGGGCATTGGGTTTAGGTTTTAGAGTACAAGGTTGAATATAGGGTTTAGGGTTTAAGTATAGGGCTAAGGGATAATGTTCAAGAATTAGATTATAAGGTTGAGGGTATAAGGTATAGGGATGATGGTTGAGGGTGTAGGGTTTAGGGTTTATGATATTAGGTATAAGGTTAACGGTATTGGGTTTAGGGTTTAAGTATAGGGTTGAGGGTTGTAGGTTTATGGTTGATTGATATTGTTCAAGATTGGGGGTATAAGGTTAAGTGTATAGGGTATAGGGATTAGGTTTTAGGATATTAGATATAAGGTATAGGGTTAAAAGTTGAGAGTGTAGGGTTTATGATTTAAGTATAGGTTTGAGGGATAATATTTATGGTTTAGAGTATAAGGTTGAGGGTGTAAGGTTTAGGGTTTAGGGTTTAATGTATAGGTTTGATGGTTGAAGGATAGTGTTCAAGGTTGAGGGTATAGGGATTAGGGTTTAGAATATTGGGTATAGGGTTGAGGGTATTGGGTTTAGGATTGAGGGTTTGGGGTTTAGGATTGAGGGTTTGGGGTTTAGGGTGGTATAGGGATGAGGGTTGAGGGTGTAGGGTTTAAGGTATAGGGCTAAGTGTATAGTGTATAGGGATTAGGATTATGATATTTGGTATAGGGTTTGGGAGATTGAGAGAGAGGGAGGGAAAGAGAGAGGTAGTAGAGAGGGAAGGAGAGAGATAAGTGATATAGAGAGAAGTAGAGAGTGAAGGAGGAAGGTGGATGAGAGATAATGAGGGAGGGAGGGAGAGAGAGATAGAGAGAGAGAGCTAGAGAGGGATAGGTTGGATAGAGATAATTAGAGAAGGAAGGTGAGTGGGAGGAAGGGAGAGAGAGAAAGGGGAGATAAATAATATTAGAGAGGGAAGGAGGGAGAGAGAGAGATAATGGTGCTCGATAGAGATTAGAGAGGGAAGGATAGAGTGAGAGAGAAAGATGGGAGAGAAAGAGGAGGAAGGTGGGGAGATTGGGAGAGAGAGGAGGGAGGGAGAGGTAGAGATGGAGATATTGAGATAGAGAGAAGTATATTGGGAGAGAATGGTGAGATAGAGAGTAGAGAGGAAAGGAAAAACTGATAGAAAGATGGAGAGAGAGATATAGCTCGAGAGAGAAACAGAGAGGGAAGGAGGAAGGTTGGGAGATTGAGAGAGAGAGTAGATAGGAAAGGAGAGAGTGAGAGAAATATGGAGAGAGAGGGAGAGACTTGGAGAAGGAGAGAGAGGAAAGGAAGGAGGGATATGTAGAGATTGAGAGAAAGAGGTAGAGAGAAGTATATAAGGAAGGAAAGATAGAGAATGGGGAGGATGGAAGGAGAAGTAGAGAGATATATAGAGAGAGAGGGAGCAATAGGGAGAGAGAGAGGTGATATAGAGAGAGGAGGGAGGGAAGCGAGATAGAGAGAGTGAGAGAGGTGGGAAGGAGGAAGGTGGGGAGATTGAGAGAGAGGAGGGAGGGAGAGAGAGTGAGGTAGACAGGGATAGGTTAGATAGAGATAATTAGAGAGGGAAGGTGGGTGGGAGAGAGAGAGAGAGAATGGTGAGATAGAGAATAGAGAGGGAAGGAGAGAGTGAGATAAAGATGGGGCAGGGAGAGAGTGTGAGAGAGAGAAACAAAGAGGGAAGGAGGACGGTTGGGAGATTAAGAGAGAGGGATAGGGGGAGGGAGAGGTATATATATATAGAGAGAGAGGGGGGGGAGTAGGGAGGGTGAAGTAGAGAGAGGGAGAGGTAGGGAGGAAGAGAGAGAGGTGATATAGAGAGAGGTGAGATAGATAGAGGTGAGATAGAGAGAGGTGAGATAGAGAGAGGTGAGATAGAGAGAGGAGGGAGGGAGAGAAAGAGAGAGAGATAAAAGTAGAGATGGAAGGAGGGAGGGATAGATGGAGATAGAAGTTAGATAGTTATAATGAGAGAGAGGGAGCAATGAGGAAGGTGGAGAGATTGAGAGAAATAGGAGGGAAGGTGAGAGATATGCAGAGAGGGGTAGGTTAGATATATAAAGAAGTAGAGAGAGAGAGGAGAGATAGAGAAAATTGGAGAGGGGAGGAGGGAGGGAGAGAGAAGTGAGATAGATATAAGTATAGAGGGAAGGAGAGAGAGTGTGTGAGAGAGGTCTAGATCATAAGGGATAAACAATGATTGAGATAGAGAGAGAAAGATGATACAACTTGTTGATTACTGAAGTTTGACCCCCTGATTACCGAAATTTGACATGTTGATTATTGAAATTTGGTTGTTCAAAAAATTACAAGTTCTTCCAAAAATTAGAATTTGAACTATAATTCCTAGAGATCCGAAACCACTTTCAAACATCCTTAAAGTATATACATGAAATATAACTTAAAGTATAAGAAGGTAAATGTCCAGATTTTTATTTCACGTGTATAGTTTCCCTGAAAGATAAGAAGAAAAAGAGAAAAAAAAATTAATGCAAACCAAAACGCGAGCACGTTATAACACGCTCACATTTTGGAAATGCATTCAAAAAATGCACATTTTTTGAAAAATTCAAACCATAACACACTCACGTTTGGTTTGATTATGATCGATCCTAGGCTCGATCACCACCAACCCATAACGTGAGCATATTTTATTATAATGTGCTCGCATTTTTGCTATTTCAGAATGAAAAAGTGGAGTGGTCACTTTTTGGCCCCTCATCTTTGTGCACCCACTTGATAGTGAGCCTATTGTATTCAGTCTTGCAATTCATTTATATAGTGAGCTAATCCTCATCGTGGTTTTTCCCTTCTTAGGTTTTCCATGTAAATTTTATGTTCTTCTATGTTTGGTGTGTTTGCATTATTGTTTCATATGTTTACATTCTACTAATGCATGATAAGAGTTTAATGATTGATAAGGTTTTGAAAAGATATTGAGGGTTTGAAAGTTTTAAGTATACAATTGATTCACCCCCCTCTTAGTTGTCCTACGCATCTAACAATCATATATGAGATTCATCTACTATGCCCAAGACGACTTGGTCCTAAAAAATTGGCTTCAAGTTTATAACACAGGTGCATAGAAATCTGCTCATTTTATTTATGAAGTCTAAATTTATCTGTGACATTCTAGATCTATTGTTTTTGCATCAGAATAGTCATTTGCATCATTAGCCTAGTTAAATCATTGCATTTCATTCCAAAATTCATCCCAAGTTTGGTCAAGGGCAATTTGACTCACCTTTTAGGTTGTAAGTCAGTCTTATATCTTGTCCAAATTCATCAAACCCATGCTACCTCAACCTTTTAAATGAAACCTTATAAAAAGTGTTAATACTCCAGGGTAAATTCCTAGGGCCTTCCCCACTTTTTATTCATTTCACAACTAAAACCATTAGATGACACCATACTACAAGCCTTTGTCAATGTAGCATGACTTAAATGAAAGGAAGTTGAGTGAGCGGAAACAACTTCCTACACTAATCTAAGTAGGAGAGAGTTACAAAAAAAATATTTTAACACCTTATCCAGTTACAACAAGAGAAACACAGAGAAGAATGGAATAGAACAACAAGTACACATAAACTTACATACACCAGATATACATGGGGAAAACCATTTCGAGTAAAAACCCCACCCTCCAAAAGCACAACACTTCTATATTACTTCAAATAGGAGTTACAATACAACCCAAGTACAAACCTTCTTCAACAAGTCTTTCATCACAAACACCTATCTTGGAGTTTACCCGGTAGCACTTTGTTACTTGCAAACAAACTATGCATTCTACAATGCAAGGCACTCAATATATAGAGAGATACAAGCTTAAAGAAGCATCTAGAAGGAGAGGGGCATGCAAATCCACATGGCACAATATCCCATGCCATAGACATGCATTTGGACACATGTAACATATTCTCTTACACCCCTTACAATTGTCAAACATGCAAATATTCCTTCCTAAAGCTTGGGCACCTAGAATATACTAAAAATAGCTTATGGAAAATGCCTTACACATCTTACATCTGGCATAGAATCTGTCATAGCTGAAAACACTTACAACTGTAAGAGAATCTATCACAACTGACCAAGAATACCCGATTCTCTTATAGCCTATCATAACTCAAATTGGGCACCAAATTTCTCCCATGCATGAAGATGCCTTATGACGTGTCATAAAAAATTTCATAGATCAAAGATTCTAAAGTGGGATGCTTATGTCCACTTAGGATGATTATGTGTCATCCAGTCACCTCCAATGGGGATGTTATCCATTCGGTGGGTCCCAAATTATGACATGACACCATAAGCAATTAAATAATACAAATCAATACAATAATGCATCAAATTAAATCAATATTATGACTCTAAGGTTGAGACACCTTAATCCCAACATTAAACACTATCATATTCCAACAGAGAAGCATTGACTTGAGCACAAGTCAAAATTTTGAAAGAGGGTATGATGTTAGCCAAAGAGAGTAATGAAGTAGGCACCATTTAGCAAATCCTACTGCATCTTTCCGCAAAGTGTTTATGGACCCTAAGATTGTAAAGATATGATCTAGACTAGGGGTTGAATATATGGGTCACGTCCCATCTCGTAGATATATGTATAGCGAAAGATATGAATGACAAAGAAGAGAGAGAAAAGAGAGAGAAAAGGAGAATAAGAGATAGATAATAGATGAATGTATGTAAGAACTGCATATGAAATTATATTTTGCATAAGGACTATATGTAAGAAAGGGAAGAGATAGGTAGAGTATGGAGGAAGATATATTATACTCTTTTGGATATGATTAATATAATGATTTATGGAATTCTATATATTTGATATTATCTATTATTCTCTAGGTATATAATTAATTAATGCATCCTTTGTTTGAATCAATTGGTGTTTACCTTTATACGACTGAGTCTAGGGTATAAACTATAACACTCAAAAAGTACTTGGGGCTCAAAACTTTGATATGTGTTTCCCCAATTTTCTTGCTAACAACAAACATAAGGCTCACTTGGTTACTAAAGGATTCTCCTAGGTTATTGAGATTGACTACTCTAAGAATTTTGCATCAGTCACCAAAATGAATTCCATATGACTTGTCCTTGTTAGTATTACATCACATAGATGGGAATTTCATTAGATGTATGTGAAGAGTTCTCTTCTTCACGGAAATCTTTAGGAGGATATATATATGGAGCAACCACAAGGGTTCGTTCAGGATCCTTCACTTGTTTTTTGTCTTCAAAAATCTCTTTATGGCCTTAAACAAGCCCCTCGGGCTTGATATGCCAAGATGGACTCCCTTTTGAAAGTGGGGTTCACTCAATGCCATTCTAATTCTAATGTGTAAATTTTGAAATAGGATGATACTCACACCTTCCATGTTCTCTATGTCAATTACTATTTTTATCATAGGAAGTCACTCATCCACCATTAGGGTAGTGAAAATTTCCCTTCATGATCAGTTTTTTATGTTCAACTTAGGTTTATTGCACTACTTCTTGGGGATTGATATCACTTAGTCTTGTTCAAGTATCTCTCTTGCACAACCTAAGTATACACTTGACATGCTCCATAGGTTTCACATGGTTGATTGTAAGCTTGCGTCGACTTCATTTTTGTCAGCGGTCGAACTTGAGACTAAGTGATCTTCACCCTTGGTGGATGATACTTTGTATGAATAATTTGTTGGTAATCTTATATATCTAACTCACACAAGACCCTACATCTCATATTCTATAGGCATGGTCTCTCGATTCATGCAAGAGCCACATGAGCTACATTTAAAAGAAACTAAGTAGATTCTTCACTACAATAAGGGTACTCATAGTTATGGGATTCACTATGCAACATGTGTAGATTTTGACTTGGTGAGACACACATATTTAGATTGGATAGGTGATTCTCGAGATCACAAGTCTACCTCAAGGTATTGCTTCTCCCATGGTTTCAATCCAGTTTTTTGGTTAAGCAAGAAGCAAGTTTCTATTGGTTTATCATCTTCAAAGGCTGAGTATTGAGGAGTGGTTAATGCTACTATTGAGGCCATCTAGCCTTAGAAAATTCTCATTGAGTTTTGCATTCCCTTTTGGAATCCCATAATCATCTTTTGTAACAACCAAAGTGCGATTCAAATCTCGCAATCCCGTCCATCATCAGTGGGCCAAACACATTGAGATACACATGCATTACATTCAAGAGTTGATTAATAAGTAGATCACCAATCTCAAGTATTGTCTATGTTGGATGTTGTGGTCGAGATGCTGATATGTGGTTGTAATTGATATCGACACTATTAGCATAAATGTCTTTAAGGTTGTATATGTCGAGGATATTGAGAAAATTGAAATAAATATGTTACGAGTTGTCTATGGAATAGTGAAGATCAGTATGGAGGAAAATTTAGTATGTTGTAAAATATATGTTGTGGATTAAAGGGTTTGTTTTCAAACCTATCTAGTTTCTACTCCATAATTTTCTAAGGTGTGCATGAAGATCTGAGGAAGTTATAAGTTTTTGTGTTCTGACATCTATTATGTTACTGCAAATGGTGTTCATGGAAGAAGACAATTTGATTCTGGTAATCTGAGTTGTTGTGTATGTTCTTGTGACATTCATGGATGTTTATAGATCATGTTCTATCTATGTTGCACATCTGCATTTATCATTGTGCTCATGATCCGATATTTTCTCTTGCGTGTTCATGTTTTTCATGTTCATGGCTGACAAGATGTTTGAAGCGTGTTGTGGATCTTCGAGGAAGAATATTTGAAGGTGTTTTGTGTTCGAGGATATTGTTTTAGTTCCCTACTATGTTGTGGCCAACTTTGGTTCATATGCATTGATAATATTTATTGTTTTGGGCTGACAGTTTACATTCATTCTATTATTTTTTTGAAGCCGACATAAAGTAATGAAATTTCTTGTTGCAGATATATATAAGTGATTGTTTATCTCATCTGAGACAAGTGAAAAGTGAAGTGTACGAGTGCTATGTGTGAATAAGGTTCAGATCATTCAAAGTCAGAGCAAAGTGTGAAGAAGTGTTCATGTGCTTAACCATAACTATATTTAGGCATTTACAGATGCTACTCTCTCAGTTCAATTTCTTCATATGGTTTTAATTTGAATATTTTTTGTAAGACAATGAGTCTTCCTTTGAGCAGTGACCTCTAGGCAGTGCGCCTGAATGCATGTGCATTCCTCTTATATTCTTCTTATACTTTTAATAGGGTATAACTTGTGGATTAACCTCCACTGTGGTTTTTCCCCTAATAGGGTTTCCACGCAAAATAATCTTGGTTTTATGTGTATTTTTTATGTGTTGTCGATTCATGCTTTCACTGTTAATAATCAGATCTGGGAATTAAGGTTAATAAGATTAATAAGTTTGAAATTTTGGCACAACTGATTCACCCCCCCTCTTAGTTGTCTGCCCTTGTGTTGCCAACAATTGGTATCAGAGCAGGTTCCTTGGAAGAATTTTAATAGCTTGAGGTGATCCGGGATGGCGACATACAAGAAGGATAGTCTGATATTTGATGGAACAAACTATTCTGTGTGGAAGACTTGAATGGAGTGTCATCTGAGATGCATTGGTGAATCCTAATGGCACATTACATGCAATAGGTATGTTATCCCTCCAAATAGTCCTACTACTACTGTTGAGATTAGGGATGTTGAATATAACATCAGGGCTAAGGAAGCTTTGTTGAGGGCTTTGACTGATACTGAGATGACAAATGTTATGGATTTGAAAACTGCTTATGAGATCTAGAAAAAGTTGGAAACTTTATATGAAGGTGTTGCTAATGTGAATGTAGCTAGGCTACAATATCTGAAAGGAAATATGAATTGTTGAAGATGGGAAATGATGAGCTAAGTGCACAAAGATGGTTCCCAAAAAGGGGACTTAAGTGGATAGTTTTTTTCTAAAATCAGTAAATACTGACCTTGGACGTGAAATCGAGGATAATTACACTCAAAATTTTGAGATAGAAAAAAAACAAGGATCGAAGTGCTTTGAGTCTACTTTCTAAACTATTAATTTATTTTTAAAATGGTTGAGATTAAGGGGTTCAAAAGAAGGACGTACACAGATTGGTGTTTTTTTCTCGGAAAAACATAACATAGCAACTCTTGTACGACCCTCGTACAATGAACTTATTTTAGTATTTTTAAAATCGCAATGGTCTTAATTTAGCAATAGTATGTAGTTGATGCATGATTTTCTGATAATTTTTTAATGAATATTTGATTTTTTACTAATTTTCGAAGTGGACACTTCCTGAAAAACAGAATTTTGGTCATGCTACCCCTACAAATTTTGGAAACTAATTGATTTTTATTTTTATTTTATTTTTCAAATTTGTATAATGGAGTCTAGTTTCTAAAAATGTAATTTATTTGAAAATTTGATGAACGATTAATTTATAACAAACAAAAAAACCAAACACTGCTTTTTGCCAAAAAAGAGACATACAAACAAATTAAATTATGGATGAAAGGCTTAACATTGTTAGAAAGTGAAAAAAATTACATTGTTGGATGGCTAAGAGAGAACCCAACATTACCCATGTGTTCGATTTTTTCGATATTGAACCACATGCAATCCTGACGGTGAGTACAAACCCAATTATGTGAAAAATTGTAGAATTTGCAAAAACATGTCTCTGGTCATTGAGAATTCCCTCCAAGCCTTTGGGTTGGTATTCTAAGGAAAATACCAATCCTAAGGCTTGTGGATTTCCAAATCAAGATATAACACGAGTATGTTATATCTCAATTTTGACATGTTTTGTGAATGCATTTTTTGCATTTTGTGAATGCATTGACAAAATGCCAGCGTGTTATAACATGCTCACATTTTGGTCTACATTGAAATTTTTTTTATCTCTTTTTCTTATCTCTTTCTTCTTGTTAAACATTTAAGTATAAGTTGACATTTACATATATGGACATTTACTTTCTTATATTTTAATTTATATTTCATGTATATAGGCAGGATGTTTGAGAGTGGTTTCAAATATCTAGGAGTTATAATGCAAATTCTAGTTTTTGGAAGATCTTAAAAATTTCAGATAGTCAAATTTCAGTAATCAACATGTCAAATTTCAGTAATCAAAAGGTCAAATTTTAGTAGTCAGCAAGTTATATCATCTTTCTCTCTCACTCTCTCCTTCTCTCTACTCTCTATCTCTCCACTCCCTCTCTCTCTCTCCCTTCCTCCCTCTCTCCCCTCTTTCTCTTCTAGTTTTTGGAAGATCTCACAAATTTCAAACTTAGTCAAATTTCAATAATCAAGAGGTCAAATTTTAGTAATCAGAAATTTGTATTATTTCTCTCTCTATCTCACTCATTTTTATCCCTTACATTGTAGACCTCTCACTATCTCTATCCATTTTTTGGACTCTCTCTACCTTGATCTCAATAAATATCTCTCTCTCTCTCTCTTTGTGTCTCTCTCTCCTTTGCCCTCTAAATCTCTCTACCTCACTTCTCTCTCCCTGCCTCCCTCCCTCGCTCCCTCCCTCTCTATCTCCCTCGCTCCCTCCCTCTCTATCTCTCTCTCTCTACCTACCTACCTCTCTCTCTCTACCTACCTCTCCCTCTATCACTCCCTACCACTCTCTCTATTTATCTCTACCTAACCTATCTCTCACCTCCCTCTCTCTCCCTCCATACTTCTCTCTCCCTCTCTCTCCCTCCATACTTCTCTCTCCCTCTCTTCTTCCCTATCTACTCTCTATCTCCCAATCCCTCTCTCTACCTACCTCTGCATTTATCAAACCTTACCACTCTCTATCTCACCTTTCTCTCCCTCCCTACCTCTCCCTCCCTCCCTCATTCCCTCTCGACTTCTCTCTATCTCGCCTCTCTCTACCTCTCCTTCCATCTCTACTCATCTTTATCTCCTCTCTACCTCTCTCTACCTACCTCTCCTTCCACCACTCTTTATTTCTCTCTATCTCACCTCTCTCTCCCTCACTACATATCCCTCCCTCTCTCCCTCCCTCTCTACTTATCTATATCTCCCCTCTCCCTCTCTACCCAGCTCTCCATCCATCACAACCTACCACTCTCTCTATTACTCTTTATCTCACCTCCCACTCTCTCCATTCATACCTCTCCCTCTCCTTCCCTCTCTACTCTCTACCTCCCTAATCCCTCTCTACCTACCTCTCCATCCATCACTCCCTAACACTCTGTAAACCTCTCTATATTTCTTCTCTCCCTCCCTCCCTCATTTCCTCTCTATTTATCTCTCTCTACCTCTCCTTCCCTCTCTAATTATCTTTATCTCCCCTATACCTTTCTCTCTCTCACTAGAAGTCTCCATCCCTACCTTTTCCCCTATCTACTCTCCTCTCCCTCCCTCTACCTCTCTCTCTCACACTCTCTCTCACTCCTCCCTCACCCTCTTTCTCTCTCACTCTCTCCTCTTTATCTCACCATTCTCTCTTTCCCTCTTTGTAGCTCTCTACTTCTCTATATGTCCCCATTCTCTCTCTACATATATTTATCTCACCTATCTCTCTTTACCTATCCCTTCCTCCCCTCTCTCACCCACTCTATCTCTATCTCTATCTCTATCTCTATCTCTCTCTACTTCTCTCTATCTCGCCTATCCCTCTCTACTCGTATATCCCTACCACACTCTCTCTATTGCTCTCTATCTCACCTCCATCTCTCCCCCTCCATACCTCTCCCTCTCCTTCCCTCTCTACTCTATATATCTCTAATCCATCTCTACCTACCTCTCCATCCATCACTCCCTACCACTCTCTCTACACCTCTCTATATTTCTTCTCTCCCTCCCTTATTCTCTCTCTACCTCTCCTTTCTCTAATTATATTTATCTCCCCTATCCCTCTCTCTCTCTCACTAGATGTCTCCCTCCCTACTTTTTCCCCTATCTACTCTTTATCTCTCCTCTCCCTCCCTCTAACTCTCTCTCACTCTCTCTCACTCCTCCCTCACCCTCTTTCTCTCTCACTCTCTCCTCTTTATCTCACCATTCTCTCTTTCCCTCTCTATAACTCTCTCCTTCTCTATATGTCACCATTATCTCTCTACTTATCTTTATCTCACATATCCCTCTTTACCTCTCCCTTCCTCCCCTGTCTCACCCACACTCCCTCCTTCCCTCTATCTCTATCTCTCTACTTCTCTCTATCTCACCCATCCCTCTCTACTTGCATATCCCTCTATCTCTCCCTAGCACACTCTCTTTATTTCTCTCCATCTCACCTCTCTCTCACCTCCCTCTCTCTCCCTCCATCCCTCTCCCTCCATATTTCCTTCCTTATCTACTCTTTATATCTCATGTCTCTCTACCTCTCCTTCCCTCTCTACTTATCTTTATCTCCTCTTTCCCTCCCAAACCCTCTCTCTCTCCCCAATCCCTCCCTCCCCCTATTTCTCTCTCCCTCTATGAGGGCTGAGGGTGTAAGGTTTAGTGTTTAAGGTATAGGGTTGAGGTTATAGGGTTAAGTGTATATGGAATAGGGTTTAGGGTTGAGGATATTAGGTATAAAGTTGAGGGTATGGGGTATAGGGATGATGGATGAGGGTTTAGGGTTTAGGATATTAGGTATAAAGTTGAGGGTATGGGTTATAGGGATGATGGATGAGGGTTTAGGGTTTAGGTTTTAAGGTATAGGATTGAGGGTTGAGGGTATAAGGTTAAGTGTATAGGGTATATGGATTATGGTTTAGGATATTGGGTATATAGTTGAGGGTATTGGGTTGAGGATATTAGGTTTAGGGTTGATGTTTTAGGGTTTAGGATTTATGTATAAGTTTGAGGGTTGAGGGTTGAGGGTATGAGGTTAAGTGTATAGGGTATAGGGATTAGGGTTTAGGGTGTAGGGTTAAGGGTATAAGGTATAGGGTTAAGGCTTGATAGTGTAGGGTTTTCCATTTAAGTATAGGGTTGAAAGATAATGTTTAAGGTTTAGGGTATAAGGTTGAGGGTTTAGGGTATAGAGATGAGGCTTAAGGGTGTAGGGTTTAGGGTTTAAGGTATAGAGTTGAGGGTTGAGGGATAGTGTTCAAGGTTGATGGTATAGGGATTAGGGTTTAGAATAATGGGTATAGGGTTGAGGGTATTGGGTTTAGGATTGAGGTTTAGGGTTTAGGGTTTAGTGTACAAGGTTGAATGTAGGGTTTAGGGTTTAATTATATGGTTGGGGGATGATGTTCAAGGCTTAGGTTATAAGGTTGAGGGTATAGGGTATAGGGATGAGGGTTGAAGGTGTGAGGTTGAGGTATAGTGTTCAAGTTTGGGGTGTAGGGTTAAGTGTATAGGGTGTAGGGATTAGGGTTTAGGATATTGGGTATAGGGTTGATGGTATTGGGTTTAGGGTTCAAGGTTTAGGGTGCAAGGTTTAATGTAAGATTTAGTGTTTAATTATAGGGTTAAGGGTTCACGTATAATGTTTATGGTTTATGGTTTAGGGTACAGGGTATAGGGATGAGGATTGAGGGTGTAGGGTTTATGGTTTAAGGTATAGGGTTGAAGGTATAAGGTTAAGTTTATAGGGCATAGGGATTAGGATTTAGGATATTAGGTATAGGGTTGAGGGTATTGGGTTGAAAGTTTAAGGTTAATTTTATAGGGTATAGGTATTAGGGTTTAGGGGAGAGAGAGAGAGAGAGACCTAAGAGAGTATATTGCCAATTTCACCGAATTGGCAACTTAACTTGCCCTATTTGAAAAAATGGGTCCAAGAAATGGGGTCTCTAAGTGATTTACATCATCGGGAGACCCCATTTCTTGACCCATTTTTTCAAACAGGCCACTACATTGCCAATTTGGTGAAATTGGTAACCTAACTTGCCTTGTTTGAAAAAGTGGGTCCAAGAAATGGGGTCTCCCGATGATAGACCCCATTTCTTGAACCCATTTTTTCAAAACAAGCCACTATATTGCCAATTTCACCGAATTGGCAAGTCAGTGGGCCCACTAGCTTGCCAATTCGGTGAAACTGGCAACCTAACTTGCCTGTTTGAAAAAATGGGTCCAAGAAATGGGGTCTCTCGGTGATTCTAGACCCATTTTTTTCAAATAGGCCACTACATTCCCAATTTCACTGAATTGGCAAGCTAGGGTAGAGGGTTTAAGGGTTTAAGGGTTAAGGGTAGAGGGTCAAGGGTTATGGTTAGAGGGGAGAGAGATAGAAGGAGTGAGTGAGTGAGAGACTTGAGAGAGGAAGAGGGGGTAGGAGGGAGAGAATTGAGAGAGAT
This sequence comes from Sequoiadendron giganteum, assembly GCA_007115665.2. Classification (NCBI taxonomy): domain Eukaryota; kingdom Viridiplantae; phylum Streptophyta; class Pinopsida; order Cupressales; family Cupressaceae; genus Sequoiadendron; species Sequoiadendron giganteum. Next base: position 95,959,270 of record CM021109.1, read on the forward strand.
AGAGGGTAGAGGGTTAAGAGTAGAGGGTTTTGAGTTTAAGGGTTTAAGGGTTAAGGGTTAAGGGGAGAGGGGAGAGAGATAGAAGGAGTGAGTGAGTGAGAGACTTGAGAGAGTGAGAGGGGGTAGGAGGGAGAGAATTGAGATAGATAGAGAGTAGAGGGTTAAGAGTAGAGGGTTTCAGGTTTAAGGGTTTAGGGTTTAAGGGCTTAGGTTTTAAGGGTTGAGGGTTTAGGGTTAAGGGTAGAGTGGAGAGAGATAGAGGGAGTGAGTGAGAGAGAGAGAGAGAGAGAGACCTAAGAGAGGGAGAGGGGGTGGGAGATAGAGACTTGAGAGAGAGAGGGAGTGAGTGGGAGAGAGATAAAGGGTAGAGGGTTAAGAGTATAGGGTAGAGGGCCCACTAGCTTGCCAATTTGGTGAAATTGACAACCTAAGTTGGCCTGTTTGAAAAAATGGGTCTAAGAAATGGGGTCTCTCGATGATTTACATCACCGAGAGACCCCATTTCTCGGGCCCATTTTTTCAAACAAGCCACTATATTGCCAATTTCACTTAATTGGCAAGTCAATAGGCCCACTAGCTTGCCAATTCGGTGAAATTGGCAACCTAAATTTCCTTCTTGAAAAAATGGGTCCAAGAAATGGTAAATCACTGAGAGACCCCATTTCTTGGACCCATTTTCAAATAGGCCACTACATTCCCAATTTCAATAAATTGACAACCAAGGGTAGAGGGTAGAGGGGAGAGAAATAGGAGTGAGTGAGTGAGAGACTCGAGAGAGGGAGACGGGGTAGGAGGGAGAGATAGAGGGTAGAGGGTTAAGAGTAGAGGGTTTTGGGTTTAATGGTTTAGGGTTTAGGGTTAAGGGTAGAGGGGAGAGAGATATAGGGAGTGGGGGTGGGAGGTAGAGACTTGAGAGAGAGAGAGAGAGGGAGACAAAGAGAGAGAGGGAGTGAGTGGGAGAGAGATAAAGGGTAGAGGGTTAAGAGTAGAAGGTAGAGGGCCCACTAACTTGCTAATTCGATGAAATTGGCAATCTAACATGCTTTGTTTGAAAAAGTGGGTCCAAGAAATGGGGTCTCCCAATGATGTAAATCACCGCGAGACCTCATTTCTTGGACCCATTTTTTAAATAGGCCACTACATTCCCAATTTCACTGAATTGGCAAGCTAGGGTAGAGGGTTTAAGGGTTAAGGGTTAAGGGGAGAGGGGAGAGAGATAGAAGTAGTGAGTGAGTGAGAGAGGGAGACTTGAGAGAGGGAGGGTGTGAGCGAGAGATAGAGGGTAGAGGGTAGAGGGTAGAGGGTTTAAGGGTTTAAGGGTTAAGAGTAGAGGGTAGACGGTTAAGGGCAGAGGGGAGAGAGATAGGAGTGAGTGAGAGAGAGAGAGACTTGATAGAGGGAGAGGGGGTAGGAGGAAGGGACTTGATAAAGATAAAGGGTAGAGGGTTAAGAGTAGAGGGTTTAAGGGTTTTGGGTTAAGGCTAGAGGGGAGAGAGATAGAGGGATTGAGTGAGAACGAGAGACCTGAGAGAGGGAGAGGGAGTGGGAGGTAGATATTTGAGAGAGAGAGAGAGGGATGAGTGGGAGAGAGAGAGATATTTCTCTAGTTAGGGTGGGAGGGAGACTTGAGAAGAGGGGGAGGGATGGGAGGGAGAGATATGAGAGAGAGAGAAAGTGTGTGTGTTACCTACTTAGGGTGGGAGGGAGAGACTTGAGAGGGGGGAGGGGTGGGAGGGATAGAGTTGAAAGAGAGATAGAGATGGAGAGAGAGGGGGGAGGGAGAGAGAGAGTTATGTAGTTAGGTTGGGAGTGAGAGACTTAAGAGAGGGAGAGGGGGTGGGAGAGAGAGACAAAGTTCTCTAGTTAGGGTGGGAGGGAGAGACTTGGGAGAGGGAGAGGGGTGGGAGAGAGAGAGACCTGAGAGATATGGGAGAGAGAGAGAGAGAGAGATTTGGGTTAGGTGGGAGGGAGACCTGGGAGATATGAGAGGGGGGGTGGAGGAGAGAAGGAGAGGATAGACAGGGAGTGGGAGACATATAGAGAGATAGATAGAGAGAGAGATAGAGATGGAGA